>CM055117.1:926989090-927391590 GCA_029206835.1 Rana muscosa
CTAAATATCTGTGCATGCCTGTAACTACTATAAAAAATGTAATAATTTTAATAGTGGTCAAGAAAAGAAAAAAAAATTGACAAACCGCGGTACCTGTGTTAATCCACTAGAGGCCGCTGTGGAACGTTTTCTTGTCATGTGGACTTTTTCAAGTCCAGGCAGATGGTGAGTTCTCTTGTGGGAAACTGCTTCCTCTGCCATGTTGCAATGCTCATCCATCCCCTGGCCTGCGGCAAACAGGGCCCTGTCTCCTGTCCCTAGTTTCTTTTTTCAAAAAGAGCGCCGAAGGCGCACGTGCCCGCGCGCGTGCCTCTATATATAGAGGTGAGCTGGAAAAGGGGGCGGAGCTTGGTGGATGACGCTGTGTGCGCAGCGCTTCTGCGCATGTGCGGGCGTCCCAGCATGTTAAAAGGCACAATTATGTGTTGTGAGCTAGCTATGGAGTGCAGAGACAGAGCTGGCAACATTTAAAAAAGGCATACAGCAGGCGGTTGATGCAGGCATCCCCATAGAAAGGCACATTAGTAGACACCAACTGTTTATATAGCAGTAATTGTGCTAGACTATTGTCAGTAAGTGGTGTATTACGGCTGGAATACCTCAGCTTTGGGCTTAGGAATATGCCGTCCAAAGTCTCCGGGACTAAGACTCCCAGGAAGCAAAGGGTCTCCATCGGGCTCTGAGGATCTTGGGCATGCTTTGGCTGCACCAATCTCCCCTGAAAAATCAGAGGTTAGTGACCGTAGAGAACCCTCAGGAGTACCTAGTACTGTGGCTGTCCTCAGTTCACCTGCTCCTGTGTATGTAACAGAGGAGGTTTTTTCCTCAGCTCTGGGAGGACTGGAAGAGAGATTGACAACATTGATCGCTGCTTCCCTGTCAGAGGGAAAGCGCGCCCGATCTCCGTCTCCTCCCTCAGAGTGCCTGTTAGCGGAGCAACAGTCCCATACAGGGATCGACCTACCTGAAGGGGATCAGGATGAGGTTGATTCTGTTGTAGAGGAATCAACAGTGGAAGAGCCATTTTCAGCATCACATGCTGAAAGATTATGGGTTCAGTCCCTGACTGATATGGTCCGATCAGCATTTAAAATGCCCCTTGCGTATCCATCAACCACTTCTGTCTCCTCGTTGGGGTCGCTAAAAGCTCCCCAGACTGTTTGTTCCTTTCCAATCCATCCTTTACTGGAAGGACTCATTTACCAGGATTGGGAACATCCTGATAAAATATTTACTCCCCCCCCAAGAGATTTCCGGTGGTCTATCCCATGGAGGATAAGTTCATCAGAAAATGGAGGGTGCCTACAGTGGACGCAGCCATCTCTTGTGTGAATAAATCACTGACATGTCCAGTAGATAATGTTCAAGGACCCAATAGATAAAAAATTTGAGTCCTTATTAAAATCTGCTTTTTCTACAGCAAGCTTGGTGACACAACCAGCAGTAGCAGCTATTGGGGTCTGCCAAGCAGTGAAGGATCAGTTAAAACAGGTCTTAAGGGACTTACCAGATCAGCAGGCCCTTGCCCTAGCTGATCTGCCTAGAGCCTTATGCTTTGCGGTTGACGCCATCAAGGATTCAATCCATCAGGCCTCCCGCCTTACGCTGTCTGTAGTAGATATGCGTAGGCTTCTATGGCTCAAGAACTAGTCTGCGGAAGCTCCCTGTAAAAAATTGCTGGTTAGCGTCCCATTTCATGGTGAACGCTTATTCGGGGAAGACCTGGACAAATATATCCAGAAAATTTCCAGCGGTAAAAGTACACTCTTGCCGGTTAAAAACAGAGTTAGAGGTCCCTCTTTTAAGAGGCCTGCCTCTCCAGTCCCTGGGACATCGGCTGTGAAGCAGTTCCGACGGCCTCTTCGGTCAAATCCCGGGGGTAAAAATCAGGGACAATCGCAGGGTAACAAGAAACCCTGGGTCAGGAGAGGTACAAAACCTCCCCCCAAGTCAAATTCATGAAGGGTTGCCCCCACTCAATCGGGTGGGGGGAAGACTCCAGTTGTTCGGAGAGACCTGGCGGGACACGATCAGAGACAGATGGGTGCTCTCCGCAGTAAGTCTGGGATACAAATTGGAGTTAAAAGACTCTCCTCCTTCCCATTTAATGAGGTCAAACGTGCCAAGGGATCCCCGGAAGAGAGGATCCCTCCTGTTGGCACTAGAACAACTATTGCTCCAAGGAGTAATTATGGAGGTTCCCCTGGAAGAATGGGGGTTCGGGTTTTACTCAAACCTCTTTACAGTCCCGAAGCCAAACGGGGACGTGAGGCCCATATTAAATCTAAAAGGGCTAAACAAATTCCTACATTATCAGGACTTTCCGGATGGAGTCGATCCGATCGGTGGCCACTGCCCTGCAAGGGGAGGAATGGTTAGCCTCGATCGACATCAAAGATGCTTATTTGCACATTCCCATCTTTCCAGTCCACCAAAAATGTCTACGCTTTGCAGTAGAAGGGCGCCATTTTCAGCTCAAAGCCTTACCCTTCGGTCTGGCCACAGCACCACGAGTGTTCACAAGAATTCTGGCCCCACTATTGGCCAATCTAAGAACACGAGGTGTAACGATAATGGCATATCTAGACGACTTGTTGCTGATAGACCACTCAGTGGAAAAACTAGAAGTGGTTGTTCACGAGACAATCAAGTATCTGGAATCTCACAGTTGGATTATCAACCGAGACAAGTCAGCCCTAAAACCAGTCAAAAGTCTGGAATACTTGGGGCTAAGGCTGAATTCAGACCAGAGAAAAATTTTCTTGCCTCAAGAAAAGGTGTCGTCTTTGAGAGATTTGATCCACCTAGTGGGTACAAAAAGACAGCCGTCCATACGCCTGTGCATGAGGCTGCTGGGAAAAATGGTGGCATCATTCGAAGCAGTAGCCGAAGGTCAATTCCATTCAAGGAATTTGCAAAGGGCCATACTGTCAGCCTGGAACAAAAAAGTTCAGGCCCTAGACTTACCAATGTCCTTGTCCCCTTCCGTTCGCAAGAGCCTCCGTTGGTGGTTGGTTCCCCAGAATCTGGAAAAAGGGAAATCCTTCAGTCCGATTTCTTGGAAGGTGGTCACTACAGATGCCAGCCTTATAGGCTGGGGGGCAGTACTGGAGCAATGGTCTCTCCAGGGCAGATGGTTGGATGCAGAGAAGGCCCTGCCCATCAATCTCTTAGAGATACGAGCAGCCCGGTATGCCCTAGTAGCATGGACATCCAGACTCCAAGGGTCCCCTGTCAGAATTCAATCAGACAATGCCACGGCAGTGGCATATATCAATCATCAGGGTGGCACCAGGAGTCGTGCAGCCCAGAGGGAAGTGAATTGCATCCTGAAATGGGCAGAAAGATATGTCCCAGCCATATCCGCGCACCCCGAGGTTTTCCGGACAATATGTCAGCGGTGGGGAGCACCGGATGTAGATCTGCTAGCATCCAGATTCAACGCAAAGGTGGACAGATTTGTCTCTCGGACAAGGGATCCCCTAGCTTGCGGGCTCGGATGCTCTAGTGTTCCCTTGGGATCAGTTCAAGCTGATATATGCATTCCCACCGCCACAATTGTTACCTCGATTACTCCGCAGAATCAGGGTAGAAAAGAAACCAGTGATTCTGGTGGCTCCAGCGTGGCCCCGAAGAGCATGGTACGCGGAGATTGTAAAAATGTCTGTGGGGAGTCCTTGGACCCTCCCACATCGTCCGGACCTGCTTTCGCAAGGACCGATATACCATCCTTCCTTACTAGCCCTAGGTTTGACGGCCTGGCTATTGAAGCCCACATTCTAAAAAAGAGAGGTCTCTCTAATCCTGTGGTATCTACCATGATCAATGCCAGGAAGCCGGTATCCAGGCAGATTTACTATAGAATCTGGAAGGCGTACATCGCGTGGTGTGAGGCCAGGAAATGGCATCCACGTAAATACGTAATAGGTAGGATTCTGGACTTCCTACAGTGGGCTGTAGATAGGAAGCTTGCCTTGAGTACTATCAAGGGTCAGATTTCGGCCTTGTCAATATTTTTTCAAAGGCCCTTGGCTTCGCATTCACTAGTCAAAGCTTTTATACAAGGAGTGATGCGTATTAGCCCTCCGGTTAATATTCCCATATGTCCATGGGACTTAAACCTGGTTCTGTCGGTTCTACAGAAACAACCAATTGAACCATTACAGCACATTTCCTTGGTTCTTCTCACCAGGAAATTGATTTTTCTAGTAGCCATTTGTTCGGCTAAAAGAGTGTCGGAATTGGCCGCTATGTCCTGTAAAGAGCCATATCTGGTTATCTATAAGGAGAGAGTAGTGTTACGTCCTCATCCAGCTTTTCTTCCTAAGGTGGTATCGAGGTTTCATTTGAACCATGATGTGGTTCTTTCTTCTTTTTTCCCCAAACCTAGTTCGGTAGAGGAAAAGTTATTACATTCTTTGGATGTAGTAAGAGCAGTTAAAGCTTATCTAAAAGCCACTGCTCAGATTCGCAGAACGGATACTTTGTTTATTCTGCCGGAAGGCCCCAGAAAGGGTCAGGCAGCGTCAAAATCTACTTTAGCCAAGTGGATTCGACAGGTCATAATGCAAGCCTATGGCTTGAGAAGGAGACCGCCTCCGTTCAAAGTTAGTAGGTGTGAAATAAAATATAAAGTCAAAATTAGTGAGTGTGTCGCGCATCAATGTGCGCTGATATATAGTGTAAAGATATAGTATGAAAATATAAAGTGTAAGTGTCTGACTGCACAAACATGATAATGTATAATGATAACATTATAACAATAATAGTAATTATTGGGCATTTTGCATAGCAAGCTGTTCGCAAATAAAGTGCATATGGACCGCAGAGGCATAGGTGTTTAAATAGTAACATCACATAAATGTGATGTAATTGTATGATCAACCAGCCGATGCGAAAGTTCATATGAGCTACCATGAATGACCATGGAATAATTGTATGGTACAAGTGCTATTAAGCAAAAGAATGCACCAATAAAAATATAAATAAAGATAAAGGAATGTGCAGATCAGATAGGGGCATAAGGTATGGATAGAGATATACACAATTGTAATCCCCTTAATGCTGGAAAAATTACTGAGATACAATCAATAAAATGGTGCAAGCATATGTATATTTAGAAGGTCAAAATTCAAATACACATATGTATGTTCGCATGTGTCTTGGGTACTAACAGTAGGAGATTATAGTTGGATGGAATGAGAACATAAAAAATGCATCTCAGAATTGTCTCAAAATAGTAACATGCATATTTCTTGTAT
Organism: Rana muscosa; assembly: GCA_029206835.1. Classification (NCBI taxonomy): domain Eukaryota; kingdom Metazoa; phylum Chordata; class Amphibia; order Anura; family Ranidae; genus Rana; species Rana muscosa. The sequence goes on from CM055117.1 coordinate 926,994,352, forward strand.
TTTGGTGTAAATATACATGTCATGTATACAATTTAAGAACATTAGATTACAAAAAAAAAAAAAAAGAAGAAGCGAGAGAAAAAAATCTTTCCCTTTCCTTCTTTTTTCTTTCTCTTTTTCCCCTTCCTCAGTTCAGCATCCAACGGAACCAGTATCTAAAATGATGACCCATGAAGATAAAGGGATTTTTATAACAGCTTACCTGTAAAATCCTTTTCTTGGAGTACATCACGGGACACAGAGCGACTTAGTCATTACTAATGGGTTATATAGTTTACCTTCAGGTGTTGGCACTGGCCAATTCCAAACCGGAAGTACCCTCCCCTATATAAGCCCCTCCCACCCGGGAGCACCTCAGTTTTGTAGCCAAGCAATAAGTGTCCCAAAAAGAGGGGTGGGAGCTCTGTGTCCCGTGATGTACTCCAAGAAAAGGATTTTACAGGTAAGCTGTTATAAAAATCCCTTTTTCTTTTTCGTACATCACGGGACACAGAGCGACTTAGTCATTACTAATGGGACGTCCCAAAGCAATGCCAAATGAGGGGGGGGGGTACATAAGCTGGGCGCCATCAGGCATGAGGATCTTTTGCGGCCTGCAACACACTGCGCCCAAAGGCGACATCCTCCTGACTTCTAACGTCTACCTGATAGAATCTAGTAAACGTGTGTACCGAAGACCATGTTGCGGCCTTACATACTTGAGCCAGGGAGGCCTGGTGATGCACTGCCCATGAAGTTCCAACCGCTCTTGTGGAGTGCGCCCTAACTTTGAACGGAGGCGGTCTCTTTCTCAAGCCATAGGCTTGTATTATGACCTGTCGAATCCACTTGGCTAAAGTAGATTTTGATGCTGCCTGACCCCTTCTGGGGCCTTCCGGCAGAACAAACAAAGAATCCGTTCTGCGAATCTGAGCAGTGGCTTTTAGATAAGCTTTAACTGCTCTTACCACATCCAAAGAATGTAATAACTTTTCCTCTACTGAGCTAGGTTTGGGGAAAAAAGAAGGAAGAACCACATCTTGGTTCAAATGAAACCTCGATACCACCTTAGGAAGAAAGGCTGGATGAGGACGTAATACTACTCTGTCCTTATGGACAACCAGATATGGCTCCTTACAGGACATAGCTGCTAATTCCGACACTCTTTTAGCCGAACAAATGGCTACTAAGAAAACCAATTTCCTGGTGAGAAGAACCAAGGAAATGTGTTGTAATGGTTCAAACGGTTGTTTCTGTAGAACCGACAGAACCAGGTTTAAGTCCCAAGGACATATGGGAATACTAACCGGAGGGCTAATACGCATCACTCCTTGTATAAAGGCTTTGACTAGTGAATGCGAAGCCAAGGGCCTTTGAAAAATATTGACAAGGCCGAAATCTGACCCTTGATAGTACTCAAGGCCAGTTTCCTATCTACAGCCCACTGTAGGAAGTCCAGAATCCTCCCTATCATGTACTTACGTGGATGCCATTTCTTGGTCTCACACCACGTAATGTACGCTTTCCAGATCCTATAATAGATCTGCCTGGATACCGGTTTCCTGGCATTGATCATGGTAGATACCACAGAATTAGAGAGCCCTCTCTTTTTCAGAATGTGGGCTTCAATAGCCAGGCCGTCAAACCTAGGGCTGGTAAGGAAGGGTGGTATATCGGTCCCTGCGAAAGCAGGTCCGGACGAAGTGGGAGGGTCCAAGGACTCCTCACTGACATTTTTACCATCTCCGCGTACCATGCCCTTCGGGGCCACGCTGGAGCCACCAGAATCACTGGTTTCTTTTCTACCCTGATTCTGCGGAGTAATCGCGGTAACAATTGTGGCGGTGGGAATGCATATATCAGCTTGAACCGATCCCAAGGGAACACTAGGGCATCCGAGCCGCAAGCTAGGGGATCCCTTGTGCGAGACACAAACCTGTCCACCTTTGCGTTGAATCTGGATGCTAGCAGATCTACATCCGGTGTTCCCCACCGCTGGCATATTGCCTGGAAAACCTCGGGGTGAAGAGACCATTCCCCCGGGCATAATTGTTGGCGACTTAGAAAGTCCGCTCTCCAATTTTCCACTCCTGGGATGAAAACCGCAGATACGGCTGGGACATATCTTTCTGCCCACTCCAGGATGCAATTTGCTTCCTTCTGGGCTGCACGACTTTTGGTGCCACCCTGATGATTGATATATGCCACTGCCGTGGCATTGTCTGATTGAATTCTGACAGGGGACCCCTGGAGTTTGGATGTCCATGCTACTAGGGCATACCGGGCTGCTCGTATCTCTAAGAGATTGATGGGCAGGGCCTTTTCTGCTTCTGACCACCTGCCCTGGAGAGACCATTGCTCCAGCACTGCCCCCCAGCCGATGAGGCTGGCATCTGTAGTGACCACCTTCCAAGAAACCGGACTGAAGGGTTTCCCTCTTTCCAGATTCTGGGGCACCAACCACCAATGGAGGCTCTTGCGAACGGAAGGGGACAGGGACATTGGTAAGTCTAAAGCCTGAACTTTTTTGTTCCAGGCTGACAGTATGGCCCTTTGCAAATTCCTTGAATGGAATTGACCGTAGGGTACCGCTTCGAATGAAGCCACCATCTTTCCCAGCAGCCTCATGCAGAGACGTATGGATGGTTTTCTTTTTGTACCCACTAGGTGGGTCAAATTTCTTAAAGACGACACCTTCTCTGGAGGTAAGAAAATCTTTCTCTGATTTGAATCCAGCCTTAGCCCTAAGTATTCCAGACTTTTGACTGGTCTTAGAGCTGACTTGTCCCGGTTGATAATCCAACCGTGATATTCCAGATACTCGATTGTCTTGTGAATAGCTACTTCCAGCTTTTCCACTGAGTGGTCTATTAGTAGCAGGTCGTCTAGATATGCCATTATCGTTACACCCTGTGTTCTTAGATTGGCCAATAATGGGGCCAGAATTTTTGTGAACACTCGTGGTGCTGTGGCCAGACCGAAAGGTAAGGCTCTGAACTGAAAATGGCGCCCTTCTACTGCAAAGCGTAGAAATTTCTGATGGGCCGGAAAGATGGGAATATGCAGATAAGCATCCCTTATGTCGATCGAGGCTAGCCATTCCTGCCCTTGTAGGGCGGTGGCCACTGATCGGATCGACTCCATCCGAAAGGTCCTGATATTTAGGAACTTGTTTAGCCCTTTTAGATTTAATATGGGCCTCACGTCCCCATTTGGTTTGGGGACTGTGAAAAGGTTCGAGTAAAACCCGAATCCGCTTTCTTCCAGGGGAACCTTCATGATTACCCCTTGGAGCAATAGTTGTTCTAGTGCCAGAAGGAGGGATCCTCTCTTTTGGGGATCTCTTGGCACGTTTGACCTCATAAATTGGGCAGGAGGAGTGCCTTTTAACTCCAGCTTGTATCCCAGACTTACTGCGGAGAGCACCCATCTGTCTCTGATGGTGTCCCGCCAGGTCTCTGTGAACAACTGAAGTCTTCCCCCCACCCGATTGAGCGGGGGCAATACTTCATGCCTTAGGGGGAGGTTTTGTACCTCTCTTGATCCAGGGCTTCTTGTTACCCTGTGATTGTCCCTGATTTCTGCCCCCTGAATTTGACCGCGGAGGCCGTCGGAACTGCTTCACAGCCGATGTGCCCGGGACTGGAGAGGTAGGCCTCTTAAAAGAAGGACTTCTACCCTTGTTCTTAACCGGTAAGAGTGAACTTTTACCGGCAGAAATTTTCTGGATATATTTGTCCAGATCTTCTCCAAATAAGCGTTCTCCATGAAATGGGAAGCTAACCAGCAGTCTTTTACAGGGAGCTTCAGCAGACCAGTTTTTGAGCCACAAAAGCCTACGCATATGTACTATAGACAGCGTAAAGCGGGAGGCCTGTTGGATTGTATCCTTTATGGCGTCCACCGCAAAACACAAGGCTCTAGGCAGGTCAGCTAGGGCATGAGCCTGCTGATCTGGTAAGTCCCTTAAGACTTGTTTCAACTGATCTTTCACTGCTTGGCAGACTCCAATCGCTGCTACCGCAGGTTGTGTCACCATACTTGCTGTAGAGAAAGCAGATTTTAGTAAAGACTCCAATTTTTTATCTATTGGGTCTTTGAACATTGGAACATTATCTACTGGACATGTCAGTGATTTGTTAACAGAAGAGATGGCTGCGTCCACTATAGGGACCCTCCATTTTCCTATGAACTTATCCTCCATGGGATAGATCACCGGAAATCTCTTGGGGGGAGCAAATATTTTATCAGGATGCTCCCAATCCTGGTAAATAAGCCCTTCTAATAAAGGGTGGATTGGGAAGGAACAGACCGCCTGGGGAGCTTTTAGCGACCCCAGCGAGGAAACCGTAGTGGATGGTGGTTCCGCCAGAGGCATTTTAAATGCTGATCGGACCATGTTAGTCAGAGACTGAACCCATAATCTTTCAGCCTGAGAAGCTGAGAAAGGTTCTTCCACTGTTGATTCCTCTATAAGTGAATCAACCTCATCCTGATCCCCTTCAGGTAGGTCGATCTCTGTGTGGGGCTGTTCCTCCACTAACAGGCACTCTGAAGGAGGAGACGGAGATCGGACGCGCTTTTCCTGTGACAGGGAAGCAGCGATCAATGCTGTTAATCTCTCTTCCAATCCTCCCAGAGTTGAGGATAAAACCTCCTCTGTTATATATACAGGAGCAGGTGGACTGGGGACAGCCGCAGCACCAGACATTCCTGCGGGGTTTCTACGGCTACTGACCTCTGCATTCTCAGGGGAGATTGGTGCAGTGCAAGCATGCCCAATATCCTCAGAGCCCGATGGAGACCCCTTTGGCTTCCTGGAAGATTTATTTCCGGAGCGTCTGGACGACATATCCTTTAAGCACAAAGCTGAGGTATTCCCGTCGTCATACACCAATTTTTGCTGGTAATAGTCTAACACAGGTGCTGCTATATACCAGCTGGTGTCCACTAAAGTGCCTTTCTATGGGGATGCCTGCATCAACCGCCTCTGTGTGCCACTGTTTGTTGCTAGCTCTGTTTGCATGCAGCTGACACTTGTACTGTGTCTTTTAACCATGCTGGGACGCCCGCACATGCGCAGAAGCGCCGCGGCGCGCATCGAGCGTCATCCACCCGCCCCGCCCCTTTTTTTTCATAGGAGGCGCGTGCACGCGCCCGCGCGCGCGCCCGTGCGCCAATGGCGCCCTTTTCGAAAACCAACAGAGGACTAGGAGCCAGGGCCCTTTTTGCCGGAGGGCCTGTGCGGTGGATGAACGCAGCAACAGGGCAGAGGAAGTGGATTCCCTCAGAGAAACTTACCAGCTGCCTGGATCTTTTGAGTTGAGAAAACCAAAGATCCACATTTACAAGAAAAATGGACTACAGCGGCCTCTAGTGGTTTAACACAGGTACCGCGGTCCCTGTTTTTTTTTTTTTTTTCTTGACTACTATTAAAATTTTACATTTTCAGTAGTTATAGGCAAACACAGATATTTAGCGGGAATACCGTTAGGTAACAGACAGAAAGACAAATTAGGCTTGGGGGTCCCCCAATAGAACCAAGTTCCTGAGGGCCCCCACTTACCTGATCCCCGCCGCAGGACTTTGTTTGGTCCACAAAAGTCCAAACTTCACCTATCACGGCAGGCATTGTAATTAAACCTTCAGGGACCGGGTTCCCAAGGATTCCACTCCCCTGGACCTGTATAGCACCCTGCACAGACAGCGTCTTGGTCGTGGGTATGACCAGAGCTCTGGATCCCAGGGTCCAGCCCTCCTAAGAGAAGCATTACAGGCAAAACCTTGCTCTTCTGCTGCAAGGCCCGGGTACCGACCGTTTAGCTATGAAGCTTTTTTTGGTGGGATCCGGAACAGCTTACTAAGGCCCAAAAGAACCTGTACGCAAGCCCAGTGAAAACACATGTTACTCTTTGGCCAACACCTTAGACACTGGCAAAAAACTGAGGTGCTCCCGGGTGGGAGGGGCTTATATAGGGGAGGGTACTTCCGGTTTGGAATTGGCCAGTGCCAACACCTGAAGGTAAACTATATAACCCATTAGTAATGACTAAGTCGCTCTGTGTCCCGTGATGTACGAAAAAGAAATGATTTTGTCTATATCGGTACTGATATAAGGTGATCTAATTTGATGTAGAATGCAGTAATTGCAAAAATGTGTGACCAAATGTGTTGAATTCATATATGTTCACCCATCATAGATAAAGTGTGTATAGATGCCAAAATCAGTGTGAAGCACTAAAGCAATCCATTATAAAAATTAGGGTTTATAATAACGAAATATATGATCTGCACTAGATTGCCTATTAAAACCGATGAAGATGGAAGGATGTGTGTATATGTGTGGGGACAGCGGACGTAAATTTAGATGTCCAGGTCTGAGAGGTAGATTCAAACAAAGTATGGACTATACTTTGCTATTTCAACCCACAAAACACATCTGTATACAAAACTTTTACCAGAATTGACATGACACCATAAAACATTAAAAGAAAGCAAAGCGAAACTAATCGTGATAATACCCAATTACACTGAATATTGGAAAGTAAAGGTGATATTTTGGTATAATGAAACCATCTAAACAGGTGTTCGTGTAATCTTCATAATTCTGGTATAGGGCAGAGGGCCGTGTACTGTATGAAGAAGAAGAGGAACACATGAAATATATAGATGGTTATATGGCAGAACCAGCAACAAAAATATAGAGATGAAGCTAAAATGCGTGAATGTATGCTGTATATAGGCTGAAAAGGCAGTACAGCAAATTGGCAAATAGATTTGCAATCAGCATAGCATATGTAGGCATCATGACTATAATGGACAAGATGTTTGCTGACGAGACGTCGCAAAGCATGGGTGACAACATATACACCAACATAAATCTATATATGTTAATGTAAAAGTAGAGTAAAATGAATTAAAAAATTAATTAAAAAATGGAATGGAAGGAAGGAAGCCTGAACATAAGCAGAGATGAATGGCGGGAGGAAATGATGACACCTGGAGACATAGAAACGGTTGAAATGGAAATGCTGAAAAAAGAGAGAGAAATGAAGAGTAAAGAGAAAGTAAAAGAGTATAAAGAATGGTGAACAGCGGGATTCAGTCATAATAATGGGACATGTCCCATTCAAAGTTAAGTCCAGCTGGAATTCTGGTATTAAGCGAAAAAATATGAAACACTTCGCGTTTACATAATAACCTAAATTTGTCGCCACCCCTGGCAGGGCGAATGATTTTTTTCTACAGCCTGTATGGTGAGGCTAGTCACATCTTTATTATGTACAGAATTCCAATGGTTGGCTACGTTAGTGTTGTGATTCTTTTCAATATCATGAAGGTGGTCGTACAGCCGATCTCTAAGTCGGCGGATAGTGCGCCCTACATATTGTATATGACAATCCTCACAATTAATTACATATACCAAAAATTTACTGTTACAGTTGATGAAATTATGGATTTCAAAATCCTTGTTACTGGTGTAGGAATGTACAATGTGGCCGCCTTTGATGTGTTTGCAGTAATTACAGTTTTTGCACCCACACTTGAAGGTGCCCTTAAAGGTGAGCCAGTTGGTACCTGAGGTTTTGCTCTGAAATAAACTACCGTAGGTGACAAACGTCCTCCCAGGGTGGGTGCTCTACGGGAAACTGTTTTTATGCCCTTGCTCAAAATATCCTGATAAACGGGGTCATTAAATAAAATAGGTAAATATTTAATGACAGTATGTTTTATTTGGTTATATTCTTGGCTGAACGGGGTAGAAAAAACAGGTATGTTGTTATTGAATAGATTGGCTGTGTCCTGGTTTCTTTCATTGGATTTGTGAGATAACAAGGATGATCTGGAAATAGCTTTAACAGCCGTTAATGCTTTGTTGATGGTTTTATCAGGATAACCCCTATGTCTAAATCTCTGTGCCATTAGACTGGCTTCCAGATCATAGTGGGATGGCTCACTGCATATGCGTTTAAGTCGCAGGAACTGGCCATAGGGGACCCCCTTGATGGTGTGGCTGGGATGGGCAGAGTCTGCTCTCAAAAGAGCGTTTCCTGCAGTGATTTTTCTATGTAGACTGGTGGCTACAAAACCATTTGAGTTGTAAAGCTTGACATCAAGGAAATCTATACTTGTAGACTGTATGTTTCCCGTGAACCGCAAATTGAAAAGGTTGTCATTAAAGAATGCAAGCCAAGAGTCTAAGCAAACAGTGTGGTCTGTGGTGATAAATAACAGGTCGTCTATATAGCGACAAAAGAAAAGTGTATCAACGCGGCGGGGACTATCACATCCAAAGATGCGGGACCTCTCCCAGAGACCCATGTAAAGGTTTGCCAGGGAGGGCGAAAATTTGGCGCCCATAGAAGCCCCGCATCTCTGGAGGTAATAGTCCCCTTCAAACATAAAAAAATTATGTGTGAGCAAGTATTCCAAAGATTGTGAAATGAATTCCTGCATGATGAGGGAAAACTTTCCAGACTCTTTCAAAAAGACCGACACAGCTTGAACGCCTAATTGGTGTGGTATGCTGGAGTACAGGCTAGTTACATCGCATGTAACCCACCTGTAGTTGTCTTCCCATTTAAAGTCCTGTAGTTTAATCAAAAGTTGTTTGGTATCTTTTAAATAACCGGGAAGATTGCATACCAAGGGTTGGAGCTGGTTATCCACCCATTCTCCCAAGCGCTCATTCAGAGAGCCGATGCCCGCCACAATGGGTCTCCCCACAAGGGGATTGAGACCCTTGTGAATTTTAGGGAGATGATGAAACACGGGCATAATCGGACTGTCTGGGATGAAGAGGATCTTCTCTGCAGCAGAGAATATTCCCACATCAACAGCCCTGTCTAAAAGTGAAGACAGTATTTTGGAAAAAGTTGCTGTGGGATCGCTTCCAAGTTTCTGATATGTATTTGTATCTGATAATTGGCGCAATGCCTCATTCTTATACATGTCAGAGTCCAGGACTACAATCGTGCCCCCCTTGTCTGCATTTCTAATAACTATGTTGGTATCTAGTTCCAACTTATCAAGGGCGGCACGTTCAGTCATGGACAAGTTGGAAACCATGGATTTCTTACGGCAGTTACGGGCTAAATGGGTAAGATCCCTCTCCACCATTTTTTGAAACAAGTCAAGATCCTTGCCCCTTGACCCTATAGGGTAAAAATCAGACCTAAGTTTGAAAGACACTTTGTTGGGAGCGTCTGTGGGATCAATGAGGCAAGGATCCGACTCTAGTGCAAGATCATACAGATCTTGTAATGCACATGTATCTGGAAATAAAATAGGGGAAGACAAGGACTCACCCACCTCCCGACTGTCGGATGAAGATCCACCCTCTTCTGTGGGGGGGTTTAAAGTAATGTTTTTTTAGAGTTAAACTTCTTGAGAATTTGTTAATGTCCAAAAGTGTACTAAATAAGTCGAAATGTCTGGTTGGACAAAAATTGAGTCCTTTTGATAGGAGCTTGTTCTCATCTTCATTTAAAACTCTGCTGGAAATGTTCAATATGTTCCAAGTGGTTACTTTTTCTTCCCCCGTAACGAATAGTGGGTCTTCCTTGGGGTGCTGGTGCCTCTTCCCTCCTCTCCTTGTTTTTTTGTGTTTTTCATTTTGGTGTTTTGATGTAATGACTGAGGGTTTCCAGAGTGTCCTTCGCCGGTCTGTTGAGAATTGGACAGTCTATTGCTAGGTTCAGATGATTCAAGTGATGAATCAGATCTTGTAAACGCTAGTGTGTCATCAATTAAGTCATTTTCTGGATCAGAAAAACTGACATGTTTGCCGTGATGTTTCCGGAATCTGCCAGGAGTGAAAGATGACTTTTTCCAGGTATAGACTGTGTTGTTCTCATAATCGATTCGATCTCTTGTCATTTTGCTCTTTTTGTTGGAAATGACAGCCTTTTCCATCTTATCTAATTTTTTACCGAGTCGTCCATCAAACTGGACAAATTCAGGAAGTGTTTGTAAGGTGGTGAGATCCTTCTGTGTATGCTCGATCTCCATCTGTAGAGCTTCCATTTCTTTCTGCCGTGATGATATAAGTATGTTCATTAGTTTCAGGGAGCAGGAACTAAGGGTGTCTGTCCATTCCTTTTTGAAGTCCTCGTTGTACAATTCTGAGGTGGGAAACTTCTTTATCCGCAATCCTCGTGGTATACGTAGCAGAGAGACATATTCGGTTAGAAAATGGACATCCCAAAAGGATCTGATCTCTTTGGCTAAAAGTCCTTCCAGTTTTTTAAACATGCTGATTAATGATACCTCATTATCGTCAGTAGATTGTGAGGTATATGCTGGTGCACCCGATCTTAAAGGATTGTCCGAAAGTGCTGTAAGGGTTCTGCTAAATCCTGATTCAGCTGTAGATGTAGTTGCCGTGGTGTTATCCATATAGACAAGGGTATCTGAGCGGATGGATAAATCCGTATAAAAGATAGAAGTCCAAATGAAATCTCCGAGCAGGCAAAGCAAGGTGCAAGATCCAAAGACAAAAACAAAAATTGCCGCTCAAGGCAGATGGGATAAGGGAGGTACTTCTCTCGGAGACCTTGGGTGCCGGCAATGCACGTAGCAATTGAGGAAAAGATAAGATAAAAGAGGACAGCCGCACTCCAATCCAACGTGTGTTTAATGAACAGGCACTACAAAAACCAGCTAGAACAGGATAGCTGACGCGTTTCGCACAAAATCAGTGCTTACTCATAGCTAACTTAAACCAAAATGAACCACAGTATATATAACACTCTTAAACAAAACATGTGATCAAAAACAAGTGTGTGTTAAGTGACTCTTAATTCTAAATTGAAAAGACAATTGAAAAAAGCAATTATTTAGAATAGGCAATTAGACAATTATAAAAGAGTGATGGAATCAGTAAAGTACTTGAAATTAACATATGTCATACATATATATATCACTATTGCCATACTTTGTTTGACCCCGTTCAGAATTGAAGTGCAACTGATGCATTATAGTGATCACATAAATAAAAATTAATAAATTAAATAATATAGTGATTTAATGACCAGTGCATAATCATAATCTAATTGAAAAAAGGGAGGGGGGGGGGGGAAATAGTGCTAATCATGGTGTGCAATGTGAAGCAAAAATTAAATATATTGTGAATATTATAAATATGATGTCATATGAAAATGACAGTTTATATATGTATAGTGACTTTTCTGAAATAATTTTATGTATTGTTTTTTCTTTTATTCTTTTTTCTTCTTTTTTCTTTTTACTTTCTCTTGTTTGAGGAAATATGTTTTGTGCGATATTATTTTACTATATTTGTATGTATTGTGTTGCTTATTTATAATAAGATAGATTGATTATTAGTGTACAAGTTTTGTCCGATTATGTTAGACAAAGTATAAATGAATAAATCAAAAAAAATAATAAGTAGGTGTGAAATAAAATATAAAATATGATTGATTTATTCATTTATACTTTGTCTAACATAATCGGACAAAACTTGTACACTAATAATCAATCTATCTTATTATAAATAAGCAACACAATACATACAAATATAGTAAAATAATATCGCACAAAACATATTTCCTCAAACAAGAGAAAGAAAAAAGAAAAATGGAAAAAAGAAGAAAAAAGAATAAAAGAAAAAACAATTCATTTTGGTTTAAGTTAGCTATGAGTAAGCACTGATTTTGTGCGAAACGCGTCAAGTATCCTGTTCTAGCTGGTTTTTGTAGTGCCTGTTCATTAAACACACGTTGGATTGGAGTGCGGCTGTCCTCTTTTATCTTATCTTTTCCTCAATTGCTACGTGCATTGCCGGCACCCAAGGTCTCCGAGAGAAGTACCTCCCTTATCCCATCTGCCTTGAGCGGCAATTTTTGTTTCCGTTCAAAGTTAGGGCGCACTCCACGAGAGCAGTCGGAACTTCATGGGCAGTGCATCACCAGGCCTCCCTGGCTCAAATCTGTAAGGCCGCAACATGGTCTTCAGTACACACGTTTACTAGGTTCTACCAGGTGGACGTTAGAAGTCAGGAGGATGTCGCCTTTGGGCGCAGTGTGTTGCAGGCCGCAAAAGATCCTCATGTCTGATAGCGCCCAGCTTATGTATGGTGTATCCCCCCCCTCATTGGGCATTGCTTTGGGACGTCCCACATAGTAATGACTATGCCGCTCTGTGTCCCGTGATGTACGAGAAAGAAAATAGGATTTTTATAACGGCTTACCTGTAAAATCCCTTTCTTGGAGTACATCACGTGACACAGAGCTCCCACCCCTCTTTGGGGACACTTATTGCTTTGCTACAAAACTGAGGTGCTCCCGGATGGGAGGGGCTTATATAGGGGAGGGTACTTCCGGTTTGGAAGTTGCCAGTGCCAGCACCTGAAGGTAATCTATATAACCCACATAGTAATGACTATGCCGCTCTGTGTCCCGTGATGTACTCCAAGAAAAGGATTTTACAGGTAAGCGGTTATAAAAATCCTATTTTTAGCCAGTTTTCTATCCATTTACAAATTCATCTTTCCAAGCCTGTAGACTTTTTACACATTAGACGTGTGTGGGGAATTGTGTCAAACGCTTTTGCAAAATCCAAGTATACCATGTCCACAGCCACCCCTCTGTCCAAGGTTTTACTTACCACCTCAAAGAAATCGGGTTTGTTTCACAACTTCTATCTTTTTCGAATCCATGCTGTCTGTTGCTTAAAATATTTTTTTACAACAAGAACTCGTCTATGTGGTCTTTTATTAAACTCTCCAGTATTTTCCGGACTATAGAAGTTTAAACTAACAGGTCTAAAGTTTCTTGGTAAAGACTTTGATCCCTTTTTAAATATGGGCACCACATTGGTTCTACGCCAATCCAGTGGTACTATTCCCGTCATTAATGAGTCCCTAAAAATTAGATACATGCTTTGAAATGACAGAGCTCAATTCTTTTAGGATCCGTGGGTGTATGCCATCTGGTCCAGGTGCTTTATCCACCTTTATTCTGTCTAAATATTTCTGGACCATATCACTTTTGAGCCATTGTGGATCATTTGGGGCTGTGTCACTACCACCCCCATTTTGGACATGAGCTCCCCCATGCTCCTTTGTATACACAGAGCTGAAGAAAGTATTTAATTAGCCTTCTCTTTGTCCCCAGTCACCCACTCTAGATTAATTTGTAAAGGGCCTACATGCTCAGACTTGACCTTTTTACTAATAATATATTTGAAGAATTTTTTTGGGGTTTGTCCTACTATCTTTTGCAATCTGCCGTTTGTTTTGAATTTTTGTGTCCTTGATTTCCTTTTTACCAATTCTTTTATATTTTTTAAAAGTTATTTTCTTATTATCTATAGCCATTTTAACTTTGGCCGTGAGCCACATAGGTTTTATTTTTAGCCTTTTAAACTTATTGCCCATGGGAATATACTTTGCAGTGAGTTCCTATACAGTCTTTTTGAAGCATTCCCATTTCTGTTCTGTGCCCATTGATGCCAATATTCCCTCCAAGTCTAAGCCTTGGAGATCAGCCATCATCCTTGGAAAATGTGCTCTCTTAAAGTTAAATGTATTTATCTTTCCCGTATGTGTTTGTTGCTTACAGCTAACATTAAATTAAATCCTGTTATGGTCACTGCTACCCAGATATTCTTTTATATGAATATTGGTAATAAGCTCTGCATGGTTTGAGATCCCCCGGTCCAGCAGAGCGTCATTCCTGGCCGGGGCCTCAATAAACTGGACCATAAAAATGTCTTGTGGTTTATAAATGTTTGCCCTTTAACTGTCCCAGCAGTGCCATTACTCCAGTCAATTTCTGGGTAGTTAAAATCCCCCATTATTATCACTGTCCCAGCCCTTGCAGCCCTTTCCATCTGTGCAAGGAGCCGAGTCTCCACCTCCTCGTTAACACTGGGATTTCTATCACAAACTCCAATGATAACCTTTGTAGTACGCATGCCCCATGTACAATTCCACCCATAATGCTTCAGACTCAGCACACTCTGCATCAACTAGGTAGGTCCTCTTTCACACTCACTTTGAGATCACTTCTCACATAGAGACAGACACCACCACCCCTCCGTTTCACCCTGTCTTTCCGAAAGAGATCATAGCCAGGAATATTGATAGCCCAGTCATGAGAAGAATGAAGCCAATATTCAGCAATACCAATAAGATCATAGTTCTTCTCGTGCACCAGAGATCCAACTCGCCTATACACGTATTGGGATTTTTTTGTATTTTTTTACCAAAAACATGTAGCAGAAAACAAGTTGGTCTAAATTTATAAAGAAATTAGATTTTTATTTAATATGTTTTATAACAGAGTGTAGAAAATATTGTGTTTTTTTTTTTTTGGGTTTTTTTTTGTAATGTTTTCAGTTTCTTTCGTTTATATAGCAAAAAATAAACCCAGTAGTGATCAACTACCACCAAAACAAAGCTCTATTTGTGTAAAAAAAATGATATCAAGTTGGGTACAGTGTTGCATGACCGAGCAATTGCCAGTTAAAGTAGCACAGTGCTGAATAGCAAAAAATGGGCTGGTCATGAAGGGGGTAAAACCTTCCGGAGGTCAAATGGTTAATATATAAGTAGCACATTAGATTGTTAATCCAGGGGATATCAATTTTGCCTTGGGTTATAAGGAAAGATTATTTTTTGTCTTGGTTGACAGTCATGTGACTTTTTTCAACCTGCATTAATATATGGCCATGACCCAAGCGAATCTGGCATTGCCTGGTAATAATACGGTATATCTAAAGCAAAACTTTTTTTTTTTTCCTTTTGGATAGAGTAGGGAATGGTTAAACCCCTGTCTATTGTGCTTCTTTGGGGTAATTTCCTTGTTTCATAGACACAACAGGAAACAAGAGGGGAAATTGTCTTTTAGACAATTGTCCCTGTAACAAATGTTCCCATTGCAAAATTTCACCTCTATTCTGGTGACAACTCAAAATTTTGGATTTTACGTCACATTCAGTCTCGGTGATCAGATTACCAGGATAAATAGAGGAGGTGAATTTCCCTAGGTGGGACACAGACCTCAAAATAACACTACAAGGTGGCTAACCATCGAAAACAAAAAAACTTACATTTGGGGTTTAGATACCCTCTGTATTCCTGACACCGACAAACATATTACATTATCTAATCATTGAATTGCTACATATCTACTGTTACTAGTGAAAAATGTGGTTACATGTACATTTTTATTTATGTTGTATCAGAATTCGAACATATGAGCATGAAGCCATGTGGGGAAAAGCCCTTGTAACCTATGACCTGGAAACCAGTCTTCCCTCTGCTACTCGCCAGGCTGGAATCATGCAGGTATGTCTTTTGGCTTGATCATTTTTTTTTTCTGTTTTGTTAAAAATCGCATTATCCAGGATAACGTAAACAGGTGACAATAGAGAACAGTGTTGCGTTTGAAAAGAATATGCAGATATATGTTCTTTGGTTAATCCATAAATGCACCTTTTATATGTGAATACAGCTTTGCTTAAACCACAAAACTCTAGTTTTGTACACTTACTGATTTATGCTTTAGTAGCCGTATACGATGTCCCATATTGAATTATGTACATAGGTTTTAAGAGTGTGACAAAAAAATAATGGCTCAGATATGCAGAAGGTGGGAATGGCACACCTCAAAGCGAAACACACAAATAAAAAAAGAATAAATTAATGCAGGTCTGTACTTATTCATACATCATTAAATATATTTTTTTAAATGCAAGCAGTACTTAAATTTGAGTTTGTATTCGCCCATTGACGTTTATTATACAGGTTAAAATAGGAAAAGCCAGCAGAAGGAGTCATTCACTGAAAACTGACAAATCTATTTCAGGCTTTACAAAACTTTGGCTTGAGTCACATGTTGTCTACCTACCTGCGAGGCCTTGAGAATGAGAATGCGGACTGGTCTTCTGAGCTCCAGGAGATTCGTTTCCAGGCAGCCTGGAGGAACATGCAATGGGACCAGAGTTCATCCTACAAGTAAACCTTGACTTTCAGAATGACTTAAAATGACTGTATTTTCTTTGTAACCACTGTTTTATATGTCTATAATTTTTATTTACTTTTTTCCTTCTTCTTTTTTTTTTAGAGGTGACGTGGCTGGACCAGGCTATCATGGATCTCTCTACCATGCTATACAGTCTTTAAGGGACAACGAATTCTCCACTTTTCATGACCATATTAAGTATGCTAGGCAAGTAGTGCACCTTACATCCCATTGCTGGTAGCAATGAAGTCATGCGGGGTTCTAGTTGGACTTCATGCTACATAAGTTACACATGTGTTACACTGCCCTTCTATGCAAGCTTCCCCTATTCCAAAAGTGGTACATGATGATTTAAAATGTATGCATAGCAAAACCCCTTTTGTTTTTTTGAGTAGTGTAGAGTAGGGTTAAAGCCCCTGCCAGACAATTCTTTTGCTGTCTGTGTTTATGTTAGTTACTTTTACTAACTGGAGAGTTCCCCTCACTTCCTGTCCAATAAAACTTTGTCAGCAGGATAGAAATAAAGGGATATCTTGGATAGCGGTAAAGACCAAAAGAGTTTCTAATATTTCGTCTTTACCTGAAATAAATAAAAAAAGCAATTGTAAGCATATTACAAGAATGCAATAATACAGTAATTGAACAAGCATAATTGACATACTGTACATACCAACAACAAACAAAAAAAAAAGAAAAACCCACAAATGTTGACATCAATAAAAGGTACAGTATCGAATATCGACAAGTAGACATTGAGGTATTCATTGTAAACGGAGGTAAGTAGATTTCGGCAAAGCTAGCTTCTATTGGGTCCAAACAATGCACTGTGGTGTAAACAGCTTGATATTTATTTTTATGAATGCCGAAATTCCTTTTAGTTATTTAACATCTCTAGGGCTTCTGTAGACAGCCATTACTTTATATCCAAACTTCTTTTCTCTTCTATTAAAGCGGTAGTAAAATCCGCTATCTTGTTTTACCTATAGGTAAGCTTATAATAAAGCTTACATGAAGGTGGAATGAATATCTCCTAAACGTTCACAGTTTATGGGATATTTGTGTGTTTTGCTGCTGGTGATGTCACTGTGCTCTGAGGGCACCGTGAATACGCTTTCAATCCAGAGCTCTGTGCCGTAGCCGTGACTCCCATGCACAGGAGTGACATTATTGCGGCTTGGTCATTCAAACACCCGCAGCCCATGAACCAAAAAGGAAGAATGGGTGAAGATGGAAGCCCTGTCAGCGGTGCCAGCACACTGCTGGAGGGCTTCATTTTAGAGGCATGTCTTTCATAATGTGCTAGTATGCATTCCTGTTCTTCCGTGTCAATGGAAAAGAAAGGAAGTAAGATTTTATGTACTGATAAAATCCCTTTTTTGGAGTCCTTTGAGGGACGCAGGTCCCACCCCTCTGTGTATATGATCATGCTCTAGGTCTAGGTCCTACTTTACTATAAAACTGAGGCATGCTGGTAGTAGGAGGGTTTTTTTTTCCATTGTCCAGTCCTTCTGTAGACAGCTGTATTACCCAAAGGTGAAAAATGTACTGTGTCCCTCAATTGACTTCTAAAAAAGGATTCTACTTTGAGTACAAAAAATCCTTCTTTTTCTGCATTTACACTATTGTCAGCAAGTGGGGTTTGAAGGATATACTCTTATATATTTATTTTAAGTTAATTTTAATCATTTATACTGCAGTAAGGGCATTTTTTAGGATGACAGAAATCAGACTGCCTGCAAATTATTGTTTGTAATTTATGTATTCTCTGTCTGTAGAGTTAAGGAAGTGGAAGAGCTGTGCAAAGGCAGCTTGGAGTCTGTATACTCTCTGTATCCCACACTGTGTAGGCTCCAAGCTATTGGAGAGCTAGAGAACGCTGGGCAGATGTTTTCCAGGTATGTCTTATGCCAACTTCTTATTTTAAGTTCAACCACATATTAATGCGTTGTTTTAAAGCCCAACTCAGGACCAAAAAAAAATGTTTTTTCTTGCAATGGGTCTATTTTAGGTGCACCTGTACCTGGACTATTGTGAACAAAAAACTATTTACATATTCTTAAAAGCAGTGTCCACTTTCAAATGTATTTGTTGTTTTAACTAGGTAATAGGGCAGTTATATCACCTGTGTCATTGGTTTGCTTAACCTTGTAATGGTGGGCTTACATGTTGTGGCTGTCGTGTGTGCTTTCATGGCTGATCAACTCCCCTATATTCATGAATGAATGAATAACTTGTACAGCGCTACACACGAGAACTAAATTGCCTCAAGGCGCTTTTGCAGCCAGTGTCCCCCTGTGTTGTGGTTTTCTTCCGAGCGGATGTCGGGGCTTTTCCTTGTGTACACTTGTGAGTGAGTCAAAGGGTCTTGAATGTAACCCGATGCTTCACGGCTAGCCAATGGAGGATCCTCAGGGACGGGGTGATTGATTCCCAGGGTTTTTTTCCAGTCACCAGTCTGGCTGCTGTGTTCTGGACGACTTGTAGATGTAAGATTTGGTATTTGGGAAGTTCTAGGTAAAGGGAGTTTGCCTAGTCGAGTCGGGAATTGATGATTGTTCCAACTACTGCTGCTGTGTCTCCTTCCGGGATGAAGGGGATGAGTCTACGCAACAGGCGAAGAAGGTGGTGGGATCCGCTGACTACTGATCCTATTTGTGCATCCATTGTCATGTCTGAGTCAAAGATGACTCTGAGGCTTTTGGCATTGGTGCTGGGGGTGATGGTTTGTCCAAGGATGGTGGGTGGTGTGGACATCGTGCTAGGGTTTTTGCATGGAGGAAGAGGAGTTCTGTTTTTTGATCCGTTGAGTTTGAGGGAGATCTCTGTCATCCAATCGTCGATCAATGAGAGGCAGTTTTCTAGTGCGTGGTCTTGGTCTTTTTTGTTAGTGATGTGTAGGTAAAGTTGCATTCATTCATCTAGTGACCCTATTCATTAAAGAGCTAGGCAACTTCTTGTTCCAGGTCACAGTGTCCCATTTCCTCTATATCCTATCACAAATTTTGGAGTGCTAATGTAATGAAACAGTAAACGCTCTGTTAATTGTTCTGCCTGTTTGTGTCTGTGTCATATCTAATTACTAGCTCTCAACTGCACAAGCACTACACTGAGACAGCCAGGAATTGTGGGAAATGTTGTTTTTTTCCAGAGGAATTGTCTATTCTTTTTTTTTTTTAAATATACGTTTTTATAAATTTTTTCAAAACACAGACAACACAAAATAATAAATTACAATTACAAAAACAATAAACAAACAAAGCCAAAAAAAAAAAAGAAAACCCCACATACATACAGACATCGGTCCTACATGGTATTTATGCAATTCTTACAAAAAACATTACATCAAGTTATAGCGTAAAATATAAAATAATACTCCTGTTAGCTCAATTTTCAAGTTTGAAAACGATGCAGTCCTATGGTATATACGCCAATATAAGATATTCAAGTGATCATGGATATTTGCCCAATAACTGACGGAAAATAGGCTAAGAGTCGTGTTCCTCTAAAAGGCTGTGGAGGAATCCATCAGCCATTTGGACCAAACCTTCTCATATTTTAGTAGACAACCTCTGTAGGCTGTTGTTAATAAGTCGTTTCCACATAGACAGTGAATGGGGTGGTAGTTTTTTTCCAACTGAGAGCTATAGCTTTGCGAGCATAGAACAAAAGCAGCCCCACCAGAGTACGCTCTGCTACCGTAGGAATAAATTGCTCTTTCAGACCCATAATACATATTGCCATTGATGGTTGTAATTAGGGTTGTCCCGATACCGATACTAGTATCGGTATCGGCACCGATACCGAGCATTTCCCCAAGTACTTGTACTCGGGGGAAATGCTCCGATGCTTCACCCGATACCTGGGCAGTCAGGGATGATCGGTGCGGCGGGGGAATTGCAAGCACTGATCTGCCTGTATACATTTCAATAAAGCCTGACAGCTTCTCCCCGGACCCCCCCCCCCCTTTTTAGCTGCTTTAGTGAAATTTATACAGCGGTGATCGGTGCTTGTAACTCCCCCCCAACACGCACTGATCACCGCTGACTGTCACTGTATCTTTCTCCATGCTGCTATACTCCTCCACGCTCTGTGTCCCCCTGTGTGCTGTTCTCCCCCTCCATGCTCTGTGTCCCCCTCGGCGCTGCTCTCCCTCTCCGGTTCGTTCTCCCCCTCTGTGCTGCTCTCCTTCTCCGGGTGTCCTTGTATCCCCCTCCGTGCTGCTGCTGTCGGCGCTCCGTGTCCCGTGTCCCCCTCCTGCTGCTCTCCCCCTCTGCGCTCCGAGTCCCCCCACCATGTCCTCCTCCACCCCCTCTGTCCTCGGTATCTCAGGATGGAGAGCGGAGGTAGGAGCCGCTAAAGCCAGCTCCTTCCTTTTCGAATGAACAGAGTCAGTGATCACTGACTCTGTCCATTCATATAACTGAAACATCGTAACCTGTGTTTACGATGCTTCAGTTTATGAATGGAGAGGAGCCTCCTGTCCATTCATTTTAGCTGAGGCTGCAGAGAAAGGGACTGGGAAATCTGTGTCCCTCGTCCCTTTCTCTGTCTCATAGGGGAGATGTCAGAGGTCTGTTAAGACCCCTGAAATCTCACCAAAGCCCCCCAACAGCGCTAAAAAAAAAAAAGGGGAAAAAAATGAATTGTAAAAAATAATAAAAATAAAAAAAACACACTGACACAATCCACTCCCCCCCCCCCCTAAAAAAAATTAAAAAATAAAGCATTGTAAAAAAAAAAAAAAAAAATACTGACACATGACATTAAAAAAAAGTATCGGTAATCGGTATCGGCGAGTACTTGAAAAAAAGTATCGGTACTTGTACTCGGTCTTAAAAAAGTGGTATCGGGACAACCCTAGTTGTAATGGAAAAGAAGTAATTTGTGATATAAAAGCTAGTATCTCTTCCCAGTACCCCACTATAGCTGGACAGGTCCAAAAAATATGAGTAAAGTCTCCAGGAATCCCCCCACATCGCCAACAACCAGGGGCAGAATCTGGATTGATTTTATATAATATATGAGGAGTGTAATATGCCCTGTGAACCATCTTGAACTGAATCAGTTGGTCTCTCAAGGAGACAAGAGAGTTAAAAGGAAAGTCCCATATGTCATCCCAATCGTCATTGTCAAGTTCAGGGATGTCCTTAGACCATTTAAGTCTTAGTTTCTCTAGTTTTGGAAGAGAGACAGTTGTTAGATGGAAATACAATTTGGAGGCAGCATTCTTTGCACAGTCCAACATAAGAAGCTTCTCTAGGGCGGATTGAACTAGTCGTGGAGGAGAGCCAGAAAATTGACAGCTGAAGGCATGGGAGAGTTGGAAAAAACGAAAAGAGTACAGCTGAGGGACATTAAAGTCGGAGATCAGTTTGGAAAATGGAATCAAAGATTCGTCCAAGATAATCTGAGTCACTGTTTTTATATTGAATTTGGTCCAGGCATGGGGGTCGGGCAATGTATAGCTATGCTCTAGGGTAGGATTCAACCAAAGGGGAGCGTTGGGCGAAATTGCCTGTAGGGGGGGGATATCGTTCAATTTTGAGACTCTCCCCCCCATACACGTAACGTAGTAGACATGGACGGTGTCAGTGAATATGGAGCACGGGGGCCCCGAAAAATCTGAAATTTCAACGCCTCCAAGGATCCCAACACTGCTGCTTCTACCTGAGTAGCGGAATTAGAGGTATCTGGGTTAAGCCACCAGGCCACAGTTACTAGCTGAGAGGCCAAATAATATTTGTAGAAATCCGGACATGCCAGGCCACCTTGGGAAGCCGGGCGTACCAATGTCGTCCAGCTATACCTAGGGGACTGAGA
Source organism: Rana muscosa (assembly GCA_029206835.1). Classification (NCBI taxonomy): domain Eukaryota; kingdom Metazoa; phylum Chordata; class Amphibia; order Anura; family Ranidae; genus Rana; species Rana muscosa. The sequence continues at coordinate 927,016,140 of CM055117.1, forward strand.
TCTCCATATAAATGCTGCAAAAATATATATAGCAATAGCAAAAATAAATTGGCACATGTGTAAACAAATTGATATGTAAAACAGGTGATGTTAGACATTAGTTCTTCTTAATTAACACAATACCAGGTGAATAATGAATAAATCAAGTGATGATGAATCATAATGAAAAACACTCAAAAAAAAAAGAAAAAAGTTTCCAAAAAATAAAAAAGTGTTAGAGGAAAACTAAAGCAGAGTCCCATCCAAATTCTATTAGGAAAAATCCATGTAATACATTCGTTTTTATTAGGTTTATGAGTCCTAATAATGAAAGGGGTAATGACTCCCATGTCTTCAGCCGTTTTTGAACCTCCTAGATCACGGGTGTTACATTTAGGGATATATAGTCCGAAGCCTGTCTGGAAACCACCACCCCCAGGTATTTAAAGTGCTCCACCCATCGTAATAAAATATCAGTATAGACAGTGGCATGGGCCGCAGAATCTATAGGAAATAAAAGGGACTTTGTCCAATTTACTTTGAGACCTGTGACTGAGGAAAAAGAATTAAGGACCTGTAGGGCCCCCTTAAGTGATGGGCCTGCATCATTTAAAAAGAGGAGTAGGTCGTCCGCGTACAGGGCAACCCTTTCCTCCAGCCAGCTGACACGCAGTCCCCTGACATGGAGGGAAGTACGGAGAGCCTTCGCCAGCGGTTCCATCGGTATGGCGAACAAGGCTGGAGATAGAGGGCAGCCCTGTCTAGTACCGCTGGACAGAAAAAAAGACTGATACAGGCCACCCCCCAACTTAATAGCCGAGGTGGGATTTTGATAAAGTATCTGTATCCATTTAATAAAAGTCAGGGGAAACATTATCCTCCTAAGGACCTCCCAAAGAAAAGGCCATTTGATAGTGTCGAAGGCCTTTTCAATATCCAAGGAGACCACCACCCTCGTACCCTCATTCAAGTGTTTTGCATGTATATTGGTAAACAAACGCCTCAAATTTACATCGGTTTACCTATTGGCCATAAAGCCAGTTTGGTCAGTATCTACAACAGATGGTAATAAAGGCTGTAGTCTGGTGGTAAGTAGTTTAGTCAGAATTTTTAAATCTGTATTAAGTAGGGCAATTGGCCTATAGAAGGTACAAGAGGTGAGATCTTTTGAAGCTTTATGAATAAACATAACATGGGCAAGGCTCATGGAGGGCGCCATCGGCCAAGCATTGAGAATAGAGTTGTGCTAACCTAGGGGCCAATAGATTCCCATGGTTCCTATAAAATTCTATGGGAAGGCCATCTGGACCTGGGGACTTCCCCCAACGGGAAGGATCCAATCACCTTCAGTACCTCCTCCGGGGTAATTGGCCCTACCAAAGAATTGTCTATTCTTAGACTACAGACATAAGTCATACATTACCTGCGCAGTGCTATGCCACATGCCTCATGTTTGGACACAAACTGAAATTTCTGACACCAGGACGCAAACATTTATTCCACTATAGGCTGTCCACAGAGGGCTAGAAATGACGCCATGAAACTACATGATCAATGTATGTCATATGCAGATAAACCCAAGGTGCAGGTAGGAAGGTTTATAATGCCTTTAACAAACCGTAAAGGAGCTTTAAAATAAGCCATCCCTGATATTTCTAGCTATGTGTATTTTTGAAGTAATTCATCCTCGTAGATCCTTTACCACTTCCCGCCTGCCATATTACAGAATGACATGTGCAAAGTGGTTAAGTTATCCTGACTGGACGTCCTATGACGTCTAGCAGGATAAGTCGCGTTCGCGGGTCCGCGGAGGCGCGCAGCGTGGTGATCGTTGGTGTGGTGTGTCGGTCTGACACACTGCATCATGATCTCGGTAAGGAGCCTCTGGCATAGGCTCTTTACTATGAACAAATACCACCAAAAGAAAGCTCTATTTGTGGGAACAAAATGATAAAAACTTTGTTTGGATACAGTGTTGCATGACTGCGCAATTGTCATTCAAAGTGCAACAGCGCTGAAAGCTGAAAATTGGTCTGGGCAGGAAGGGGGGAAAGTGCAAATGCTCTAAAGCAGGGATATGCAATTAGCGGACCTCCAGCTGTTGCAGAACTACAAATCCCATGAGGCATAGCAAGACTCTGACAGCTACAAGCATTACACCCAGAGGCATGATGGGACTTGTAGTTTTGCAACTGCTGGAGGTCCACTAATTGCATATCCCTGCTCTAAAGTCAGATGAGTCTTTTTTTTTTTTTTTTTTTTAAACAACTGCTGTTTTTTTTACATTGGATTTTGCTCTCCATAGAAAGCAATACAAAATTTAAGCTTTACAAACTTCACCTTTTTATACAGTTTTCTAAAATGAGTTAAAATTATTAAAATCTTAATACGTGTAGGGACACGTGTAGGAACTGAATGGTGGCTGTAAATTTATGATGATGCAGTTAGATATTTTAGCATATATTTAAAGAATTACCATCAGGTTCTCTGACAGTCAATAGCTGTGTGTGTTTCTATATGGGTTCATTTTATGGTTAGATGCCATATTTTCATATTGTTTTGGATATTATTCAGTCTTTTTTTTAAAACAGATTTGCAATCAGATTAAAACTTGAACTAGTGTGAATATGCATAGACACGTTATTGGTTTTTCCGCCTCCAAATAATGGCTACACCACCAAATCATTGCTTTTGGGTATTTTCAGTGAAGGGTTATGTTAATGCTACAGCATACAAAAACATTTTAGACAATTATGCACTTTTATCCTCCATGTGCACAAAGCCAGGTTCATGAAGACATGGTTTGTAAGTTTCGTGTAGGGGAATTTGAGTGGCCTGCACAGAGCCCTGGCCTCAACCCTATTGAAAACCTTTGGCATTAATTGGAATGCCGACTGTTAGCCAGATCTTCTCATCCATCATCAGTAACTTACCTCACAAATGTTTTTTGGGAAAACTCCCACAAACACACTCCAAAATCTTGTGGAAAGTCTTTTCAGAAGGGTTGAGACTATTACAGACCCAAAGTGGGACAACGCAATATGGATGTCCATTGTTTTGCAATGTAATGTCCTACAAGCTTATACAGATTTGATGGTCAGGCGTTCACATACATTTGCCCATATAGTGGCTTCTACAAGCTTTAGTCTGAGGCGAGCTCACTCGGAAGTTTGGCCCCCTTCTCCTTTCTCTACCGCTGGGCCATTCAGAAAGCGCAGCTCTCTTCGCGCATGCGCAGTAGGGAACCGGCTGTGAAGCCACAATGTTTCACTGCCAGTTTGCCAGCTTAAGCACCCGAGAGCTGATATCTAAACATGTATCTTTTGTAGTAATAATGTATTTATAATGTGTTGTCATTGCTTAATTTCAGATCAGTTACTGAACTTCAGTTAAACGACATGAACACAAAATGGGAGCAGCAGTCCCAGATCCTTAAAGACAGTGACTTTGGCTTCCAGGAGCCAGTCTTGACTCTACGTTCTGTCATTCTGGAGACGATGCTGGAGAAGAATGGCCCTAATCAGAATGCCCTTAAGCCTATTTTTACAAGGCACTTGGTGCACTTATCTCAAACTGCCAGAACTGCCTCCAACACACAGGTACAGTATGTGTGCTGAAATCTCCCGGAACTCAAAGGTCTTCTGCCCACATTTGCTAATATGATTGCCTTGGCACTGCAGACAGACAGCTAAATATATAGATGACATTTGTATTGGAACGGTTTTCTCTATCCAAGAGATTTGTAAAATAATACATGTAGCAGTGCAGACCCCGTGCCTGCTGGCTTGCTTCTTTATTGTGGCCAGTAATGAATTAAAACACACAGTGGATATCCATTTAGAGCTTTCTAATACCTTTAGGCACACCTCTCTATTTTATATCAGTTTACTGAGAAAGCAGAACCACTAACTAACCTCAAACCCGATTTTGAATGATGGCTCAGTATACAGACATATTTAAAGAAGGTCTTGTGTCACAGCCTGCATTTTCATTTTTTAACATCAGCATTTTAATGAGAATACAGACAAAAGAGATTTTGACAATCCAATATGAGCTTATTAGAAAAATCTCTTTTCATGTTGTAAGTGCTGCTGGCCATCTCTTTCTACAAATTTCTGGATTCCCTGCATGCTCTGCAACTTCTCATCTGCTATTTATTTTAATTTTTTATGGACTATATAGCCCATAGTACCTTGCTGCCTGCAAGCTGTGATCCTGTACTGACTGTAATTTAGAAGGCAGGCTCTGTGAATTCTTTGACACAGCATTCCCTTCCCACAGGGCATAGTGAATATGTGTCACAGAATTCCAGGAAGTAAACGTGTGGGGATCTTCACAAAGTTTATCAGCATCAAGATTGTTCAGAGTAATAGGAGAAGGCTAGAAATAATTGAAGTACCGTATAATGTGAAAATGAATATATGGTTTTGCATTTAGACCATAGATATGCTTCAAAGTACATTTAAACTTTTACTGGATGACATTAGGATTGTTGAAGCACTGAGCATCATAAACACTGTCTTCGCTTTTTATCATTTTTTTTGCATCTCAGTGCAGCTGATCTCTTCCATCCTATTTCAGCCACTTGTCTACAGGATCGTCTGGGTCAGCTGCACAACGTAGTTCAGGACAGGCTTCTTCATAGTAAGAACTGTGGGCCATGTTTGTACAACGTGAGCTAGCTCAGGCACCTCTAGTCCCCATCAGAAGTACACAGGAAAGAGTGACAACACAGCAACAAAGTTGGGAGTCAGTTGTCACCCATAACAGGAAGCGCCTGACCAAACAGTAAATTAACAAAGTCATCAAGTTTTATGGTCGGCTCAATTAGATAAGCAAGTATGTTATTCCAATATAAAATGGCATCAAAAGAAAAGCGGTCTATTCTCAAATTTTCAACTGGATCAAACTACAGAATAAAAGAGTCCAGAAAAGAGCAACAAAATTATTAAGGGGACTGGAGGACCTCAATTACAAGGAACAACTACACGCACAAAACGTATTCTCCCTAGAAAAGAGACGCTTGAGAGGGGATATGATAGCAATATACAAATACCTCAATGGTGATTCCAGCGCAGGTAGGAAACTATTCAGTCTCAGGGAGTGTAAGAGGACACTTGGTCATTCAATGAAATTGGAGGAAAAGCCCTTTAAGCTTAAGCTACATTGGTGTTTTCTCACTGTCAGGGTGGTAAAGATGTATAACTCCCTTCCACAATCGGCGGTGTCAGCTAGAAGTATTGATAGTTTAAAAAACTCTTGAATGTTCATCTTAGTGAACACAATATACAGGGATATGGGATTTTCTTTTTGACAAATGAGCACACACCCACACCCACAAAGGTTGAACTGGATGGCCTAATGTCTTTATTCAACCTTGCCTATTATGTAAAATGCAGATAAATTAATAAATAAAGCTAATGTTTCCAGAACGAACAGGCAAAAACAGCATGCTGTATATAACTGCAGTCTACTTTCTGTTTTTTTGATTAAAGGGGGTCATTGGAAATCAGAACATAAATAAGTACATTTTGAGTCTTTGGTGTTAACAAAGACTTTGACTGGAAAATGCTAGTCTGAAGAGCGGTATATACAGCAAGCATTTACATGGCTTTCAGCAAACTTCAGGCATGTCTGTGACAGTTCTTTAGGGTTTAGTAGTGTGACATTTAGGGGAACTACTGAGAGTTGTGAGGGACCATAGAGGTTGGCACTCCCAAAAGTTTAGTTTTCCCAGCAAATTTCAGAGGACCAGTTCTCTGCAACAGAGCAGCGTTGAGTGGCATAGTCTGGTTGAGAGGTTGGTATTCTGGTATTCTCAAGAATTTTCCTGCAAATTTGCCCTTTTGCTAAAAGAGTTTTAGCATAAAGGGTGTGCTGTCTGTTACTTTTCACCAACTGCAAACAGACTTTTCAGTAAGCATTGAATATTGCTTGCGGAAAGTCTTCTGAAACCTACGAACAGCTTGTTTAACTACTTGAGGACCGCCGCACGCCGATGTACGTCGGCAAAATTAATTTGATCTGATTAATTGCAGTTTTCTACATTTCGGTATATGACAGCATCACCTGCTCTCTTTGTGTTGAATTTTAACTTATTTTTCATCAGATATTTCAGAGCTTAAAATTCAAACTCATTTAGAAAACCTACGCATTAAAACAATAATTGACTTACTTTCTTTGCTTTAGTCAAGCATACTTTTCTCCTGTTTTTCCTGTCAAGATCTGAGGCTTATAATGCATGCTGATTGTTATTTCTCAGCTCCCAGAAAAGGCAATATTCAAGGTTAAACAACATAACTCAGCACATTTTATAGTGTCTGAATGGCAACTAGAAGAGGCACAAGTGTTTTGGGCTAAAAAGGAGCACAGTCTTGCCCTAGGGATTCTCAGTCAAATGGTGGACAAGCTGGAATCAAACAGTTTAGAGGTATGTTTTTCCGTGTCATCAGCCCTGTTGATATCCCAATAGAAGTATTTTGAATAGGGCTTCATAAATCTGACTTGTGCTTTTATTTCAAGGTTGAGAATGACCCAAATCTTCAGCTGATTTATGTAGAGTGCCTGAGGTTTAGTGGAAACTGGCTCTCAGAAACATGTCTGGCAAGTCCTACAGTCATTATGCAGAACTACCTGGAAAAGGTAAAAAGTAGCTGGATTTCATGTAAAAATTTGTATAACAGTCATTGGTAACCTGGGTTTTGCTCCTGACTGTACACTATCTACTTTCTATCTATGGACGGTTCCTGGTCGGGTTTTTTTTTTCTTGTGAAGTTTCTTCCTTTACGTCCCAGCAGCTTTTGAAAGTTTATTAAATCTGAACAGTTCTTCATGGTAGATGACTTAACATGATATAACAAGAACACACATCTTTACAGTCAAATCATGGCCCGTCATAATTACCATAAGGCATTCATCTAATGCCTTGAACAGCAAAATAAAAGGCAACGGCACCAAACAACTTTATATACAGTACTGTGACAAATTAATTGCCCCCTCCAATATGGCTGAATTAATACAATTCTGCAAAGAAGAGATAGGCCAAAATTCCTACATTGCAGTTGTTGCCGCCAAGGTTAACACAACCAGTTATTGGGAGCATTATTCCATATGCTCCTTGCCGAAAGGCCAGTTATAGGTGCGGGCAGTGGCCATTTGTTTGTACTGTTAATATATTGGTGAGGGAACGCACTGGACACCTTTGCTGCCATGGTGCTATGTGCGCCCTTGTACGTTTTAAGGAGGGGGTGAGCTCCATCCAGGCTCACCTGCCTTCTGTCTGTCTAATTATAGTGCATGTGCTTTTACGGTGGAGGAAAATACTGGGGTTCCTTGACGAGGCTCTGTAGCTTACGCATTTATTTGCAAATTAAACCCCTGTGTTTAATGCATACTGTTAGACAGGATAATTTGGTTGATTGCAGGCTTGTCAGTAAGTTGAGCTGGGAATTTCTTTGGTTTGGTTTTGCATGTTTTCAGCTTAAAACCTATTACACACGGGCCGAGTGACTTTGGTCGGTTCAATAAAAACCGGCTGGCATTCGGTCGTGTGTATGGCAGCTGGTTCGACAGAAGCCGGACATTCGGCCGGCTCTATCGAAACAGAATGCTGGAAAACCAGCAGCTCTCAGCTGAGTGGGGGAGATTGCTGTACTAACTTTGGATTGTTAGTACAGCTGCTCCGCCCTGGGTTGAATGAAAAAAAAAAAGCTGATAGTGTGTACCAGACTTAAGAGACACGATTTTCTATAGCTCAGGAAACAGACCTCTCCAAATTCTCTATATGCTTAAGGCAGGAGATGCAAGTCTAGCAGGGGCTAATCTGTGTCAGACATTGCTAAGAACTGCACAGACAACAGGATTTACATGATTGCCATTTCCCACCCAGTGTTTCAGTTCAGGAAGTAGATGTTGAACCTGAAGTGTGCATGAACCAAGATGGCTCTATCATTTTGAAGAGAAAAAGCAAAGGAAGATATTTTAGAGGTGCTGTGATCTTTGTGAGAGTTAACTATCAGGAAGTGTTACACTTACATATTACTTGGCATGCTTGCACATAAAAATATACACAATGAATAGAAAAAGTCTACATACCACTAATGTTAGGTTTCTGTGATGTAAAAGAATGAGACAAAGATAAATCATTTCAGAACTTTTCCCACCTTTTAATGTGACTTATAAACTGTACAACTCAATTGAAAAACAAACTGAAATCTTTAAAGGGGGGGGTAAAAAAAATAATGTGGGTGTGCATATACCCTCTTATAACTGGGGATGTAGCTGTGTTCAGAATTAAGCAATCACATTCAAACTCATGTTAAATAGGAGTCAGTACACACCTGCCATCATTTAGAGTGCCTCTGATTAACCCCAAATAAAGTTCAGCTGTTCTAGTGGGTCTTTCCTGACATTTTCGCATCCTACAGCAAAAGACATGGCCCCCAGAGAGCTTCCAAAGCATCCAGAGGGATCTCATTGTTAACAGGTATCAGTCAGGAGAAGGGTACAAAAGAATTTCCAAGGCATTAGCTATACCATGGAACACAGTGAAGACAGTCATCATCAAGTGGAGAAAATCTGGCAAAACAGTGATATTACCAAGAACTGGACGTCCTTCCAAAATCAGTGAAAAGACCAGAAGAAAACTGGCCAGGGAGGCTGCCAAGAGGCCTACAGCAATATTAAAGGAGCTGCAGGAATATCTGGCAAGTACTGCCTGTGTGGTACATGTGAAACCAATCTTCTGTATTCTTCATATGTCTGGGCTATGGTGTAAAGTGGCAAGCCTTTTCTTACAAAGAAAAACATCCAAGCCAGACTAAATTTAGCAAAAACACACCTGAAGTCTCCCAAAAAATGTGGGAAAATGTGTTATGGTTTGATAAAACCAAGGTTGATTTTTTTGGCCATAATTCCAAAAGATATGTTTGGCACAAAAACACTGCACATAACCAAAAGAACACCATACCCACAGTGAAGCATGGTGGTGGCAGCATCATGCTTTGGGGCTGTTTTCCTTCAGCAGGAACAGGGGCCTTAGTCAAGGTAGAGGGAATTATGAACAGTTCCAAATATCAGTCACAATTGGCACAAAACTTTCAGGCTTCTGCTAGAAAGCTGAACATAAAGAGGAACTTCATCTTTCAGCATGACAATGACCCAAAGCATACATCTAAGGAATGGCTTCACCAAAAGAAGATTAAAGTTTTGGAATGGCCCAAATGAAAAGGTGCTCCAACAAAGTATTAGTTTAAGGGTGTGCACACTTATGCAACCATATTATTTTATTTTTTTATTTTTACTTCCCTCCACCTAAACGATGTTAGTTTGTTGTTCAACTGAGTTGTACAGTTTATAGGTCACATTAAAGGTGGGAAAAGTTCTGAAATGATTTACCTTTGTATAATTTATTACATCACAGAAACCTGACATTTTAACAGGGTTGTGTAGACTTTTTATATCCACTGTATCTGATGCTAGGTATTTCATTAAACTCTAATTTGGATTGGTGCCAGAAGCTCAAGATTTAAGACTAGGCTTAGATCAGGGATGCTATTAATTGAAATTATGAATTTCATCAGGCATGTTTGGCTTGGTCAAAAAAGCTTGCACAAATACCGGTATTTTATTTCTAAAATTAGGTCACATTAGTTAAAAAGCAGATCTAGTTTGTTTTTCCATGTTACAGGCTGTGGAAGTTGCAGAGGACTTCAGCAGTGGTAGCAGTGATGAGCTGCAGGAGGTACGGATGAAGGCATTCCTCTCACTAGCTCGTTTTTCAGATGCCCAATATCAAAGAATTGATAATTATATGAAGTCATCAGAGTTTGAAAACAAGCAGTCATTACTTGCAAAGGCCAAACAAGAGGTAGAACTAATGCGACAGCACAAGGTTCAGACTAATAGGTGAGTGTTTACTTCTATCTGACTTATATGGCTCTTTTATTTAAAAAAAATAAAAAATATATGTTTTATTTTTGACAGGTGTTTCACATTTTGAAAGCAGATGTGACAATCACATTTTACATGCTTTTTGTTCCAAGTTTTAATACTCATATTTTATATACATGCTTGTAGAAGCTCTGTCTGTAAATCAGGGGTTGTGGTAAGTATTGCTAGCCACACAGGGCAGAATAATTGTCAGCACCACCAGGCTGGACAAAAGTCAGTTTAAAATTTGGCTGAGCTTGGTGGAATATTATCAGCTGGACAGTGACTGCATCCTATCAAATGCAGTTACTGCTTAGGTATTCAGATAGTTGCAGCTGCTGTGGCTACCTAAATACTATAGCCGGCAGTGCAGATACCTGTAGCCATTCTATTTAGCATGGATAGAGGAAACGTTTGCTTTTCTTTCATTAAAGCGGAGGTGCAGCCAAAAAAAAAAAGTCGGCAGCTACTAACAGTGTAGCTGCTGACTTTTAATAAGGTCACTTACCTGTCCTACTCGCCCATGATGTCGGTCTCGCCACGGTGATCGATCGCTGCTGGCAGGTCCCGGCTCCTCCATCCTGAGTAAGGGAAACAGGCAGTGAAGCCGTAAGGCTTCACTGCCCGTTTCCTACTGCGCATGCGCCACTCGCACGGCGCTTTGTGAATGGGCGGCTTGCCTCCTGGGATACACACAGTTCCCAGAAGGCAGCACGGCCCATTCAGAAGAAGAGGAAACGGAAGGAGACCCACCGCGGACGAGAAGAGGAACATTGGAGGCAGATTAGGGGACTTCCACATAGCAACAGACATTTAGGGTGAGTATAAAATTATTATTTTTTTCTATTAATTCTTTTTTTTTTTTTTTTTTAATGTATAGATTTTTTCAGGGTGGACCTCCGCTTTAAGCCCATTGAGTATCTAGCAGTGTATGGCTAGCCTATCCCTGCTAATCAGTTGCTGAGATTACAAGTTATTAGACAATTTGTCCACAAACCCTTGAGCTTATGAAACCTTATATGAAATTTCTAATAGTTCATCAACCCCCAAACATTCATTATATGAAAATAAATACTTCTAGTGCTAAGTATAATAGTAAAATATTACTACAATTCTTGTAGTTCCTGTTTGAAAATTCCTCTTGGTATCAGCAGCTGCTATTATGGTTATTACAATAGTAAAATATTAGTAAATGTGCAGCAATAAATTCTTTTTGCTCCACTCCTATTGTTATGGGTGTTTGCGGTGCATAAGTATGCTTAGTATGGGAAGTAAACACTTATATATATCCTTGCTGACTTTAACAATGTACAAAGTGGTAATTTTGCTGCTTGTGTGGAAAACAACTGAATAATCCAGTGAAAATGTGATTTGCCTGGCCAGGTATACTGTGAAGGTGCAACGAGAGCTGGAGTTGGATGAATCTGAAATTGCAGCTTTGAAAGAAGATCGGATGCGTTTTCTGCGTACAGCTATAAAGAACTATATTAGCTGTCTGGTGTCCGGAGAGGAACACAACATGTGGATCTTCCGCCTCTGCTCTCTCTGGCTGGAGAATTCCCGGGTGCCTGAAGTTAACAACATCATGAAGGTTCTTTTTTTCGTCTAACATTCATAAATGTAATAATAACGTGCAGAGATTGCTCGTGTACATTCTTTTTTCTGCCAGATCTCCACCAGGTTAATTTTTTTTGATATATGCAGATTAGAGTTCCAAAATAAAAGTAGGTTTGGATCTCAACCCCTTCCCATCCTCAGTCTGTATATTAACTTTTGGCTGTATGCACACGGCGGGACCGATAAAAAAAAAAGGAATTTTCACAAAACTTCCCATACGACTATATGTGCATTTACATATTTTGCCGGTTATTACTTTGAAAAGGCCTGAAACCGCTACCGGATGATGCCATCTTGTATATAATGTTAGAGATGCCACTCTAGTGACACTGTATTAGAACATTGAATCCTCCTGGATTAGTCGACCCTCCTCACTTTTACTAACACCTCTACTAATGATCAGCAACCAAACGGTATGGGTCCAAATTATGTTTTACCTTGTCGGCTCTGCTTTGTTAGTAAACAGTTCTCAGTGTCAGCTTTGCGTTTAAAAGAAAACCATTTAAAAGGAGAAAGTTCAGTGTTTTAAAGTGATTATAAAGTCAAATTTTTTTTTTTTCTAAAAATAACAATCATATACTTACCTGCTCTGTGCAGTGGTTTTGCACAGAGCAGCCCAGATCTTTCTCTTCACGTGTCCTTCTTTGGCTCTCCTGGCCCCTCCCTCCTGTAAAGTGCCCCTACAGCAAGCAGCTTGCTATGGGGCACCCGAGCCGAGTCACAGCTCCTTGTGTCCATTCGGACACGGAACCCCTGGTTCGGACCCGCCCCCTCTCTCTCCTGGCTAACTGACTTTGACAGCAGCGGGAGCCAATGGCGTCGCTGCTGTGTCTCAGCCAATCAGAAGGGAGAGTCCCGGACAGCTGAGAAACTCGTGGACATCGCTGGAGAGAGATGGGGCTCAGGTAAGTATTAGGAGGTGCTGGGACGGCTGCTGCACACAGAAGGCTTTCACACTGGGACGGTTTGCAGGCGCTATTGTGCTAAAAATAGCGCCTGCAAACCGACCCTAAACAGCAGCTGCTGTTTCTCCAGTGTGAAAGCCCTCGGGGGCAGTGCGCTAGCAGGACAGGAAAAAAAGTCCTGCTAGCCGCATCTGCGGTGTGTTAACTGCTCCTCACCGCTCCTTCCCATTGAAAGCAATGGGAAACTGCGGCTATACCAACGGCGATGTGCCTCTGCAGAGGCGCTTTGCGGTGGTTTTTAACCCTTTTTCGGCCGCTAGCGGCCGAATACCACCGCGAAGTTAGCGGTAAAGCGCTGCTAAAAATAGCGGCGCTTCACCGCCACTACTGCCCCAGTGTGAAAAGGGCCTTATGCATATAATGCATAAAGATAAAAAAAAACTGCTGACTTTGCAACCACTTGAATAAAAAAACTAAAATTAATGTTTTTAAAACAAATCTTTTTTTATTACTTATTTTGTGCATTGTGCATTGTTTAACCCTCTGCTCACTCTTGTAACCATGCCCCTACCTAATTCTAGCATTAAAAAAACATCTTGGGTACACCTTACAATATAGTTCACTGACTGTGTGCCATATATGTAAACAAGTAAATTATTGCATTTCTGTTTCATCCATCTTACAAATGTAATTAACTGCTACACAGATGTTAAACCTATTGTTTATGATCCTTTTCCATGTAGGTGGAGTCGGAAAAGATTCCTTCCCACAAGTTCCTTCCTCTAATGTACCAACTGGCTGCTCGCATGGGGACCAAGAACATGGGAAGACAGGAGTTTCATGAAGTGCTCAACAATGTAAATATCCAGCCTAAATCAGTAATGCGTCTATGATAAGCCATTGCTTCAGTATTTCCACCTTTTAGATTTTTACAAAGGGAGAAAATAAGTGTTACCGTACTTTAACACTAATTTAGTGTTCTTATGCTATGATTATAGATGAAATAATATTTAACAGCTTCAATGCTTTGTATGAAACACGTTAAAATCTGCAATGTCTGTTAAGCATATTTCATTATCTGATTGGTAGTTAAGTTGTAATATATCTGTGTAATGTTTCTTATACTTTATACTTTATATACTGTATGTGGGTATTTATATTGTATTAAAGTACACACATAAAATATATGGTTTTATCCATTTCAGCAAGGCTTTTGAATCTGAACTCGTAGCAGATTTAAAGAGCCAGTGTGGAATTCACTTATGGACTAACATTACTAAACTTATTTTTTGTAGGACTATCATATGTACCTTATTTAGAAAAAGCGAAGCACACCAACGCAGGATGGCACTGCGGGTGTGCAATGATAACAAAGTGCCACGTCCTATCATAGTGAGAAATTGAGAAAAAATAGACCTAGAAAAATTTACTTTATAGGCACCACTGATGAAAGATGTACATTTTATTAAACACACATAAATCTAAAAACTGAATAAAAAAAAAAAAAACAGTAATTGAGAAAATACACAATAGTCGAATATATGTCTCCAAGACAGCCGTCTACATTAGGGGTGTACTGGTGACAACCCCAAGTATTGTCATGAGGGATAATTACAAAGTAGGAATTACATGAAGCTCGACATGTTTTGATGGGAACCGCTTCTTCGGGAGCTTAAATATAATTTCGAAATGAAAATGAAGAAACATTTATTAAGTATATACACATAGATATAATTCTATAGATCATACATTAGGATATATACTTATTCACCTGTGTGATTTAAACATATAACAAATAGTGTGTCTTATCAACCAGCACTCCAAACATTACACATGCAATTGAGCTATGGGCGAATGCGTGGACATGCCAAGTATCATAAAGTTCATCAAGTTATAGAGACTTCATCATAAGATATATAGACTTAGCCCGTAATGCACTGTAACCAGAATAGATAGCAATAGGGAAGAAACGGCTACCTCACCACTAGGGGATCATCTGAGGTGTTGCATATAGACTCACCTTTGACACTATTATGTAGGCTTGGCTCTCCCATAATGTATTTATAGAAGTTTCTCTTATATGTATAACCGGTAGGGCAGTGGTTCTCAACCTGGGGGTCGAATGATGATTTGCCAGGGGTCACCAAATCCTGGGCTGTTCTTGAAGCCCGCACCGCTCTCCCTGCCTTTTTGCGGCCGCCCAGCAGGGCTGTCCCTGGAGCCCATGGCCGCCCACTTAGCCTCTACGCAGCTGCCCATTCAGTTCACGTCATGGGGGGCAGAGACTAGAGGTCAGCTGACTGGTGAGGAATGTGAAGTGGGAGGGGCTGGAGGAGACCCTATCTCCTGATTTCAGCATAGGTGTCACTGCTACGAGACAACCTAAAGTCAGAGACACAGTGAGTAACACTACCTGTGATTATAGTTGCCATTAAAAGTCCCCACTACAGTTCTCAGCTCAGCAGATGACCTTGATCAAGAGCACCTAATCCACTTATCCCATTACCCCCACCAAGGAGTAAGAGAAGGAATAAAAATAGAGAATACATGGAAGGAAGAGAATAAGAGGGGGAGGAACAAAGAAAAAGGGAGCGAAAGAACAAGAAAGATGGCTAGCGAGAGGGATGGGGAAAAAAATCAAGAAATTAGGATAGAAAGAGATAAAAGGGAAAGAAAGGAGAACAAAGAGAGAGAGAGAGTGGTACATCCTAAAATGTACCATAAGGGGTTTGAATACTATACAAGTGGAAGGGACTCAGGGAGCACTAAATGTCTGTGGGTTAGGGGCACAAATTACTTGTCTTGCCTTGGGTGCTGACCACCTACGCTACGAAAATAATTTTACTGTTAGAATTTCCCAAGTTGTGGGGACCCCTAACAAGAGGTCACGGCACTAGAAGGTTGAGAACCACTGCAGGAGGGGAATAAATAGAACCTGCCATATAAACAGCCACCTCAGATGATCCCCCTAGGGGTGAGGTAGCTGTTCCTTCCCTTTTGCTATCTATTCTGGTTAAAGTGCATTACGGGCTAATGCTATATATCGTATGATGAAGTTTGTATAACTATTTGTTATATGTTTACATCACACTGGTGAATAAGTATATATCCTAATGTATGATCTATGGAATTATATATATGTATATATACTTAATAAATGTTTCTCCATTTTCATTTAGAAATTTTATAAGCTCCCGAAGAAGCGGTTCCCCACAAAACATGTCGAGCTTCAAGTAATTCCTACTTTGTAATTAGCCCTCATGACAATACTTGGGGTTGTCACCAGTACACCACTAATGTAGACAGCTGTCTTGGAGATATATATTTGACTATTTTTGTGTTTTCTCAATTACTGTTTTTTTATTTTTTTATTCTGTTTTTATATTTATGTGGTGTGTTGTAATAAAATGTATATCTTTTAAAAGTCTTGCCTATAAAGTAAATTTTTCACTTTTAGCCAGTCTGAATCTAACACTTTGCAGAGCTGTCTAGTACTGTAACCTCCTGAAAAGAGAAGGCAGAGTGATGAACTCATCTGTGTGCTTCTGCTCATTCATTGTCCAGCCACAGGCTTGTTTAGATTCTAAACTAGACTACGCAGTTCTTTTTCCAGCACACCCTACCTGCACACCACATAGAAGAACCAGCCACATAGGGGTCAAGGCATTTTGGCTAGTATTGTGGTTGGACTGCGGCTGAATAGCCGCCCAATGCAGTCCCACCACACCTGGTATGAATATACCGTCAAAGCCTTCAGAGAAGAATGGAGGCTGTTGAAGCTGCAACTCTCCATATTGCTATCCATTGTTTTAAAATGATGCGTTAAGCATGCTCATATAGGAGTGATGGTCAAGTGTGTGCAAACTTTTGGCCATATAGTGTAGCATAACCTCATTATTTTATGAAAGTTCCCTCTTTGTAAATAAAATAAATACTTTCATGCTCCAATAACTGAGGAGTTTTTCAAGCGCTTTTGAGCTGGGGCAGTGCGCTTCCATTGCGGTGAAAAAAACCCAGCTTACAGCATCTTTGGAGCATGTTTGGGGAGCTAAATAAAATGCATCAAAAATGCACCTTCCTATTGAAAGCAATAGAAAATGTGGCAAAACCGTGCCAGATGCGTTTTTGGTGTAGTTTTTAAGTCACATATCCTTTAAAAACTGCACCTCCAAATGTGGCAAAATATGCGTTTAACCCAAGTTTTTGCAACGGATCAGTGTGAAAGCATCCTTAGGGATTTTTGTGTTGTTACATTTGTCAGTTCTCCCATTGTCAGGAATACATATAGCAGTTAGAAACCTGTTTTAGTTTTAAGAGCTTCTTAGTTTAAGGCCTGGTTCACAACACAAAAACACACTCCAGATCTGTTCTGGATGCATTTCTGCATGCACGTTTTTAACTCGTTCTGGTGCATTTTTGATGAGTTTCCGGATGCATGCCAGGTGCTTTTTTTCTTCTTTTTTTCCTGTTTTTTTTTTCCCCACTGTACTGGGATCCGGTGCGTTTTTAATGCGTTCCGGTGCATTTTATTATTTTCCAATGTAGGGAGGATGCAGCATGTTCTTTTTTTTCTGGAACTGGAATGCCTTGGAACTGAACGCACTCGTGTGAAATATGCCATTGGAAACCATATAACCTACTTTCCATGCGTTTTTTATGCAGAAAAAAAGCACTGGGCTGCATGTGGTGTGAACTGGCCCTGAAGGTGATTAATATATATATAAAAAAAAAAAAGATACCGTTCGCACATATTAAGATTACATAGTGGCCTACAATTGGAGTTTCTCTGGTGCGTTGTAAAAAGCAGTGATGTGCTGTAATTCATGTTAGTTAGAAATTGGTTTTTATTAGTTTGACATCCCTAAGTCAAGGAAAGCAGATGCCTAATTGAATACTTTAGATTTATGGATTTGGTCATCTGTTTCACTGTGTTGAGTTAAGCCCTCAGCTTTTTTTTTTATATTTGTTGATAAATAGGGTGGTGTAACATATGCATTATTTTGTTCCTTACCAGCTGATCAGCAGAACCTCTTTGAATCACCCATACCATACGCTGTTCATTATCTTGGCTCTGGCAAACGCCAACAAAGATGACATGATAATAAAATCGGACACCAAAAAGAGCCGCCTTACAAAAAATGTCCCAAAGAAGATTTCCCAGACTGATGAGGTAGTATTTTTATTTTCTGATTTATTCTAATAGGTTAAATATTGTCTGTACTAGGGCTGCGACTAACAGTTATTTTCTAAATTATTAGTTGGCCATTTATGGTTTTGATTAATCGTATAAAAACCTCAAAAAAAGTTTGGTGTATAATTTAGTTGATATGATGTAAAGTTTAAAAAAAACACAATTTCTTCTTGAAAATCTATATGCAGTGGTAAATAAAAATAACCAGCTGTGTGGTTGGGGAACAAAATATCGAATCCACTCTGAGAATACCAGACGGAAGATATATATGTCGAAAAAAATGATGCACTAAACAAAAATCTCATATTGGGTTATTAAGTCCAACTATAGAAAAAGAAATCAGCGGTGAGTAGTTGAATCAAAAAGAAACCTCCACCTCGTGCGTGCACCATCACCACAGGCAAAATAGACTCTTACCAGAGAGCCTGGACCCTTTATTATGAAGGGTCAAACAGGCTTGATGTAACAATCTTTGCAGGGGTCATCAGCTGGAGATGTGTCCTCAGATCAAACAGGACATAAGCAGGATATTTAAACCAAGCTCCATCCACCCCACCATCAGATTTATCATAAAATGAAAGAGACGCCATATAGTGTAAAATCACGAAAGGTTTGTTTAATATAAAGTATTGCACTTACATTAGTACAGGTAAAACCAGCGTTGTGTACAATATAGGCGGCCGCCTTAAGATATCCATGCACTGTGCAAACAAACGCTATAGCAGGAAACAGCTCATAACCCGACAGGTTTCATTACAAAAGGACTTCTTCCGGGGCAATTTACTCTTGAAAATCTTTATGCAGTGGTAAATATAAAGAACCAGCTGTAAATGTTTTGGGGAACAAAATATATAATCCACTCTGAGAATAACACAGAAGAAAAAAAATTGCGCTATTCAAGATGATTAAACGAATTAAGCGGCAACATAGTGCTATACAACACAAACAGATATAATAAGAAAAACATTTGCGCTAAAACATGATCTTGAATGGCAATAAACCATACATAAATGAACACCAACCACTGTATAGATCAATATCCAAATGGTAGAAAATCAAAATATTAATGAAAAATGAATTAATTAAATAGGACTCAGTTCATAAACAGAGATGAGTGAAAAAAGTTTTTCCCAAGTGTCCAAGATTAATGGTAGTAGAAATGTGAAGAATCCACTGTGCCAAACTTGTTCCAAACACGATTAGGAAATAGTGATGATAGTGAAGCACCTCCACCTAAGTAAACACTGCCACTTACCGAATAGACGTGATCTCTTATAACAGGAGATCAAATACAGAATAGGCTAATGACCCAGCCTGGGGTTCTTTATGGAAAACACCTCAGCTCCGCATACAGGGATGTAGACCTCAGAAAAGCTTCTCAGCTCAGTATACAGCATATAAGGATGTGGACCTCAGCCAGCAGCACCCGGGGTCACGCCACCTGTGGGAAGTTCTACAGACTTTCATGAAAAGTCTGTAGAATCTCCAACAGGTGGCGTGACCCTGGGTGCTGCTGGCTGAGGTCCACATCCTTATATGCTGTATACTGAGCTGAGAAGCTTTTCTGAGGTCTACATCCCTGTTTGCTGTATGCAGAGCTGAGGTGTTTTCCATAAAGAACCCCAGGTTGGGTCATTAGCCTATGCTGTATTTGATCTCCTGTTATAAGAGATCACGTCTATTCGGTAAGCGGCAGTGTTTACTTAGGTGGAGGTGCTTCACTATCATCACTATTTCCTAATCGTGTTTGGAACAAGTTTGGCAAAGTGGATTCTTCACATTTCTACTACCATTAATCTTGGAGCCCCCCCTCCCCAGTATACATCCCCCCCATACATTATACACCCCCCCATACAGTACACAGCCCCTCTGCACTCCCAGGAGACCCCCAGTCTCCTGGGACAGTGCTGCCAGCATTCTCTACAGTTAAGTAAAAAACAAAATCACTGTCAGCCCCTTCCACACTACTCCCTCCTCCTGTGTCACTCCTATTGCAAAACGAAGCTTCCATATACCTCAATAGTTCATTTTTTTCTACTGACCTGGTCACATGACTGCTCTCCTCTGATGTTACACATATGGCCATGTGACCGCTCTCCTCCTCCAATCAAAGCTACACTCGTTGGAGGAGGAGAGCAGCCAGAAAAAACTGAGCTATAGAGATGTTTAAAAGCTTTGTTTTACACAATGACATTGACACAGGACGAGCGGTGTAGAAAGGGCTGGCAAGTGTCTTTTTTTTTTCTCAACTTCAGACTAGGCAGGGAGCGCTGTTCCAGGGCCAGGGGAGGCGGGACGGCCGACCTGACATCCCCCCAATGGATGGCTCCTGGGGCGGACCGCCCGATCCCCGCCCCCTGTTGGTAGAACATGATATCGGCGTATAACACGCAGGCACTGTTTACCCTCTGTTTTCAGGGGGAAAAAGTTTGTGTTATACGCAGATAAATACGGTAATTGCAATGCCTTATATTACCCCCAGTCTATCAGTCTCCGCCTTCTCTGGGTTCAGATGCTGATCTTCCCTGCACAGTTCTTAAAGTGATTGATTGTAAATGTTAGTTTTAAAAGAAGAGGATTTGGTGGGACTTTAAATGAGGCAATGACATATTCAAGTACCTCCATCCCTGTATTTGTATAATAAATGAGAGAACAAAAAGGGCGGAATTTTAAATGAAGCATGTGTGGGATAAAGGTCTGATTTCTTTTAGTAATGCAAGTAAAACAAAAAACTCCTGCGCTCTCGGTGTATCGTCAAAACACAGGTGGTGTGGTTCTGTCTAGAAGTAAAGTCTAGGATCTTGCAGCCCTCTTCAGAACAATGGGTGTTCATATGGCTAGAAAAATAAAGAAAAAAAGGAGGGCACACCGACCTAGTGCATTACCACTTAAAGGTTTATTAAAATATGAATAAAAAGCAATAGTCCTACTCACAGACAGAGCTTAAGTACAAGCTTATCGGATAACAAAGGCTGTAATTCTTGGCATCCACCGACTGGACTTAACAACAGAGAGGGTCGGACGATACCCCAAAACATCCAGATGGCTGATGCGTTTCTGGGGCGCATCCCTTTCTTCAGAGCCTAAAAGGTCCGTGATCACGGACCTTTTAGGCTCTGAAGAAAGGGGTGCGCCCTAGAAACGCGTCAGCCATTTGGATGTTTTGGGGTATCGTCCGACCCTCTCTGTTGTCAAGTCCAGTCGGTGGATGCCAAGAATTACAGCCTTTGTTATCCGATAAGCTTGTACTTAAGCTCTGTCTGTGAGTAGGACTATTGCTTTTTATTCATATTTTAATAAACCTTTAAGTGGTAATCCACTAGGTCGGTGCGCCCTCCTTTTTTTCTTTTTTTTTCTTTCTTGCTTTTAGTAATGGACATATCTATAATACACTGTATATCTTCTATTAACATTTTTGATTCATAAATAACTATATTCTATTATTTCATAAAGTTCATAGTTATACATGTGAATGGATACCTTATAGGTTACAGATTAACAGTCTAATCCCTGGGAGGGAGGGGCAAGAAAAATGTACAAAATTACAATTTGAATGCTTTATTATATAAAAAGTAAAATTGATGTAGGGTTGAAGACAGACCATACAATGGGTAATATGGAATAATAACAGTACACAGACACATAATATGAAATTGATGCAGTATGAAAAATGTTAGTGTTTTTTTTTTCTCAACAACAAACTTGTCATACTTACCTGCTCCGTGCAATGGTTTTGCACAGAGCACCCCCGATTCTCCTCTTTTGGGGTCCCTCACCAGCACTTCTGGCTCTTCCTGTCTTCAGAGTGCCCTTATAGCAAGCAGCAACGTATAGCTTTCACAAGTTCTCAGGCACTTACTGATATATATGGACGGTGTACTGAGCTGTATGTGTGCTGCACTGTGTATACTGACATGTATAGACTAGACGGTGCACTGAACTGTATGTACTACGAAGTACAAAAAAGACTTGTGAGCCACACACCGGTATGTAATTATCCTTATGTTGGCACTATCCCACTGCTGAGTATATTGGACCATAAAAGTTGACCCTGTGGAGAGGAGAACCACATCCAAAATGGAGGAAGGCAAACTCCATAGTCCACAGGTTAAAGGGACTTTAGATGTGCTAACCAAATGAGGAAATGGCAAAAAACAGGTATATAAAAGCAAGAATTTATTATATAAAAATAAAACAGTGTACCGTCTAATTAAAACCAGAAAGTAAAAGACAGGTGATTTGTTTAGGCAGACGATAATCGATGATACAAGCGTGCAAAATCAACGTGTTTCACTGTGTTAGTTTCCTCAGGACTTATGCTTGAAGATGGCTTACCTGCCCTCCGCCTATCCATTAAAATGCATGTGCTCCCATTGTGGAGACTCTCAGAAGTTATAGACTACAGAAAACAGGGTGCCCTGTAGCTTACGCATGTATTTGCAAATATGTGCGTAGACTAAACTCCTGTTCTTAACGCATATTAGTCAGGTCAATTCGGTTGGACGCAGGCTGGTTGGTAAGTTTGAGCTTGGAAATCTTTGTCCCAGTATGGAAAGTTCACAGCAGCATACTCTAAATAAACAACACAGACCTTAGTTAGTTGTAAATCGGATGTTAAAAGGTTTTAGAAGCCTGGGGATATAAGTTCTCATAACATACCATAATGAGGATCGTTTGCCGTGGACCCAGTCTGCTGCTCACAAGTCTGTGAGGACTGAGGCAGGTGAATCTCCCTAAATATTCTCCCTAATCAGGGTAGATTGGCTGCAGTCCCCTGGTCCCCCCCCATCCCGCCACAAGAGGGTCCACGTGTGAAGGCACAGATGCGGGGTGGCAGGGCGCCCCACCCACCCGACAAACACAATCAACATCGTTAATGAAGTCAGAGAAAACCTCACATTCTGGAAAACCTGAAGGAGTAATGGCCGCCATGTTGGAACACCCATGCTTAATAGATAAAAAGGCACCATATTGGTACCCCCGCCACGTGAGGACCATCGGTGCTGACTCATCTGACAAACGGAGAACAGCGCCACACTACACACAACATCCAATAGCCCCAGAAAAAACAAAACCAAACCTATGTCCAGCACCACAAAAAGAGGACGACGCAAGACACCTTGGGCGTCCAAAAACTGCAACCAAAAATAAAAAAGGAGAAAAACGGAAAACAATACAACCCCCACGGACAGCTTCCAGTTCTAAAACACAGAATGATGTACAATTAAAACCTATGTTGGTTTTATATTTCTGTATATTTTTGTGTGTCAGAGAGGCAGGCATGAATACTACTTCCAAAAAAAATAATGGAAAAGGTCCTCCATGGTTTTACATCAAGATCTAGTACATCATAATGCAAGCAAAATTGTGATGCGCAAAACATAAATCACAACAAATTTTTTTTTAATTGTGTTCTATGCTGTGGGTATGAGGTTTTATGAATCATAACCCTAATCCGATTTTTAAAGAAATGGGGCATAGCTCCATTTCTCATTCAGGTCGGGTGTTGCACAGGCCTTCAGAGTGTATATTCAAATAAATAATTTTTGCAGGATTGCATTGTCAAAGTCCCCTTCTCGCGGGTGAGGGTGAATTCTCTCGAGGGCAACAAAACGCATTCCCTTTAGACTATAGTCATGTTTCATAGCAAAGTGTCTGACTACTGGACTTAAAAAGTTGCCTCCCCTTACATAATTAACATGGTCGCGAATCGGCTCCCAGAATTTCCTTTTGGTCTTTCCTACATAAAAGGCATGACAGGGATACCTTAGTAGGTAAACGATCCCCACCGTTTGGCATGATGCGAGGTGTCTGCTCTTCCACTGTTTGCCCTTCGGTAGGGTGATTCCCGAACATTTTTCCACAAATTTGCAGCAATTTCTACAACGAAAAGTTCCCAGTGGTAGTCTGATACAGGGGTCACCACTCCGACCTGTATTATCACTCCTGACAATTATATCCCTTATAGATTTATTTGATTCCCCCCTCCGGTGTCACATTTGGCACCTTTCAGGGGGGAGGGGGGTGCAGATACCTGTCTAAGACAGGTATTTGCACCCACTTCCGGGAGTCCTCTCTGCGCGTATTCTGCAGGTAGTACGTCACTTCCCGCAGAATACCCGTTGTGCTCTGGGAAACACTCGGCTCCCAGAACACAACGGGGACCAGTGAGAACAGCGCAACGCGACTCGCACATGCGCCGTAGGGAACAGAGCAGTGAAGCCGCAAGGCTTCACTTCCTGGTTCCCTCACCGAGGATGGCGGTGGGGGCAGCAGAGTGACGAGCGATTGCTCGTCTTCTGCTGCCGACGTCGCTGGACTCCAGGACAGGTAAGTGTCCTAATATTAAAAGTCAGCAGCTGCAGTATTTGTAGCCTGCTGGCTTTTAATTTTTTTTTTTCAGGGGAGCCCCGCTTTAAAGAGGAAATAAACTCGGCTTTCTTTTCTTTTTTTTTTTTTTTCTTCCTCAATATTTTCATAGAACATGCCTAGCACATTGTAACATTGTTAAAAAAACGCTTTGTAAGTACCTTGTTGTAGTTTTATAAAAGTAATCCTCTTCTGGAATCGGCTGCGCCATCTTTTGGTGTTGATTTGTCTCCCCTGTAATGTCATTTCTGCCCTTCCTCTTTTCACCTGCCGAAATCTCGTGCATGCGCAATTGAGTGCTTTTCAAGCCTCTTTTTCGATTGCCGTTACTGCTACGCTGTACACTCCCTTTGTGTGATGTCTCACACTCACAAGGAGAGAACCAGGAAGCTAGGAAGGCACAGTATCGCAAGTCTTTCTCGCTGTGCCTTTTTCATCGGAAATGACAGACCCGGCATGCTGCTGTTATTGAAACGGCACACACAGCGTGCCGTGAATCTAACGATGAAATGCACATGTGCCGGTGACGTAATAAAAGATTACAGAACAGATTATTAGAAGACTATACAAGTAAGTCAAGTTTCACAGGCAGAGATGAATAGCGCAGAGATACATCGGCGCTTCCTCACTCGAGAAAAGCCTGCGCTCCCAACCCTCAGGAACAGGTTGGCGTAGAATGGGCACACTTAGTCCCCTTCGCCACCCTTTTCCCCTGGAGGTGGTGCTAGCCATTGAACGTAAATACGTTATGCATGAGGATAAATTGCAAAAGCTGCAAAATAAAATTATTGTATCTGTATTAGAGGTGCGCATCTTCACTGGTCTCATGATTCGATTAGATTACGATTATCCTGTCTTCGATTTGATTCTGCAATGCATCACGATTACTGCCCATGGTTTTGATCAAAAAATTCAAGCAGTCAGAGGAACTTTTTTTTTTTTTTTTTAAATCTGCTCTTTAAAAAAAAAAAAACCCTCCCTCACATTACACAGCTTCTTACATTACACAGCCCCTCTTTACATTACACAGCCTCCCTGCACAATAAACAGCCCCTCTGCATTACCAGGAGACCCCTGTACATCAAACCTTCCCCCCTGCATTCTCCCTGCACTCCCAGGAGGCCCCCTGCACGTTAAACAATCCCCCCTGCACATTAGAATGTTAATGTTCTCCTTATTTATTTATTTTTTAACTGATTATAGTTACTGATTTTCTTTGTCTGCTTGTTTTTTTTTATGTAATCTTTATTTTAGAATATATATTCAAGGGACAAACATATAAGCAGTTGACAAAGTAGAAAAGCTTGCTAGGTACATCAAAATATGAGGAGCCCCTCACCGTGTACAAACAGTCAGTGAAAAAGAAAACAGGGGGGGGGTGTACAGTTCAGCGACCATACCCGGGGGAATGATAATCTGCATATAACCACCGTGATATGAATCCAAGCATGTATGAATCCCCCCGTATGACCCCGTCTGGAACCCCGTTGATAGGAACACCATCCCACTCAGGGAGGGTATGATTAGACTGGGTCCACAGTTACCGGGCCCAATCCTTAAGAGTAATAAGTCAACAAAACAGATCACAAATAACAAAAAGAAAAAGAAAACAGGGGAAATAGTAACACCAGCTAGTGTAATGCAGCATTGCGAGCTTCTGTAGTTTTGTGAAAGCTCCTCTGTCTCGTCTGTGGCCAACCTGCGGCCCACCCGCCCAGCCCATCTCCACTACGTTGTGGATGCCGTGGCTAGAGAGGGATCCGGGACACCCAGCACAGGTGGGTTGGCATAGTTTATCCAGGTAGCCCATATGGAATAGAATTGCTCATATTTATCTTTGCATTTAGCCATCCATTCCTCGGCAGCCATGATATTATTGACCAAGTTTACCCAATCTACCCGGGGCGTCTTCCAATGAATCGGGATCAGCCGCCGGGCCGCGTTAAGCAGATGGGGCAGGATGGATTTGCTATATAGGCTGAGGGGGATGGTGGGAAAGTGCAATAGCGATTCTAACGGGGAATCCGGGAGGTCCAAATCCAATATTAATTTGATCTGTGCATGGACATCAAGCCAAAAGGGCTTCAGCTTGGGGCATTCCCACCAGATGTGGAGAAATGAGCCTCTGAGTACACATCCCCTCCAACAAGTATCTGACAGAGGGGTAAATCTTGGCAAGCTTGGACGGCACTCTATACCACCTAGTCAGAACCTTATAGCTATTCTCCTGCATTTTAGTGTCTACAGTGCTCGAGTGTGTTAGGCTATACAGGTGATCCAGTTGAGGCTCGGTAAAAGTGTGCTGGAGGTCTCTCTCCCATTCACCAATAAATCCCGGTTTCTCCTTGCTGTGCAAGGATTGCAGCATGTCATATAGGACCGAGATGGCATGGGCAACAGCAGATTCTGACATGCATAGGCGTTCAAAGGGGGAAACCAAAGTGGGGGAACGAACCCCCTGGGGCAGGCTAGTAATAAAATGCTGAAGCTGCCTGTAGCGCCACTCATCCATAGGGAAGGGGCCATATTGGTTCCGTAGGGTGGCCAGTGGCAATAGGCCCTGGTCTTGAATAAATCTGCCGCATCTAGACTCACCGTCCGCTGCCCACGTCCGAAAAAAGGAAGGGTGTTCCCCCGGAGTGAACCAGGGGAAGCCTCCCAGGGGCGCCAAAGGAGAAGTTGGGGGTGCAAGCAGCCCCTGTTTATTCAGCCTATCCCAGGTCGCCAGCGCGTGAACAGCAAACGGGGAAACCAGTGCCGAGAGACCTCTAGCCTCCCTGGGGACCCAGGGGGCATGTGACAAGTTACGACCCGCTAGGAATTTGTCTAGAGGTACCCAGAGTTTATACCGGACATTGTGGTGCCAGTCTAGTATACGCTGTAGGGCTATAGCTTCATAGTACCTGCGGATTACGGGGACCCCCATACCTCCCTTATTCTTAGGGCGCTGGATAGTGCGAAGGGCTAACCTGGGACATTTCCCACTCCAAATATAATGTACGAACAGGCTATTGAGGGTTGAGAAGAACGTCTTGGGCAACGTGATCGGCACCATCTGCAGGAAGAACAGGATACGGGGTAGCACGTTCATTTTAAGTACACTGACTCGGCCCAGCCACGAAAACGCAGTCCTATCCCACCTCTTCAGGTCTAGCCTGACTGAGGAGAGCAGCGGAGCGTAGTTACATTCATAGAGCATTGCACAATTCGCGGGCAAATATACCCCCAGGTATTTCAGGGAGGTTGGGCACCACGTAAATGGGAAAGCTGATTGCAGCTGTGTACGCAAACCTGCAGGGACGTTTAGTGACAGGATTTCGGACTTATCGTAGTTGATTTTAAAGTTAGACAGTAGGCCAAAGTCTTTTAGCTCAGCTAGGATGTTGGGCAGTGATATCAAGGGGTTGGAGACATAAAAAAGTACGTCATCCGCGTATGCCGAAATTTGAGTTCCGTCGGGCCGACTGTAAAACCATTGATGTCATTATTAAGGCGAATTTTGTTAAGCAGCGGTTCGAGGGTCAGAGCGAAAATGAGGGGGGACAATGGGCATCCCTGACGTGTCCCATTACCGATCGGGAAGGTCTCGGATAACAGCCCATTCACTTTCACCCTGGCAGTCGGAGAGCTATAAAGGGAGGATATCCACGCCAGCATGTTTGAGCCCAAGCCAAGCCTAGCCAGAACCGTTTGCATATATGTCCAGTCCACCCTGTCAAATGCCTTCTCCGCATCAGTGGAAAGCAAGAGACAGGGGCGAGACCCCGCCTGTGTCTCAGCCCAGCGAATCAGCTGGAGTGCTCTATTAGAGTTATCTCTGGCCTCTCTGCCCATAATGAACCCCGTCTGGTCCGGGTGAATGACCGTCGGGAGTATGGGCGTCAGTCTGTTGGCAAGAATTTTGGCCAAAATCTTGACGTCTGAGTTCAGAAGCGAAATAGGCCTATAGCTGCCCGGTAAGGTATGGTCTTTACCCTCCTTCGGGAGTACCGTGATGTGCGCCGTCAGTGCTTCTGGGGGCATTGCCATGCCGGAAGCCAGTGCCGTGAAATAGGCACACATGGGACCGGAGAGCACCTCCGAGTATTTCTTGTAATAGGCATTTGTGTAGCCGTTAGGGCCTGGGCTTTTCCCATTGGGAAGGTCTTTCACTACCTTCTGAATTTCAGCAATAGTCATGGGTGAGTCCAGCTGTTTACTCACTGAGGGTCCCAGCTGTGGGAGCTTGGCCTCCCTGAGGTATTGATGAATGCGGTCAGCCCGTTGGGATTCCGTCGCGCCGTGTAGAGTATCAGGGAGATGGTACAAATGTGCATAAAAGTCCAGAAAGACGTTCGCAATTTTTGAGGAATGAACGATCGAAGTTCCCGTCAGGGCAGTAAGCTTGTGGACATGGCCCGAGTCGCGTTGGCTTTTAAGGGCCCTTGCCAGCAGCCTCCCGCATTTAGTACCGAATTCATAAAACCTGTGTGCCAAATGCCGAAGGCGTGCCTTAATTTTGGTGACCAACAATGCGGCCAGCTCCTGTCGCAGGGATTGTAGTTCCGACGCCAAGTCTGGGGTGAGTTTCTTTTTATGTCGTGACTCCGCTGTCTGTAATTTGGCCAAGAGGGCCTGCAGTTCTCCCTCTCTGGCCCGTTTCAGTCTCGCCCCCTGAGAGATCAGCTCCCCCCGAACCACGGCCTTGTGCCCCTCCCATACAGAACCCATGCTAACCTCACCCGGTGTGTTCTCTGTGAAATATAGGGAGATGGTGTTTAACACTCGTTTCTGAGCGACCGCATCATCCAAGATGCCATCATTCAGGCGCCAGCTCCACGTCCGTGCCTCCGTTGACAGAGGACGCAGGAAGATGGAGACCGGCGCGTGGTCTGAAATAGTAATGGACCCTATTGAAGCGCTAGCTAGGGAGTCAAGTGAGTACTGGTCCATCACAAGAAGGTCAATGCGGGTATAGACATTATGTGTTGCGGAAAAATAGCTATAGTCTTTATCTGTCGGGTGGAGGAGCCGCCAACAGTCAACCAAATGGTGTTCCATCAAGGATTTTCTAAAGTGCTTCAGGAAAGCAAAGGAATGAGTCGAGTGGCCCGACGACGTGTCCACAAGCGGGTCAGGGCTAACATTAAAGTCCCCTCCCAGGATGAGCTGCCCCTCCCGGAAGGTGGACAGGGACTCCAAGATAGCATCTAGCAAGGTAAGCTGTTTGCTATTCGGAGCGTACACAGCTGCAAATGTGAACTTGCGGGCAAATATGGTGCCTTTGACAAACACAAATCGACCCTCTTGGTCGAGTAATTGGTCCGTCATTACAAAAGGGCAATTTTTGTGGATCGCTATAGCTACCCCCCCCCCCCTGATTTGGGGCGGGGGGAGTTACTAAGATACCAGGAGTTATATAAATGGGTGGGAAGGCGGGGGACCGAGTCAGTGCGAAAGTGCGTTTCCTGCAAAAAAAATATGTGTGCCCCCATGCGTTTCATCTCAAGCCACAACTTACTGCGTTTCGACGGGGAGCCCAGGCCACGTACGTTGTACGACACGATTTTCATGTCAGCGATGATGAGAGATCACCGG
This sequence comes from Rana muscosa, assembly GCA_029206835.1. Lineage (NCBI taxonomy): Eukaryota > Metazoa > Chordata > Amphibia > Anura > Ranidae > Rana > Rana muscosa. Next base: position 927,045,708 of record CM055117.1, read on the forward strand.
GGGGGGCCATCCGGCCAGCGGCAAGAGGGGAGAGAGACCCACCGCACAGTTGAGCCTGCAGCAAGAGACTCCAGGAACTCCTTGATCACACACAGTTGCCTAGAGTATAAACCAAAGTTAGAGCAGGTGTTATGGAAACAAGGACATGAAAAACAAAGGGGAAAAAAACTCAGTAAACAAAAACACAGAAACAAGTGATAAGCCCAAAGGGCGCAACAAAGTGCATCATCACCGCCGGTCGGGAGCCTCCACCCCCCCCCCCTCAAGCCGAGGAGACGGTGAAGGCCAGCGAGCAGAGGCACTCCCAAAAAGGGACACATAACTCCAAGGAGTTGACCTATTGGGGGGAAGAGGTAGGGCACCAAGAGCAAGTCCGCATGAGGACCCGCAGATTATTGAAAGTGTGTAACTGCCCCTTCACCAGGGGCAGGAAAGTGGTACGGCAGCTTGGGGGAAGTCGCAAAAGAAAAAAGGATCAAAAATGAACATAAATGCCTCAAGAGCCAGCAGCAGACAGTTCAGGTATCTAGGCCTCTCCCTGCGGGGGTCGGGAGGAAGGTGCTGAGCCATTGGGGCCCCGTCTGGGTCCACGGCGACGTCTCCGACGGGCTGATTGTCACGGTTCAGGGTGTGCAGGATGAGGTATGTCTGACGGTGATCTCCAATCCGGGATATCGACATGAGGCAAGTCTAGGGATTCCAGGAATCGGGGCAGGTCATCCCTGTTCCGTAGTGTGACCTGCCTGCCCTCCTTAGTAGCGGAGAGGCTAAACGGGAAACCCCATCGATAGGGAAGCTGAGCATCTTGTAGGGCTGCCAGCAGTGGCTTGAGGGCTCGGCGTTGCATCAACGTGCGTCTGGAGAGATGCAGAAAAAATGTCAGTTTGGCCCCATCAAAATCCACAAATCTGACCCCTCTGACCTGATTCATGATACGTTCCTTCAGCGAGTGTCAAGTCTCTGATGTGAGGTCGAGTAGCAGAGAGGGCGCCCCTTGCGGCCGAGTGCAGCACAGCCCTGAAGATGACACAGGGGATGTGGTGCCCACAGAAGCACGGGTTGCCTGGTAGGTAGTGCTGGTTGCCAGGAACTTGGTAGGACAGGCAGACTGCAGGACAGCAGGCGTGCTTAGGAGGTCCAAAGGGTAAGGACCAATGGAATGTTCCGATAACAGGGTCAAAGCCAGGCCAGAGGGTCAAACACAGCAAGACAGTCCGAGAACACAGCAGAGCTGAGTCTTAGCACAGAAGACAAGGTAAGCGGAGTCCGTTAGCCAGGCCGGGGTCAGGTATACGCTAGGAAGTCAACAGGAGCAGGTCAGGCAAGCCGGGTTTGGTACACAGGAGATCAGACAGGCAGGAGATGCAAGACACAGGAACACAGGAGAAGCTGACGATAATCCAGCAAATGCAGACACTAGCAGACTTCCTTATATAGGCCCATGTGACCTGCTTGTAGAGATACTGGGTCCTAGAGCCCTTCTCCTGCCAGAGATGCTGGGTCCTAAAGTCCTTCGCCTGCTGTTGGTTCCCTGACAGCGAGTATTTGTGCAGTTTGCAGATAATGTCTCTTGGTTTCTCAGGGTCATCAGAAGGGGGCCGCAGGGCTCTGTGGGCCCGGTCAATTTCAAAATGTTCAGGTGCCTGTCGGCCAAGGATTTGCTTAAAGACCCCTTGCAGGGTGGGGATGATATCTCTGTGGCCAGTGGCTTCGGGTAGACCTCTGATCCGAATGTTAACCTTGCGGCTCCTGTTCTCAAAATCGTCCATTTGATCTAGCAAGGCCTCAAGCCTGCGATCCTGTTGTTTGCAGTGATCAGAGAGGGCCTGCAGGGTCGGGCTAGTCTCATCCCAATGTGCCTCCAGAGTCTCCACTCTATCTCCCAGATGTGCTGTGTCCGCCTGTAGGGCCTCATTGTCCTTCTTGAAAGCCATCTCCACTCTGCCTGCAAATCGCTCTAGGTCGGCCTTAGTGGGGAGCTCGGGCTGCTGCTGGGGTAACATAGTCTCTCCTGAGAGGGAGAGCGTCCCCAGTCAGCTCCTGCGGGGGATTCCTCCCCCCTCCCTCTGCTCGCTGACACTGCATAATGCGAGCACTCACACAGCCACAGCCGCCCGATCTGCTCCTTTCCCTGAATCCTCATTGGCACGGAGAAGAGCGAGTTGCAGGAAGGACTCCACGAGCACTGTGGGAGGGGGGCCCAAGCCTTCATCTCATTCAGAACCAGCCTGTAAATTCCGAGAGTGGTGACTGCAAGCTGAGCCGAGTGTCAGTCTATGACACTCTTTCACAGCCCAGCGAGTCCAGCCACCCCCCCTCACTCTCCTCACATACGAGCAGGGAGGAATACAGCTCCTCCTACTCCTTCCAGTCCCGCCCACACTATCCCGGCGTGCTGTATCTGAAGAGAGGGGATGTGTGGGCGGGAAATATGAAAATCAGCAGCATTCCTGGCTGTGTGTGAATGATGCCTGAGATTCTAGCCTGGACCGTGGGTAAGTGTGTGCACTGCAGACTGCAGTACACTGTAATCACTGAACTGCATTATCTCCATCCCTTCTCTCCCCCATCTGTCTCCCTCCCCCTCTCCTGTTCTTTCAAGACATTCACAATTTACTTTCACTTTCAGTTAGGCAGGTAATATACGGTGCACATTTCTTTCCTGCATCCACAGATTGCAGGAAAGAAACTTGCATAATTCCCCCATCAACACAGACAGTGCTGACAGGGGAATATCCCTCCTGCCCAGCAATTGTATTCTCCCGACAAACTATAGCAACCACTAGTGATAATCATAAGAGAATCTGCTCATTAATGGTTCAAATCTCAGCCAGTTCCTGCTGAACCAGCTGAGATTTAAACTGTCTATGGCTGGTCTTGGCTCTTAGGCAGCCCATACTTTGATCACTTTTTTTCATTCAACTATTAGGTTGAATGAAAAAAAAAAAGGAAATGATCCCATTCCCCCATCTACACATTATAGGTGGATGGGGGAATCCTCCCAGTGTGGACCAGTGCTGGAACAACCAGAGTTGCTGTCCTGTCCCGGCTATTCACAGCGCTGGTCTCTGTCTCCATGGTAGCGGCGGCAGCACATTGGAACCCAGTGCTGGTTACTTTATGGGGCTGATGTACAGGAGGGCCAGCACAATTTGTTGTTAGAGATGGGCTGGGAATGTTCAAAATTCCATATGCCAGAGCCTGCCAGGAAGCCCACACTGCACAGCGCTAATCACAGGATGTGAGACATTTCCCGGTCCACAGCTGCACAGATCAGGAAATGTCTCACTGCCTGTGATTAGCACTGTGGAGTGTTGGCTTCCTGGCGGGATCGGGCATGTGGAATTTCTCGTCCAGATGAAGCTACGCGGAATCCCCCCTTGCGAAACGCGTTGACGTCAGCCACTCACGTCACGTGACGCCTGCTTCTGACATCCCGGAAGTCCGCCTGTGGAGGACGCGGTGGAACGCAGAAGGACTTGATCTGTCCACAGCGGCGATCTACCGCTGTGCTGTACACCATCCCATGCGCTGGGGCTTTCCTTAGGGACGTACCATTCGTCATTCGGTGACATCCAGCTGCAATATACGGGAGTCAAGTGCTTCATACAGCTACTACAGTCGGAACTGAACACACTGAGCAGCATCGTTTCCATGACCAGGCCCCCCCATATCAGGGTATCGTATGCCTCACTTAGCTATTGATACATAGCCTGGCTGTGAACTATACATGCTGACTATACTGCCACGCTGCATTGCAGTGTTTATAGACATATCAGGTGTTCTCTTCTGCTGCTTTTTGATTACCACCATTTACCACCGATTCCATCTGGTCTTCGGTCTGATACCCTGCACCAGTGTATATCACTAATTGTTATATCATCTCATTACCCATTTTGTGCCAGTGGATACGACGATTGGATTTTATTTATTCTGCTCCCTTTGGACTTCCATGGTATTGGGAACCTTCCCTCATCTCCTGTTCCCCTGAGGTCCCACTGACTTTCCCTTTTGCTCCTTCCCTTTCCCCCTTTTTCCCCCATTACACACAAGCTATAGCCTTCCTGGGATCTCTGTGGGGCTTACCTGCCTAGTCTATACACATTTGGTTTTTCATTTTTTGCGAAATTTTTCGCAGCAGGCTGCTCGCACATGGATATCAGGCGTCCAGACGTTTTGTCACTGTCTCATGTTTTGTGGTCACTGTCCTGTTTTTTGTCATTTTGTTTATGGTTACACATGGATAGCAAGTTGCTTTTCCATGTTTTGTGTCAGTTTTTTGCAATCCACATTCTCTCCAAGAGGATTGTTTTATGGAAATAATTTCCAATCATTTAATAAATTATTATCTTTTGTACCTACCTCCTGATTTTGGAGTCTCTCATTTTGGTCTTTGGATCCCCCATTAATTTGGTTGGGACCCTTCCCCCCCCCCCTTTTTTTGTTTTCATATATGACTTTTTGACTAGTGAGACTCCACCCACATTGGGTTAACAGTTTAGGTTAGGACTTTTTCTATTGTACTAATTGTACATTATATGCCCTATGCGCCACCCCCTTTTTTTGTATACATGTGGGATTTCAAACACACCCGTGCCCATCTCTATTGGTTGTAGACAGTTAAGCTCCCTGCAGGTTGCTTAGCAGCAGTGGAGCCTTCTCTGACATGCTGATCGGGATGCATCCAGGTGATGCTCCTAGTCAAATCTTAGTGTTAAATATCAGTGATTTTATTGATCAAAGCCCACACTTTACAGGCATAGAGCCCACATGGCTGCTGAACATACGGTTGATTATATATATGTGGTTGTTCTTGATGCTAATAAATACTGTGTTTATTAGATCTGACTGGGAGCATCACTAGGATCACATCCCGATCAACATGTCAACAGAGAAGGTTATACAGCATTACTGCTGCTAGGTGACCAGCTGGGGGCTCGGCTCTCTATAACCAAAAGTGCCTGCCTTCCCCTACATGCATGCATAATGTCACCAGCACAAAGTCCTAATAGACTGCCTCCGGTGCCAAGGAGACAGATGCCAGACCAGCGCTGTCAATAACAGGGACAGGACAGCTGGGGAACCACACAGTGGCAGAACACCAGGGCCCGGTGGCAATACAACCTTTGCAACCCTGATAGTTCTCCCACTGCTTTGGACCCTTATATTTTCTTGGTGTGCTGGTGACATATATCTCTTGTTTTCTGCCACCCTGGGGGGCCCCAGTATAGTGGGAAGGGAGCTCACTGCAGAACATGTGAAAGGGCCCGTTGTGGGATCGTAGTAAAGGGCCCCAGGATATATAATTGCATTTTATAGTTGGCCCCCCTACTTTTGTCCCTGTCCCCCCATGTGCCCCCCCATATATGAAAGCTGGAGACGCCACTGGTGGGGAGGGAGAGGATGTGGGCACGGATGTCTTTGTCATCCCATGGATCACCTCCCTGAGCAGGCTCATCCCCGCTGTTCGAGCCGGAGAGAGAGGGGGGGGAAGGCTGGGATTGCAAGGGCAGGTGCGGGGAGCCGATGGGGGAGGCAGCGTGGGAGCCGGGCGCCATCTTGGCTGTACCTGTCGTTTTGCTGCGTGTCCCAAAAAAGTAATCTAACGATCCGGAGCGTCCGCTGTGGGCACGGGGAGGGATTGCGCTTCGTTGGCATCCGAGCTGCGGTAGTTTCTCCCCCTCCAAAAGCTGCCGAATGTGCTGGTCAAGGCGCGGGTCTCACGGAGCTCAGGGAAAAAGCATGTCCTCACTCGTGCATGCCGTAGCCACGCCCCCCCGTCTGCTTATTGTTTTAAAAAAAAAAAACTTGCAAACCTGTGTATTGCTTACAGCAATAGCTGCTTTGGGCAGCATGCACTTTATTTCAGAAGTCATTGAAAGATAGTTGGGATGTTCATATACAGTTGTGCTTGTGCTCATAAGTTTACATACCCTGGCAGAATTTATGATTTCTTAAGAATATGAATGATAACACAAAAACATTTCTTTCACTCATGGTTAGTGTTTGGCTAAAGCCATTTATTATCACTCAACTGTGTTTACTCTTTTTAAATCATAATCACAACAGAAACTACCCAAATGACCCTGATCAAAAGTTTACATACCCTGGTGATTTTGGCCTGGTAACAGGCACACAAGTTGACACAAAGGGGTTTGAATGGCTATTAAAGGTAACCATCCTCACCTGTGATCTGTTTGCTTATGTAGCGCCCTCCCCAAAAGTTTGGGACGCTATTTAAAAATATAGAGGGATGTCTGAGCCAGTAGTTGGGCTCAGGTGGTTGAATTGCATTTAAATTTACCTCTGCTCTCCACGTTGGCCCGAGGCTGCATCGCTATCTAGTAGGCCCAGCTGGTCTGGCTGGGGCCTACAGTCGGAGAGGGGATCCCAAGCTGTCCGTCCACATGGGTAGGAAGCTATCTTGGTGGAGACCAGGGGAGGACCTGCCCTGGAGGAGACCGGCAAAGTGCTGCTGTCTCGGGTGAGGCCTGGTAACTTTGGCACGGAGGGATCCGCTATATTACAAGCCCTGCAGTTCGCTGGATTGGCTTAAAGGCCCTTTGACTGTACGGCTGGAAGTTTGGGACTTTAAAAATTCTGTGGCAGAGGATTCCTGGACTATCCATTTTGCTCAACTTCAAAAGGTCTGTGGCAGAGACCTACTTCATCTTGGGCAGTCTGTGGCAGAGACCTACTTCATCTTGGGCAGTCTGTGGCAGAGACTGCCCTGTTGCTGGTTCGTGTGTCATCCCGGCTGCTAGGCCATGTGAGTGGGGACTATCCGGGTGACCAATACCCACTCTAACATTGAGAGTGGTGAGTCACTTTGATCTGAGACTGTTATATTTTGTGGCGAGTGCCTGAACCTTCCCCTACTCTTCTATGCCTTCTACTTCTCAATGTTTACTGCATAAGAAAAATAAAGCCTAACTGTTTGAGGTTTTACATCTGTGGACATTGCATTACTACAGACTTTTCTACCCAGGCAAAACGAAGCTGAAGAGGTAACGTGTAAAACCCTAAACTAACCAGCGGCCCTCTATTGCTACACTTATAATTAGTGTGTGTGTATAAAAGGTCAATGAGTTTCTGGACTCCTGACAGACCCTTGCATCTTTCATCCAGTGCTACACTGACGTTTCTAGATTCTGTGTCATGGGGAAAGCAAAAGAATTGTCAAAGGATCTGTGAGAAATGGTAGTTGAACTGTATAAAACAGGAAAGGGATATAAAAAGATCCAAGGAATTGAGAATGCTAATCAGCAGTGTTCAAACTCTAATCAAGAAGTGGAAAATGAGGGGTTCTGTTGAAACCAAACCACGGTCAGGTAGACCAACTAAAATTTCAGCCACAACTGCCAGGAAAATTGTTCGGGATGCAAAGAAAAACCCACAAATAACTTAAAGGTGAAATACAGGACTTTCTGAAAACATGTAGTGTGGCTGTTTCAAGGTGCACAATAAGGAGGCACTTGAAGAAAGATGCGCTGCATGGTCGAGTCCCCAGAAGAAAGACATTACTACGCAAATGCCACAAAGTATCCCACTTACAATAAGCCAAACCGCACAGAAACAAGCCTGCCCATGTAAACCCCACCTACCAGCGCCCATAAATGCAGCCTCACCAACACCCATAAATGCAGCTTGCCAGCGCCCATGTGATTGGCAGATCATCCTTGTACACTATATCTTATCTGTATATACATTTAAATGCGATAATGCAATCATAGTGACGGTGTTTAAATTACTCACCAGGTGACGGTCTGGGGCTCTGCAGACTGTATCGGTTTACTCTATCTGCATCCGACGTGACCCTGCCACTGCGAAAAACGTACAATTTTAAATGCTACATTGCTGCCTGCCTCGGTGCCTCTAGGCAGGCCTCAGGCTCCACCTGTCACCAAGCCCAGAGCACCACCAGTGATTCCACTGACATGCCATTGTTCAGGGCGACAGGCCAGATCAGGAGGGAGAGCGAGCGGCCTCCACAGCGGGGGGTGACGGCAGCAGGATAAGGAATCGCGCAGCCCGGGCGTATGCGCACTGCACAGGGCAGAGAGGCAGAGCTGGCTAGTGATGACGGGACTGCACACGGTGTGAGAGACAGACAGCAGGACACTGATGATTAGAGGCGAGCAGTGGTGCAGGGGATGTGTGCTTTCCTTCCTCCATTCAGTCGGGACACAGACAGTCCTCCGCTGCCGCTGCACCTCTGACACTATGTACGGAGGGTCTCGGGAGTGGCTGCCTAACTGTTGAGACTGAGTTAGTTGCTGGCTGCAGAGAGAAGGAGTACCAGCGGCCAGGCGCCCTAAGCAGCTGTGTGCCCTAGGCAGCTGCCTAGTTTGCCTAGTGGTAGCGCCGGCCCTGCTGGTATCCCACAAGTAACATGCTTCTGGTGTCCAGAGTCTGCGTGAAGGAGGATGTTGCTATACAAAGGTTTTCTGTAAAGATTGGACACAATATGACCCTCACTTCTGGATAGAACAACACCAAGGAAAGGGCCGATCTGCTATCCAAATGTCCAGTAAACTGCAGGTTCAAATCATTGGAGTTTAAATACTGTAAAAAATTATCCTTAGACCCTACAGAGCCCGAACAGCTTAACAACAGATTGTCTATGTAGCGACGATAAAATGTAATGTCTGGGCGAAATGGATTGGTATCTCCAAAGATGTGTACCCTCTCCCACCAATCCATGTATAGGTTTGTGAGAGAGGGTGAAAAACAGGTGTCCATGGATGCTCCACATCTCTAGAGATTGAAGGTACCATTAAAGGAAAATAAGTTGTGTCAAAGATAACTGAGACACTTTAAGATATATTCTCTGTGTATGAAGGAATATCTACTGTGGTTGTCCAGAAAGAACGCAACAGCCTGCAACCCCAATGTGTGCAGTATGGAAGAGTACAGACTGGACACATCACAAGTGATCCATGTATCCCCATCTACCCACTCCATTTGATTGCATAAATTCAAAGTTGCTTAGTATCCCTTAGATAGCTGGGCAGCTTTTGTATACACATTCCTGTAGCAGTGACAGGGCATGCACCCCATCCTATGAGCTGTTCAACTGCATTGCAGCCTCGCCTACTCACTTGGAGCAGCTGCACTTGTTTTCAATTTTATTATTGTTCTGGCTCTGGATTTTTTTTCTTGAATTTTTATTCTCTAGGCTTGCTACACTCATGGGTGGTGTTGGGTATCATCGATTATCGTCTGCCTAAGCAAATACCTGTCTCGTACTTTGTGGTTTTATTTAGATGGCACACTGTTTTAATGTGATATAATAAATTCTTGCTTTTCTATCCCTGTTTTTTGTCACTTCCTTATCTGGTTGGCACATCCACATTCCTGTTGACAGCCGCTTCTCCTAAAATATGAAATTGTAAAAAAAAATAAAGACTACCGTTCAGACTACTGACACTATCCTGCACATACTACCCACCACTATCCTGCACATACTACCCACCACTGTACAGTCCACACTTATCTCCTGCACATAATACCCACCTCCATACACTCTGCACTCCTCTTCTGCACATAATACCCACCACCATACACTCCATACTCCTCTTCTGCACATAATACCCACCACCATACTCCATACTCCTCTTCTGCACATAATACCCACCGCCGTACACTCCGTACTGTACATTCCCTATTTACCATGACTGCATTCTGCACTATGCAAGTCACCTCAGACTCTTTTAAACCACACCCCTTTAAGCCATGCCCGCCATGTAGTGCAATTTAAGCCACGCCCATATTTTTGCACCACCTCCCTGAAATGAGTTTTTGTGGGTTGGGATGTCTACACCATTCCTTGAATGCAGGGTGACAGTGACTCACAAGGGTGTTCTACTTAAATGTGGGTTCAGCTTGGCTACAAGAGACAGGCTAAGACCCAGGGTCAGGAAAATCTTTAACAAAAAAGTGAAACCATGGTCAGAAGAACACACAAGAGACATTTCTTGAATACTAAGGAAATATAATTAACTTCAAGGTACAATTAAAGATAGAATGACCGTACCTTCTGGTAGCCCATCCCCCAAGCAAGGTATATCTCCACTCTCTTGTTATGTTCTTGAGTCCTTGCTTTAATGGAGCAAGTTTTCTGGGCATAGGAGAGCATGTGACCACTCCCACGTTCCAGTGCTTGGGCCTGAGCACTTTCACATGCTGGGATACAGTGGTGTCATCCACATAATGCTTACAAGGGAGTATGGAAGGGTGAGTTTACACTGTGAGTGTTAACAAGAGGTACTGTCAGGTTTACTTTAAATGCATGTGAGGTAGGAAGTAACAAAAAAGATGTCTTCATTTTTGTTAGGATCGAATGGAAGCTGCACGAAGTATTGTGAATACAATAAAAAAGCACCGAACACACATGGTGCGTGATGTGGAGAGGCTCTGTGATGCATACATAATTCTGGCCAACGTGGATGCCAGCCAGTGGAAAGCCCAGCGCAGTAAGTACTGCTTTATTTTCGTAACATGACGTTTCAATGGTGATGAGAGCACAAGACCTCGGGGCCTAATGACAGAATATGATTGCACTATTTAAACAACTAAAATAAGTATTGTAAATGTTTTTTACATTTTTTTCTTAGGCTCTTCTGGGTGCTCACATATAGACTTTGGTGTAAACAGTGGCAGTACAATGTAAGCACAGTACTGAGCGGTTTAATAAGTGACAAAAACTGTCTCTTGTGGTTTTTACTTTTTGACACTTTTTTTGGTGAATGGGTAGGGGTACAATGTACCCGATTACCCATTCACATAGGGGGGGTGGGATCTGGGGGCCCTCTTGTTAAAGGGGGTTTCCAGATTCCGATAAGCCCCCCGCCTGCAGACCCGACAACCACTGGCCAGGGTTGAAGGGAAGAGGACCTTGTCCCCCCCATGTTGAGGGCATGTGGCCTGGCATGGTTCGGGGGGGGGCGCGCTCGCTCGTCCCCTCTTTTTTTTGACCTGCTGGGCTGCAGACCTGGATAAGGGTCTAGTATGAATTTTGGGGGGAACCCCGCGCCATATTTTTTTTTATTTTGGCATGGGGGGGGTCCCCTCCAAATCCATAATAGACCTGAATGGCCCGGTATGGACCTGAGGGGACCAGCTGAACTCATCGGTTGATAAGGATTCTGAGGCTGGCTTCACAGCCCCTCCTTGGCAACCAGCTATATACAGTGCGTTTACAGTGTGTTTAAAGAGAAAAAAATGAAAACTGCATGCAAAAACGCATAAAAAACGAGTGTTTAAAAACGCAAAATGCATTGCAAAACGTGCCTGAAAAATGCAGTCGCATAGATGTGAACCTAGACTTAGTAAATCAACCCTATAGTGTCTTAAAAGTAGACATGGGCACACGTTCACGAATCTATGAAAAGCTGTGTCTTTAAAAATTGTTGAAAAAATTCAAAATAATGTTACTCAATGTAAAATTGCAAGGACTTTAAATATATAATTTGTCACAGTACATAATATCATCAAATGATTCAGAGAAATGCATTATTGGATGCGTCCCAACTTTTTTGGAATTTGGGTAGTACAGGCAGTCCCCGAGTTACGAACGACTCCTACTTACGAACGACCTCAAATGCCGGCCACTTGTGCTCCACGCTGGTCCTGGATAACTTCGAACACCTCCGGACACATCCCACACTGCCGTAGTATGCCACAGAAAACATAACAAGCTCCCGTAACATCACACAACCATGCACAGGCAGCAGTTACACTTACGAATGCAGTGTTCCGACCGGAAGGTACACTTACAAATGCAGTGTTGCGATTTACGAACAACTTCGACTTACGAACAAACCTACAGTCCCTATTGTGTTCGTAACTCGGGGACTCCCTGTATTACTTTGTCTGTCATGCCTTTTGATGCTTTAAAGATCGCAAAGTGGATTGGAAGGAGAACCATACAAATTTTTCACTCAAAAATCATCTCAAAGCTAGAGAAATTGTATATAGAATATTGGCATAAAAAGCAGATATTTAAATAAAAAATGGATTTAAGCCTCTTACTTTTCCATCATCAGCATGGGTAGCACTTGTTGATGGTGGTAATTTAGTTTAATTGGCTATTTAAGGGCTTTTATTTTATTTTTTTCACTTATTCATAGAAGCCATCCCCATACCATCAGATCAGCCTATCACAAAATTGAGCAATTTACAAGATGTTGTTATTCCAACCATGGAACTGAAGGTACGAGAATATGTCTGTGAAAAGGACACAACTTTTTTCTTTTGTTAATATAGCAGCAACATGTTAAATGTATGTATCAAATGATTTAATATTCTCTTGTCTCCTTTTGGTATCCAACCCTGTTGAAATTTTTTATTTAAAACATGACCAGGTATTGCTTACTGCTATATATTAAAGACTAAAGCTTATTGATATAATTACAAGTACATGAATGTCCTTCCATGCAGAAATCTGTTATGTAGCCAAAAGCTTTACAGTCTAATTTTCAATTGTCTTCTTTCTTCCAGAATCTGTATCCATGTAATTGCCTTTCTTTATTAAGAAAAACTCTCTAAAATCTTAGAGAGGTGGTCTCGTTGGCCACCTGCATGGTTTTGGGAGGTTGCATAGTCGGATGCTGTAGAAATTCTGAGACCTGACCTCCTCTTTCCTTCTTAAAGAAAAAGTTTAAATTATTTAGGCTGATAAACAAACTACAGTTAATACACAGATGCTATTAAACCCCTTAATATCGAAGGTAGCTGGATCTCGCGAAATATTTTTTGTGGCACAATTGGCTCAGTTAAAAACTTTTCATTCTCAAAATCCCCCCACCTGGACTGAAATCGAATCACAATCGGCTGTCACCAAACTATTGAGCACATAAAGTGTCTCCTGTCCAAGAGGGGCAGAGCAACAGTTAATGTATATGCCCATTCCTTTTATTCCTCCTTGGCCTTTGACACAGTCTTTTGTTTTTGCTCCAAGTCTTAATCCATTGGCTTCTATCCTTTGTAACCCCACTTTCACCCTGTGCCATCAATCCACAATCTTCGCATGGTGGGCAGAAATGGTTATATAAGAATAGCTGACATGTGCAACAATCAGAGAATACTATCAAAACGACTCCTGCAAGATTTTTTTTTTATATGCCCAGCTCAGAACTTATTTTTTTTCTATAATCAGCTGGTTCATTTCCTGAAATAGTTAGTTAGGTTCTGGGATTGACTTGACTACAATGATGTCATATACCCTATACTAATGTTGGTTTACAAAAATTGGTCCTATAGGGAAAAATAGGAACAGAACCTGGGGGAAAAGATAGAATTGGCGTAATGATGTCAACTATTCCCTAGGGCAGTGATGGCGAACCTTGGCACCACAGATGTTTTCGAACTACATTTCCCATGATGCTCAACTACGCTGTAGAGTGCATGAGCATCATGGGAAATGTAGTTCCAAAACATCTGGGGTGCCAAGGTTTGCCATCACTGCACTAGGGCATCCAACACATTCAGAAATACTTTGATAATCACGTTAAACTATAAGGTCCCAGCCCAGCTACCTGCCTTCATATCCAATGCTTTACCAGATGGCTTTCTTGGATGTGGACAGGAAGACGACACACCATAAATAGTGGACTTTCCCAAAGGTCCAGAGATTCTGGATTAGAATATATAATTGAATAAACTCTTGTCACCTAAATAAACCTTAGCAAATACCTATCCAAAGTGCTGATAAACAGGTTTAATAGGGAGATGCCCAGAAACTCCACAAGGCTGATCGCTGTCATTTTTATAGCAACTAAAACACCACTGCCAGATCATGAAAGACACTGTCCATTCCTTTTGAATTAGTAAAAGCTAAACTCTCCTAGAAAATGGCTAATATTTATCTGGAGTACAAAATTAAAGGATGTGTTTGTGACCCATTGATAAAATACCTTTCAAGGGCATAGAAGGGCTAGTAGGCTGTCAACTTCTTCCCTAACCCCCAGCCTGGTTACCCTATGATCCCATACCCTTCCTCTTCTTTGATCCTACCCAGACCAATTGGGGGCAAGGTAAGAGTAGCTCCTTGTTCGTGTTTACATGCACTTATAACAAATGAGGCCATGTAGTGCATTTTAGGGCTGAAAAAATATATACGCAAGTTGTCCACAAGTCTAAGCTGAATTATGACAATTTTTTTTTTTTTTTAAGGCTTCATATAGTCACGAGGTTGGGGCTGGTAAAAATGTGCAGTTGAGCTGTGTTTTTGCCACCCACCAATCGCACTCCCTTAAGCTGCATTAGGTAGCAGACAGGACATGGATCGGACTTCAGAGTAAAAGGTGATTTAGATGTATATCTAAATCTACCTTGAGTGTCAGAACAGATAAACAATCTTTTATTTATATTTGTCCAACACACTGTAATCCTCTGTGCTTGGATGCATGCAGTGTTCTACAAGCAATCTTTATGCTGTCAGAGGCACAGACAGAGGACCTGTTGTGTTTTGTCGCACATCATTACATTTCGATGCTAGCAATATGGTTTTCATGTCCAATGTTATAACTGGTGTGAACTGGTAAAATGACAGGTTTCTTTTTCCTGAGCATCTTCCCTTCATATATTCAGGTTGATCCCAGCGGGAAGTATGAGAACTTGGTGACAATTCAATCATTCAAGCCTGAGTTCCGCCTGGCTGGAGGTCTAAATCTGCCGAAAATAATAGACTGTGTGGGCTCAGACGGGAGAGAGAGAAGACAGCTTGTCAAGGTAGTGATGATAGTGCTTATTTCATGACCTGACCTTTATTCTACTTCTGGAAATCTATGTCATTGGGTGTCCTTTTTGTGTAGTTTAACCCCCAAAAAAATTGGATTGGCTTTCCAACATACATATACAGTGTGTGTATATGTGTGTGTGTGTATATATATATATATACATATACACAGTTGTGCTCATAAGTTTACATATCCTGGCAGAATTTATGATTTCTTGGTCATTTTTCAGAGAATATGAATGATAACACAAAAACTTTCACTCGGGGTGTGTTTTTGGCTGAAGCAATTTATTATCATCAATCAACTGCATTTACTCTTTTTAAATCATAATGGCAACAGAAACTACCCAAATTACCCTGATCACAAGTTTACATACCCCAGTTCTTAATACCGTGTATTGCCCCCTTTAACGTCAATGACAGCTTAAAGTCTTTTGTGGTATTTGTGGATGAGGCTCTTTATCTTCTCAGATGGTAAAGCTGCCCATTCCTTTTGGCAAAAAGCCTCCAGTTCCTGTAAACTCTTGGGCTGTCCTTGCATGAACTGCACTTTTGAGATCTCCCCAGAGTGGCTCAATGATATTGAGGTCAGGAGACTGAGATGGCCACTCCAGAACCTTCACTTTATTCTGCTGTAGCCAATGATGGGTCGACTTGGCCTTGTGTTTTGGATCATTGTCATGTTGAAATGTCCAAGTACGTCCCGTGCGCAAACTGCATTCATCTTGCCAACCATTTCCTGTGCCTTTTTGGAGCTTACACATCCCCAAAACATCACCGCCGTACTTTTCATCATAGGCCTTGTTGACTCCTCTCCAAATGTAGCGTTTATGGTGGTGGCCAAAAAGCTAAATGTTGGTCCCATCAATCCAAATGACTTTGTGCCAGAAGGTTTGAGGCTTGTCTATTGTAAGCAAGATACTTTGTGGCATTTGCGCAGTAATGGCTTTCTTCTGGTGACTTGACCATGCAGCCCATCTTTCATCAAGTGTCTCCTTTTTGTGCATCTTGAAACAGCCACACCAAATGTTTTCAGAGAGTCCTGTAATGCACCTGAAGTTGTTTGTGTTTTTTTTGCATCCCGAACAATTTTCCTGGCAGTTGTGGCTGAAATTTTAGTTGGTCTACCTGACCGTGGTTTGGTTTCAACAGAACCCTTTATTTTCCACTTCTTGATTAGAGTTTGAACACTGCTGATTTGCTTCCTTGGATATATTTTTATATCCCTTGTTTTATACAGTTCAACTACCTTTTTCCCCAAATCCTTTGACCATTCTTTTGCTTTCCCCATGACTCAGAATCCAGAAACGTCAGTGCAGCACTGGATGAAAGATGCAAGAGTCTGTCAGGAGTCCAGAAACGCATTGACCTTTTATACACACACACTAATTACAAGCAAACAGATCACAGGTGATTTGTGTCAGCTTGTGTGCATATTATCAGGCCAAAATCACCAGGTTATGTAAACTTTTGATCAGGGTCATTTGGGTAGTTTCTGTTGCCATTATGATTTAAAAAGAGTTCACACAGTTGATTGATAATAAATGGCTGCAGCCAAACACTAACCGTAAGACCACTTTCACACTGGGGCGCTTTGCAGGCGCTATAACGCTAAAAATAGAGCCTGTAAAGTGCCCTGAAACAGACGCTGCTGTCTCTCCAGTGTGAAAGCCCTCGGGGCTTTCACACTGGAGCGGTGCGCTAGCAGAACGGTAAAAAAAGTCCTGCTGGCAGCATCTTTGGAGCGGTGAAGGAGAGGTGTGTTTACCGCTCCTCCACCGCTCCTGCCCATTGAAATCAATAGGCTCCGCGGCTATACCGCCGGCAAAGCGCCTCTGCAGCGGCGCTTTGCAGGCGGTTTTAACCCTTTTTTGGCTGCTAGCGGGGGGTTAAAAGCACCACGCTAGCGGCCGAATAGCGCCGCGAATATGACGGTAAAGGGCCGCTAAAAATAGCGGCGCTTTACCGCCACTGCCCCAGTGTGAAAGGGGCCTGAGTGAAAGAAGTGTTTGTGTTATCATTCATATTCCCTGAAAAATGGCCTCAAGGGTTACTCGCCACCAGTTGCCCCGCCTTGCCCCTAATTCCACCCCTAAACACGCCCTCATAAATTATCTCATGAAATTACACTTAATATTTATTTTTATAACTTAATTCTGCATAAAACATTTAA
Source organism: Rana muscosa (assembly GCA_029206835.1). Classification (NCBI taxonomy): domain Eukaryota; kingdom Metazoa; phylum Chordata; class Amphibia; order Anura; family Ranidae; genus Rana; species Rana muscosa. Next base: position 927,062,621 of record CM055117.1, read on the forward strand.
CAACAACTGTATCCGTGCCCACCAATGCAGGCTGCCTGTGCCCACCAAATGCAGCCTTGTGCCCACCAAATGCAGCCTGCGTCCACCAAATGCAGCACACAGGCTGCGGGGGGTGCTCCCCCCCTCCCCGGCTCCCAGGCAGCCCTTACTCGCCAGCCCTCAAAATCCACTCGCAAAATGCGAGCAGGCGAGTGGATTTTTGAGGGCTGTATATATATATATATATATATATATATATAATGTATATGTGAGATACTGTATATACCAAAAAGGTACCTTTTTTTAATTGAATGACCGCTTAAAGCTTTTAAATCCTGTGAACATCAGCTGACCTGGAGTGTCTGAACTGGCTGCTGATATGGGAATGAACGGGCAGAACAGGGGTGAGTGATACAACTTCAGTTACCATTTCTTGCCGTGTTCACTGACCCTTAGATTTTTTTTTTAACTATATGTTGAAGGTTTTCAAAAATAAACCAAACTTTTAACTTTGCTAGCTAGAAGAGACATGATTGCAAATTAGAAAATTATTTTGAAAATAATGTTTTTATGTAATTATTTTATGTTAAATCAGCCATATTACCAGGTAGATGGTGATGTGTAGCCAAGGGCTTGAAACCTTTTTTTTGGCTTTTTTTTTGGTTTTTTACTCCAGTGTCACTCTCTAGAGACCAGTTGCAGAAAAATAAGCTAAATTATAAAATAAATAAATAAAAAGGTAATGATTTATACGTAGCTTAATAGCAGCCAGGAAACAACACCTCCCAGCATCCCCTGACACCTCCTTTACATAGACTCTGTCTTACCTTGTCTGTCACTTTTACTTTTCTTTAGCTAAGAAGTAACATCACATTTTTCTATAAATGACCCAATAAACCTGATCTGTGTACAGTATGTAGAACGTGTACCGGGGTAGGCTCCCCAGGATACAGCAAAGTCACAAACAAGGAAAACAACTCCACCACCAGCTCTTGTTAAAATTAAATTTTACTTAGACGCGGTATTGAACCCAACCGCCAATTCTAGGAACATACAATAAATATACAGATACCCAACCCAAAGGCTGAGACCCTTCTGCTGCACAGCGCGACACCCTACGTAGGATGCAGGAGAAAGACAAAGTAATTTGCCTACTGGTGGGCACAACCAAACCGCCACACCTTACCTGTTAATACCCTAAAAACAACACAAGTATAACTGTGTGGGTGTGTGGTCCGGGCTAGCCTGCGGTGCAGCACAACAGTTTACAAACTTACCAAGCTCTACCGTATTTCCCCCTCCCTTAACTGGTTTTGTATCATGCGTCTGCGTGTTCCTCCTGAGCACAACGCCAGTCTATCTTGAGTTTGTAGAAAGTTCATCAGCTCTCGAATTGTGAAGTGTCACTTTAGGTTATGGAGTCCCTGTAGTGAACAGTAGCAACACTTGTGGCCTGACACAAACGGAGACCCTACTAACTATCTACAGGCCTGGTCTCAGTCTCTAGGCGCCAAAAAAGTAATGGGGTGCGTGCACGATCTTACCGACCCGGGTCTGCTCTGCATCCACTGGTGACTCTGACCGGAACAAAATGTCTCTCCAACAAGTATGTGGTCCCGCAGTGTATATTGTTTTGGTCCTCAGCTCTCATCCGTCTTCCTGCAAGCAATTTTTCGTTCCTCTGGACAGTATCAGGATCTTGGACACAAGTAACTTCACTCGGCTGCAGTTCTGGTCACTGAAGTCTGTTTCCACACCTGGATGTTGTAGGAATCTCTGCACACAGTCCTCAGAACAAACTCCTTCTCAAAATGGCTGCCTGCTCCTCTCTCTCTCTCTCTCTCTCTCTCTCTCTCTCTCGGCACAGCACTGATTTGTGTACAGCGTCTCCATGGCTATAAATTTTAAACAGAGTTCAGACAATGAGAGCTGCTTCCCATCTTACACAGTATATGATGACAGAAAATAAATTCTGAAACGTGTCATATTTACAACAGCAGCCAGACCTGTCTCTTCTCAGTAGCGTTGGCTAAAGAGTTTTTTTAGCATTTGCGTTTTTTTTTTCTTTCTTTTGTTTTAACAAAACTATACTCCCACAAAAGCTTATGGCTCAAAGCATAGCAGCATATTTCAGCTTTTTTTTAAGAGTTAGAGCATTTTTAAAGCTGAAAAACTCTTCAAACCCACTAGTTCTGAGTTTTTTTTCCAGCAAGAAACGCTTATAAAAGTCTGTGTGCATAGACACATAAGATAATATGCTGGGGGGTTTACTGGCTGCTGAAAAAAAACGCCTTAAGCCAAAAACAGTAGCATGAGGCCTTAAAAGAGAAGTATGGACTTTTTTTTTCTTTTGCGGATTTATACTTATCTAGGTGGATGCAGCATCGCGTCCCCCCTGCCAGCTGTAACACAGAGAACCGAGCGATCAAACTCTGCCGATCGCTCAGTTCTCACAGTCCCCAGAGCAGAGAGCTGGTGACTGACACTCTGCCCCCTCGTGCTCACTGGAGCGCTGGGCTTTGGAGGGGGCAGGAGCGGCTCGCTGAGAGCCTGTGGAGGGGGCAGGAGCGGCCAGCTCAGCCTCTCGGTGGCTCGCTGAGCTGGGTGCTGGTCCAGGCATGTGGGCGGATCCCGACCTGATGTCACGATCTTGCCCGAGCCTGGACCGGCTCTGATGCTACTCGACAGGGTGCTTTAGCCCGCTGTTAGCTGAAAGCTGGTCACAGGAATACGCACTCCTGTGATCCACAAGAGAATTACAGCCAACCGAGCTTTGGCTGTACCTCTCCTTTAAATGTGACAAAACAGAGCGATTTGCTGCATAAGTAGACTTTTCTCCCAGCTGTATGAGTGTGATTGCACTTAATATTGGTATTTGAGTTTTTGGTGATTGCTGGTGCAATGAATGCCTGATAAAATCACATTGTTAGTACACTGACACTCTTCCCAGCCACCAGTTAGGTTCAAGCCTGACTTGATAGTTTGAATCTGCATGGTGATCCAACAAGTACTGTAGATAGGAAATTGCTCAGCATTTATTCAGGAGGCATACCAAACCCACATGTGTAGAGATCCTTGAAATGTGACTGCTTGTATTACGTGCAATACAAATTAAGGGTCGGATCACACTGCTGCGATGTCAGACATCGCATGTGATTCGGACCGCTGTGCAAATCACATGCGATGTCTGTGCAATGCGAATTCAGCCATACTTATTGTATGGCTGAATTTGCATCGCATTCGGACCAAAATCTTGCAGGACCCTTTTTTTTGGTCCGCACCAGAATCGGATTGCATGGGTGTTCACAACCATGCGATCCAATTCCTGTCCGAATTGAAAGTTCGCACTTCAATATGTGAACCGATCTGGGGGTGTCATAACTTACTATTGGCACCCACAGCGGTTTGCATAGGGCAGTGTGAACTGCCAGCGGGTGACATGCGATGCGGGAACTTGTACTAGCTTTGCACAGGTTCTCACATCGCAGCAGTGTGAATCAGCCCTAAGATGTATTGAGTAAATATTCTGACCATTACAGTGTTAAGTGGATATCATTAGTGGTTCACTGAAAGATTTAACATGTCAGTTGGAACTTTTTTTTCTGCATCAAGCTTTTCTAAATAGTTTGTATGTTGAATTGTCCATGAGATTTTTTTTATATTTACTTTCAAAGGGTCGGGATGATCTCAGACAAGACGCAGTGATGCAGCAGGTGTTTCAGATGTGTAATGCATTGTTACAGAAGAACAGTGAGACCAGGAAGAGAAAGCTGACTATCCGCAGATACAAGGTTATCTTTACTAGTTTTTTTAGTAACTGATATATATTATATTTCTAACCATTAGAATTTTGCAGTGAAATCATAAGCTTTATACATTGTATTTATTAACTATCTTGATTCCCTAAAGAGAAATTTTAATGCGGAAATGTGATTGTTTAGGTTATTACTTTACATTTTTTCTTCTCCCAAACATCCAGGTCTTTTGTATTTTGTTTTGTTTGTTATATTCACATTTATGATGGTTTGTTATTGCTGAATGTATTTTATCTGTTTCAACTGGTCATCTCTAAGTGGGAATTCTGTAGAAACGAAACATTGCGAAACGCGTTGATTCTATATGCATGTTGCACCCTGTTGTAATTGTTTGATATAACTGGCTACTTTCATGACATGCAAGTGTACATCAGTAACTGACATCCTTGTGTTGTTGACAGGTAGTGCCTCTGTCTCAGAGAAGTGGTGTTCTGGAGTGGTGCTCTGGCACAGTTCCTATTGGTGAATACCTAGTGAATTCTGATGATGGTGCTCACAAACGTTACCGGCCAAAGGATTTCAGCAGTTTACAGTGCCAGAAGAGAATGATGGTTTGTTGTTTATGAATTTATAAAAAAATAAATAAAAGGGGTTTATCAGTTTTGTTTGATGTAAGGGAAATGTGAAAGGAACCTAAATTCTGACAACGACCCAAGTTGCACTCCTCACAAAAACTCTCCAAACTCTATCAAGACTTACACACAAACCTCTCTTAAAGTATAACATAAAGACAAAACGTTTCTCTTAGTATTGGATAGAGTGGAGCGGGATTAGAACACCTGTTGTTTTTTTTTGTTGCTGTCTGTGCCCCATTAAGGAGGTTCATCTTCTCTATTTGTCCTGTTTACCATGAACATTAACAGTAAAAGTAAAGAAACCTTCCAATGTTGACACTAGTTCTGGTAAGCTGGGGGTCCCCAAAGGAATTCCCTTAATTTGCAGGGATTTCCTCTCACTTCCTGTTTGGATTTGGGACAGGAAGTGAAGGGAAATCTCCATAAAGAGACGCAGACGTCGAAAAACAATCTGACGTGTTATAACCCTCCTTTGCTCTATCCAAAATGAAAAAAATACATATTTTTTTTTTGCCTATAGTTCTGCTTCAAGTAGTTATTTGCAACAATTAATTAGAATGTAATGTTGTTAGGGATTCTTCAAATTCCAACCACATCCACAGTGCAGTACAAACATATGGCCACTGCCCCAACCTATAAATGGCCTTTGCAGCAAGCAAAGAAATATTATTACCATAGTATACCTTGTTTATGCATTTATTAAATATCCAGCTTACCTATCAATTTACTTATTTGCACCCGCCTTCTCCATTTAAAGTCCCAATTCCCCTCTCCCCCCTTTTTCCCCTTTTCTTCAACATTGATAGGGATGGGGGTATTTGACCTTACCTCATTTAAAGTCACAAATCTCAACTCCTCTCCTTCTTTTGCAACAAAGAAAATTCCCAGCTCAACTTAGCGACCAGCCTGATTATCCTGTCTAACAGGATCTTTTGTTTGTACTGTTGAAATACTGGTGAGGGGACACACTGGGCATCTTTTATTTATTTATTTTCCAACACCCTAGAGAATAAAATGGCGGTCGTTGCAATACTTTTTGTCGCAATGTATTTGCGTAGCGGATTTACAAGCGCACTTTTTGGGGAAAAAATACACTTTTTTGAATAATAAAATTAGACAACAGTAAAGTTAGCCCAATTTTTTATATTGTGAAAGATGATGTTACGCCAAGTAAATTGATACGCAACATGTCATACTTCAAAATTGCGCCCGCTCGTGGAATCTCAACAAACTTTTAACCTTAAAAATCTCCATAGACAATGTTTAAAAAATTCTACAGGTTGCATGTTTTGAGTTACAGAGGAGGTCTAGGGCTTGAATTATTGCTCTCTCTAACGATTGTCGAGATACCTCACGTGTGCGGGCGCTGCTCGCGTATGCGTTTGGCTTCTGCAAGCTAGCTCGACGGGACAGGGTGCATTTAAAATTTTTCTTATTTATTTCACTTTTTATTTTTATTTTTTATACTGTTCTTTTAAAAAAAAAAAAAACAGTTTTATTCCTTTTACAAGGTATGTAAACATCCCTTTTAATAGAAAAGCATGACAGGACCTCTTAAATATGATATCTGAGGTCAAAAAAGACATCAGATCTCATATTTACACTAAAATGCAATTAAAAAAAAAAAATTGGTTTGAAAAAATAAAATAAAAAAGTCTATGGGCGGAAGTGACATTTTGACATCGCTTCCGCCCTGCAATAGTATAGAGACGGGTGGGGGCCATCTTCCTCTCACTCATCTCTATACCCAACAGGAGACAGGACGCGATCACCTCTGCCGCTGCCGACGGTGGAGGGCACCGGAGCGTGGCGGGAAGGAGGAGGGGCCCTCTCCCACTGACGATAAAAGTTATCGCGGCAAATCTGCCGCAGGGAGCACTTTTATCTGAAAGCGGACCGCCCGCTGAAGAAGAGGATACCGAGGTTATGGTAGCTAGCTGCTGCCCTAACAACGACATCCCTCTTTAAAGTACCGACGTATAACGACGGCGGGCGGTCCGTAAGTGGTTAAGGAAGGGTGGGCTACCTCAAGGCTCACCTGCCCTCTGCCTATCCATTATAATTTATGTGCTTCTACTATGGTGGCTCTCAAAATTTTGAATTAGGACTGCAGATAATACTGGGGTGCTGTGAAGTGGCTCTGCAGCTTACGCACGTATTTGAAAATGTGTGCAAACAGTTTTAACGCGTACTCTTAGATAGGATAATTCGGTTGGTTGCAGGCTGGTCGGTAATTTGAGTTGGGAATTTTCTTTGGTTTTGTTTGACATTCACAGTGCAATCTTAATCAGTATGGCAGTCTATCATGAGGATGGACCTGTAGTGAGGGGAAGAAGCAGGGTTAAGCCTAGTTTAGGAACTGAATCTTTTTGAATATTGGAACTTTGAGGGCAAGTGCTTAACAACACAAGTTAAGTGAAAATTCAACAATGGAATAGCTTAAAGTGGATGTAAACCCTAAATTTTTTATTTATTTATTTTTTGCTGTCACAATGTAGAGTATAGGATTTCCTATCATTTGTGCCAGGTCTTGCCACAAAGAGTTAATCCAGCTCTGAGCAATCCTCTTTTATTGTTCAGTGAGATAAAACGGACAGTTACCTTTGTCCGTTCCGCCCCTTTGCTTTGAGTGACAGGTTATTTACATTTCTCGTGCACTAGCTTTAGACAGGCATTATTTTTTAATTTCCCCCCCCCCCCCACTCCTTTTCTGAAGTCATGTGGTTACTTTTCTGGATTTTGACTGGATGTTAGTGATCATAGCAGAAGGAATACACAAGAGAAAATGCATGTTGACAAGGGGAGTGTAGAGGTGGGCGGGGAGTCTACTGACATCACAACTCCACCCACCGAGCTCAAGACAACAGATCCACCCACAGAATCTGCAGTTTTTCAGTTCTTATAACAGACAGAGGAGAGACATTTGACAGATAAGGATACATGCAGGAGGCGTGTATATCCTTATAGATCAGCACTATGGCAGTAGTTTAGAAAGGATGAGGCCTCGTACACACGGCCGAGATTCTCGTTGAAAAAAACATGTCGTTTTTTTCGACGAGATTTTTGGACAAGAAACTTGTCCCGGCCGAGTGTACACACGCTCGTTTGAAAGAACCCGCGGTTCTTTGAAAGGAGTGTACGCGGTGACGTCATCGACTACGTCGAGCATGCACTCGTCACATTCGATGCCGTCGCCGCCATCTTGGTATACCCTACGTATGCCTAGGAAGCTACCGCGCATGCGTCGAATTCATTTCGAACATGCGCGGGCTTCCGGGCGGACAGGTAAGTGTACACACACTCACTTTTCTCGTCGAGAAACACGCCAAGGAGAATCTCGACGAGAAAATAGAGAGCAAGTTCTCTATTTTCTCGTCGAGGTTTCTTGTCGGTTTTCTCGACGAGAAACCCGCTAGCAGCGTACACAAGACCTCTCTGCCAGCAAGTTTCTTGCTGGTTCTTGCAGAGAAAATCGGTCGTGTGTACGAGGCCTGAGAGTGGGTTTACATCCACTTTAAACAGAAGAAATTCTGCATTTTGAAAGAGCCAAACTAGGCTTATGACTTTGGTTCCACTAAAATGCTATGGTGTGATCTAAAGAGGGCCGGTAAGCAAGATAAGGTCGTAAGCTGTGGAAACCAGGAATTCTGCACCATGGTGATATTTGATATATAGTTTTGTGTATATTATGTTTAATATATTGCATTTTATCAATAAATTGGGTTTAAAGGAAAAAAACAAACATTAAATTCTGTAATGAATATGTAATATGAAAGGCATTGAACTTTAAAGTGTTTTATGTTTTGGATGTAGCATTTAGAGAAAAAAAAAAGAATGTTTTGTGATAATTCAATGCTGTTTGATCATCCGTGCACCCAAATCCACAGGCACAAATTCCTTTAACTAGCAGTTAGATTAACAAAATGCTTACCAAGGTACTGCTACAGTTCAAAATCAATTGAAACACCAAGTACTTATAAACAGTAAAACCTTGGATTGCAAGCATAATTTGTTCCAGAAACATGCTTGTAATCCAAAGCGCTTGTATATCAAAGTGAATTTCCCCATAAGAAATAATGGAAACTCAAATGATTCGTTCCACAACCATTTATTCATAGGTCCTTCAGTTTATAGTCCGTATAAAAAGATTATAGCAATGTGACCAGGTTGTGTAACCATTAAATGTCCATCCACAAATGGAAGCCTCCACAAGGGGATTAGAAGCAAAATCCAGCAGGAGCTACAAAAGTAGAAGTATAAAAGAGAAGAGAGGCGCCTCTAAGTGTAGCAATATGGTTACATTTAATGAAGGTTCAACATTTAGTAACTCACATGGTTGATGATTAAAACAGGCACACCTAAGTATGCAGGCATCCAGGGTAAAGCTGTCCACATAGAACATCCCCTGCACTGCCGGCTCTCACTGCTGTCAGTCTGCAATTGTGACCGGAAAGACTACCCTGTAGTGGAGCGATGGCTTGAACCACTCGTGGAAGAAGGGATGACATTGATGGCGGTGAGGAGGATGGTCTATGTGCATAGCTTTACCCCGGATTCCTGCATACTTAGATGTGCCTGTTTTAATCATCAAACCATGTGAGTATCTCTTTTATACTCAGTTGTGACATTACGCTACTTGTATATCAAGACATCGCTTATATATCAAGTCAAAATTTATTAAAAAAATGTTGCTTGTCTTGCAAAACGCTCTCAAACCAAGTTACTCTCAAACCAAGGTTTTACTGTATACACATTTATTAGTGTTTTTATCCTGACTGTAGTTTTCCTCAAATCCGTAACCTTGTTTTCTAAATTCTAGGATGTTCAAAGAGGACGGTTTGAAGATAAGTACCAAGTTTTCCTGGACATCTGTGATCACTTCCATCCAGTGTTCCGCTACTTCTGCATGGAGAAGTTCTTAGATCCAGCAGTTTGGTTTGAGAAGCGTTTGGCTTATACACGTAGTGTTGCCACATCATCCATTGGTGTGTGTTACTTACATCCTAGCTCTAATATTGTATTTTCTTCTTGGTAGGCAGGAATACAAAGATTTAATAATTTTACAGTTAATAGGCCTCCTTCACTGGTATAACTAGCACTAGGGGCATCCAGGCCTAGGCCTCTCAAGCTGGATGATGCCCAGGCTCAATACTGGTCCTACATGCACTACTTGTCTTTGGTTTATGGTAAATATCCCCTGCTAGATGTTTCATGCATTAGAATTGTAGTAGTTCTAACTAGATGCTTCAAACATACAATGGTTATTTTCTCATAGCTACTAATGAGATTCAAATGTTTACATTCAAGTTGTCATTTTCAAGGGTTAAATATGTTTGCCCACGATGTGGAAATAAGGAGAATTATTAGCACTGACACTTTGATACATGAGGTCCCATGGGTGGATGGGAACTGGACCTGTATTCTCCTGGTTCATGTACTGTATCAAAAGTTTCTGAAAAGGAAAATGTGTATTTCCAGAGAAACCAGTCCAAATTGAAAGGCCTTTTCCCCATGCACATTGAAGAGTAACTAAAGGCAAACCTTTTTTGTTTAGTCTTGGATGGAGTGGAGAGGGATTAGAACACCTGTCAATTTGTATTGCTGTCTGCATCCCCTTTACGTAGATTCACCCTCTCTATTTGTCCTGCTTACCATTATCATTGAAAGTAAAAGAAAATACCAAATTTTGTGTTGAGACCAGAACAGTAATAGAGGAAAAAATTTCCAATGTGGACATTGATTCTGGTGACACCCCGGGATTCCCTCAATTGGGATGGATTTCCTCACGCTTCCTGTTTTGGCTATGGGAGAGGTAGTGAAGGGAAATATATCCCAATGGGACACACATGACAAAAAAAATCTGACGGGTTATAAAGCCTAGAATCCGGCCTACATTCAGCTTGTGTGTATGGCGGTTGGTCTGTCAGAAGCCGTTTGGCTGGCTTCTGTCGAAGGAGCATGACCAAAAAAGGTCTGCTAATCGGCATCCAATCCGTGCTCTCAGCCAATGGCTGAGAGCGCTGCCCAGTGTGTTCTGGTGGGGGGGGTGTCCCCCCTGTCAGAACACAATAGCCCAGCTTGAAGTTGAACCAAAAAATCTACTAGTGTGTACTAGGCTTTACCCTTCCTTACTCCCAAAATAAGAAAGAAGTTTTGCCTTTAATTACACTTTCAATAAATAAGAGTAACTGGCTACCAAAGACAACACAGAGGCTTTCTATTTTGTAAATTGTTATACATGAATTCCAGTCTGAAAATTTACAGATATATGAAAGGAAAAATTTAATTTGGCTGTACAGTAAATTCAAGTATACTGCATGTCACTGAGAGATTGATCATATAACATATGACTGTATGTGATCTCTAACATTTTTGTGTGTTGCGCTATAATTGTTTATAGTTATTTCAGGGATTCAATAGAAATTCACAAACTCCTCAGCATCGCCTTTTTTCATTCTCATGAAAATTGCATGTTTTTGGTTCATGCAAATATTGTACTACAGCCGTACTGGAAGAGACAATCAGCTACGATATTACACAACTGATATCGTGATATGAGGGTATAAATGGCGAAAGCGAGAGGGCAAAGACTGTACTTCAGATCTGCTATCGGTTATCCATGAGAGGCCATATGCGAAACTGACATCACCCTGCAACCATACTGGGCCAGTTTGTACGGATTGGCATGTTCAGCTCTGCTGCGGTTTTTGAGCAAAGCAAAGCCTTCAAATATGACTGCCCAATGTATAGGGAGCGCTTAGGGGTGTGCTGGAGGAGCAAGTAGTAAAATAAAAATATCCCTTCAACTTATATTGCCTGACCTTTGCTGTAGCTGTCACAAGTTATACACATTTAGGTTTTCATGCAGGTACCCTTTAAAGATCCATTCACATTGAAATATTTTTTTTTTTTTTTTTTGCACTGGTCCATGCATATCTATTTCTTTAAAAAGGCTGGAGATACCCGTTTTATGTAATCTTTTCTTTTTCCTTTTTTGTTGACAGTTGGTTACATTGTAGGACTTGGAGACAGACACGTCCAGAACATTCTGATAGATGAAGAGACATCAGAACTCGTACACATTGACTTGGGTGAGGGCTTTTTTTTTTTTTTTTTCTTTTTTTTTTATAACGGTAAAGCGAATGGTGTTTTCAGTTTTAAGCATCCCTTGGCACAGTGGGGCTGTAGCTGTGTTTTAGGAAGAAATAAGGAGCGTTTCTGTGTGTTAAAGATGTATATTATGTAAATTTTCAAACCTGATGAAAAATCACAATGTGAGGAAAGCCCAATCATTCCATCTCCTGTATAGGGTGTATTGTGAGTGGCACAGACGTTGTCCAGTATGGCATTGTGCTAATGATGAGGTTGGAGGTACTCCATTATCCTCAAGAATGATTCTTGTTGATACTCTGGATGACTTGGTATAATAAGAGCCGGTTCACACAGGGGCAACACGACTTCAGACTTCAACACGACTCAGACACGACTTGAGCATGAATCACAGAGCGACTAAGTGGTGATTTACAACACGACTGAAGTTGCCTCCAGGACAGGAGACATTCCAGTGGCCAATAAAACAAGAAACAGCTCTGTGGGAGGGAGGGGTTTGCCTGAGAAATGTATGTTATCTTCCTGTAAAGTTGCCTTCAGAATGAACACTGATCAGACTTCTAAGCGACTTCCATTGAAATCAATGGTACAAGTTGCCTACAGGTCGCCTAGAAGTCTGATTAAAGGAACCTTTTTTGAAGTCGGAGCGACTGCAGTCGTGTGCATTAAACATCTCCATTCACTTCAATTAGTTTTAAAAATAGCACGACTTGGGGCAACTCGGGGCGACCAGAAGTCGCGTCCGGAGTCGCCCCTGTGTGAATCGGGTCTAAGAAAATTATATTGAATGCTCTGTACGCAGGTCATTGTTAGAGATCATTGTTAGAGGAATGGTATTGTTGCTGCTGTCACTTGGGGTGGAGCGGTGGGAGATGAATATAAAAATAAAATCCAAGGGGCCAAAGCTCCCACCAGTCACCGACTCACCCTTAAGGTGGGGTAACTCAACAACTGGTCATATGTAACCAAAAAGCAACAGGGAGTCGAGGAACCCACCCAATAAGTAGTTGTGAATGAGGACCACCTGCAGTATAGCTAATTAGAAAAACTTTATTGAATTACAAAACAAAACAGCCAAATGGCGCTAAACCCTCCAAACACTAAGATTAAAATCAAAGTGGACAACATTGTCACACTAAGACACACAACAGGGCCCAGACAAGCACACATGCACACCGACAGTTAGCCACACAGCAATGCTAGGACAAATGAATAGACAAGGCTAGATCACCTGACTGGTGGATCAAAGCCTACGTGCCCAGACTGGGTTTGAGAGAGACTGAATAGTGATCAACAGAATCCTATAGATCCACCTGAACATGAGTGTGTAGCCAGGAAAAAAGCCAAAAACTGGCCAGGCTGTCTCTATTTAGGAAGATGGACTAGTAGTGTGGTAAACTAGCATGGCACCTCTCCGTGGAAACAGAGGGATTGACAACCATCTTGCTCACTGAATGGTAGACACAGGCTGGACCTGCCACTTTGCATAGAAGATGTCCATCAACAGTTAATGCTCAAATTGGAGTATGATGAAAGGTACTCCTCCTGTTCGCACTACATCAATACATCCCTGTCATACAGATAACCTGCCCCCCCCCCCCCCCCCCCCGCGCGATCTCGATTCTGGATTACCGCGATTTTTCGGGTCACCCGGAATGTAGCCTGGACCGGAGGAGAAGCCGTCGGAACCAGCGTGGAACAGGGATAGTTAAACACACCTTTACTGTTGATTGGTCGGCAGCAGCTACCTCCTGCTTTTCTCTGAATCTGCGATTGGCAGAGACGTGAGACACGGTCCTCCATTGGTTTTAAGAAAGCTCTTTGGATAATGTGATTGATGTGTTCCTGTGGATGTGATTGGATAGCGCGGGAGAAAAGTGTGCGAGTGGAGAAGCTGCATCCTTGTAACGGAGAGAGGACACGGAAGGTGCCCGGGACTTGCGGCCTATGGCAGGGTGCCTATGTGGTAGCTGGAGAGGTGAAGAGCCCCATCCGCTCACACCATGAGGCTGCTCAGGGCCCTCATGAGAAGTGCCTCCCTCACCAGCAGCAGCACCCAGGGACTGGTGGACTACTTCTCCAAGTTCTCCCCCTCACCCCTCTCTATGAAGCAGTTCCTGGACTACGGTGAGTCACACAGGGCCCCATTCATTGCCAGCCTCTCCAGACTTCTCCAGACTCCACACATGAGGAGGAATCCCACCTTTACTCCTCATGCATGGAGAAGATCCCACCTTCCTCCTCATACATGAACACCCCCACCTGTGTCCTCACACCTTCCTCCTCATACATGAAGAACATCCCACCTGTGTCCTCACACCTTCCTCCTCATACATGAAGAACATCCCACCTGCCTAGATGATAAAATGGTGGTTGTTGCAATCTTTTATGTCACACTGTACTTGCGCAGCAGTCTTTCAAATGCAATTTTGTGGGGAAAATTTACTTTTTTTATTTTTTTTAAACTAACCAGTAAAGTTAGCCCAATTTTTTTTGTATAAGGTGAAAAATTTTACTTCGCGAGAATCGTGAGAGAATCGCGATCTTCATTCTAAGCAAAAGAATCGTGATTCTCATTTTGGCCAGAATCGTGCAGCTCTTGCCCAGTAATGCAAGATGCTGCTGAGTGACTAGGGTATATAGTGTGGTAATGTGCTGAGATCAACAGTTCAGAAATTTTTACACACCATAAGCACAGTCCAGTACTGTTCTAAAGCTATAGAGGGAGAGGGTGTGGTTGCAACAAACTGAGTAGCGACAGCATAAACTAAGCGGCAGTGAATACAAAGAAGCATAGAAGAGCATAGTGAATAGAGATTGGGCAACAGACCGTGCATACAGTCCCTCAAGGTAAACAGTGTTACTGACACTAATGTGGTAGGGAACTTTAGATCTTCGTGAGAGCTCTCACCGCTCCAGCTCGCTGCAGCATGTCCGCTGTCTGAACCCATGCCTCCCGGCTGCAGTATTATCTCGCTGTCTTCCCGGTCTCGGTATCCATAGAATCGCTAGACCGAGATCAATCCTTGTTGACGGGCTTCGTCAGAGCATTACTGTCATGCTAAATGAGTACGTTGGGACAACGCGTGTCTCGCCACCAGCATGGGCAGATGCTGGGCCAGTTGGTGCTGCCTACGTCAACGCATTTCGCCCACATGACCGTGGGCTTCGTAAGGATGTTCATTCCTCTGGCTTTTAAAGGGGCAGAACACCCACCTTTTCTCATTACTCCACCGGGGAAGTCCTAAGGAGGCCACCCACTAGTGACACATCAACCTGTTAAAAAGTGGGAATGTTCAAGGCAAGTTGGGGTCATATCTAAGACCCCCATACACACTATACGACTTTGTTGTCTGATTTCCTTTAGATTTACCAAAACCATGTAGCGTAAGGGCCTGCCTGTTTGCAAGCAAATTGAAACTCTAAGGTTTGACCTCATATTATGTGGTTTTGGTAAATCTGAAGGAGAAAATCTACAGAAAATTGTATAGTGTGTATCCAGCTTAACACTCACAACCAATATTCATTACTCATATTTAGAGAGGATATCTACCCAACTTCCTAATTAGGTTGTCTTGTTTTACTTGCACATTTCAGGGGTGTCCCCACATAGGGTACCACCCCTAGTGTGCCAAAAGGGACAAAGTTAGGGTTCTGGCCACAACGCCACTTCTGTAGGAGTGACCAGCTTCTTCTACTGTGATAGTGCTGAACTGCCGGAGGAAGAGTCTGCATCATTGCATACCTCCTTTGATTCTGCAGTGACTGCATTAAAGTGTTTTTTTTTTTATATTAGTTTTGGATTGTGTGTTTTTTTTTTTTTGCTGCCTGTGGCACAATTAAGGAGTTTTCTTCTCCATACCTGGAATATGTGAAAGTAGCAATACTTTTCTGTCTTTTAGGTGTTGCTTTTGAACAAGGCAAAATCCTCCCCACCCCAGAGACTGTACCTTTTCGCCTAACGCGCGATATTGTGGATGGGATGGGTATTACTGGTGTGGAGGGCGTTTTCAGAAGGTAAGCTCCATCTTTCTAATTACCTGTCTATTGTAAATATACCACAGGCGAAATGTGAAAAACACATTGATTTGGTTAAGAACAGGCACAAGCAAAGTGGTTTGAACTGCTGTTTTTTTCATGCAGAAACACCATTAAAACTTCTAAATAGGACCTCAAATTATAAGGCTGGGTTCACACCATTTCAAATTCGCAATAGCAGGAGATTTTGACCGGCTCTCTATGGAGCCGGTTCACATATCTCCGCAGCGTGTCCGGTTCATTTTGCACAAAAATGTGCGTCTTTTAGTCCGTTTCAGGTCCAAATTCAACCCAAAATTCGGACTGAAATCGGACCTGAAACGGTGAACCAGAGTGCACTGGACCCCTGCTGTGAGCCGCATGCGTGAACCAAGCCTAAAAAGCAAACTTTGATGCTATTATTTATTAAATATTTGTATAAAAAATAAAACTTCTAAATAAATATGAATATAAATATATTTTTACGTGTTTAATCTGACCATTAAAGTGACCCTGTCACTATTTCCACAGGAGTCTGGATAGTCACTTTTTCATGATGTAAGCAGCCACTATTTTGATTGATTTTAGCCACAAATTTAAAGCAAACCCAAACTATTTGGGGTTGATTTACTAAAACTGGAGAGTGCAAAATCTGGTGCAGCTCTGCATGGTAGCCAATCAGCTTCTAACTTTAGCCTGATCAATTAACCTTTGATAAAAAAAAAACTGGAAACTGATTGGTTTCTACGAAGAGCTGCACCAGATTTTGCACACTCAAGTTTTACTAAATCCCCTCCTGTGCATACACAGTCATGACTGTATGCACAGGAGTTATGTCATCCCATCCCAGCTGGCCCAGTGAGGATGCTGTAAGACTCCAAATCTGGAAGAAGACTGGGCAAAGATTGATTTTGCGAGGTAAGTCTGACATAACGTGAAGATATCTGGCTCTGACACAGCAGGGGCCATGTCAGACCACTGCAAGGGTCCCACTCTTAAGAATGCCGGCCATGGACTTGCTTTTCTACTCTAATCTACACTGTGGCTTCTTTACAAAGAAAATGAGTACCAATGCCACCAGTCTGTATGTTGCAATTAAAAATAAAGAATTTTGAAAAAAAAAATTTATAAATAAAATTAACTGCAATAAATTGCATAACTTTTGTTTTGATGCACCTGGAATATATTTAGCTGATTAAACTGAAGGTTCAATTGAGCTCCAATGATAATTGTAGGGATGTGTTTGTTTTCATTATGTTCAGAACTAAAAATACATTTTTAAAATTTTTATCATATATTAAACTTACCCTGCATGTTGCAGTCTATACAATCTTTGTACAGTGTTCTTTAGATTTACCAAAATTATGTAATATGAGAATCTACCGAAACTATTCAATCAGTTTGTACTTGGACAAACCTTTGTACCACCTAGGTGTTGGTAGATTTAAAAGATTGTACAGTATAGTACAATTGTACAAACAGACTCAAACTCAAGTACAGAACTCAAAGAGGGGAATTCTTCTGACGGGTACGTGAATCTGTCGCAAACACCAACAATCGAGGTGCGGAGGCTCAACGGAATTCTAAAGAGCGTCTACAACAGAAGTGACTTATTCCCTTTTTTTTTTTTCCATGCCTGTTCAGTCAAGGCCCTATAGAGTGTCAGAGATTGATAATCTAAAAGCAAACCTCTTCTGTTTATTACTTAGAAAACATATAATGTGCTGTGTAATAGGTGCACCCTGTATTAAATGTTTATTTGTAAAAAAAAAAAAAAATATTAAATGGTAACTCTTTAGTGGGGAATAAAATAGCAAATAAAGAAAAAATAATATAGCATAAACAATTGTGGCAGAAGTCATATTGTAAAAAAACTTTATTAAAAATTACCTTTCCTTTTTAATCTGCAGCTCTGTAATTTTCTGAAAATGCAATGCAATATGTCTACCTGGAGGTGTTGTTTGCACATGTGTACAGAACGCCACCCAGATATGTAATTTCCTGCTTGTGTGATTGGCTCACTGATTTTCACATAAGTCTGCAGTAAGATACAAGTCAGATTTCAGGCATTCATGTCATTTTTGGTGAGATACTTCCAATAGGAAATAATGTCTAAAGGAATGCAGGCCTGGCAGCTTTACTCATTAGAGCCCTGCAGGGGCACAGATAATTGATAATTATGAAAGCACTCCCATTAAATTCACTTTCCCACATGGACACAGACAAACACATAGGGATTCCTTCAGAATAACAAAAGGTAGGAATCTGCAACAAATTTTGTTAAAATCCTTGTAATGTACACAGATCACCCAGAGGGACGAGTTTTTGTTTTTTTTCTTCTTAACAAAAGTAGAGTTACTCTTTATCCAAAATAAAGTTTTTTTTTTTTTTTTTTTTTTTTTTTTTTTTAGAGTGGGTCCCTCTCAGTTTTTTATTGCTGTTTATGTTCCCCTTGGGAAAATTCACTTTTCTTCCTGTCCTGTAAACCCAACAGATGGTTTCATTTTCCGGTACCAACTCAAAATTATGAATTTGTCCTTCACTTTTAGTCCCAATAATAATGGTCACCAGGACATGTAGAAAGTGAGACTCCCTAGTGGAGACAGACGGCAATAAAAAAAAAAACACCTGACGGGGGTTCAAAGCCCTCACTACACCCTGAAAAAAATGTTTTTGGCTTTAGGTACACTTTAAAGTCCAACTCCAGGCAAAAAAAAAAGATATCTACCCTTTTTAGCTGTGTTCTGGGAGTGTTGAATATGTTGTGTCTCTTCCTAGATGCTGCGAGAAGACCATGGAAGTCATGAGAAGCTCTCAAGATGCTCTGCTGACCATTGTTGAGGTGAGTCTGAATTTTTATGCTTTCCGAACAAGAGGAAGGGGCCATCAAGGGCTCGTCTGTTATTTAGAAACTGCAAGTCCTTGCCTGCTGTGATGGACTGCTGGTGATTAGTAGCTGCCTTGGTTAAAGAGCAATTTTTGGCACCAAGGGTAATCAGTCTTTGAACTGTTAATGCTGTCCATAAAGTACTGAATCACCAAGGAAGCTCATACTTTCTAGACAGGATTTAATCTAGTGTGTTGGAAAGCCTCCTATTTATCACATACAGATAAGTAAAAGGGGTTCTCAAATCACAATATTACCAACACAAGGCAGCAGTTGATTGGTGCACTACAGGAAAAGGAAGTGGGACAGACTGATGAACAACAAAAAAAGAAGTGGGATAGACTGGTAAGCAACAGAAAAGGAAGTGGGATAGACTGGTGAGCAATAGAAAAAGATGTGGGATAGAATGATAAACAACATAAAATGGAATAGACTGGTGAAAAGAAAAGGAAGAGAGCTAGACTGGTGCTTTACAAAAAAAAGGGACTGAGATTGATCAGTACACTCTAGAAAAGAGTGCGGGATGGATTAGTGCAGTACAAAAAGGCAGTGGGATAGACTGATGAACCACAGAAAAGTAAGTTGGATAGACTGGTGAACAACAGAAAAGGAAGTGGGATAGACTGGTGAACAACAGAAAAGGTAGTGGGATAGACTGGTGAACAACAGAAAAGGAAGTGGGATAGACTGGTGTACAACAGAAAAGGAAGTGGGATAGACTGGTGAACAACAGAAAAGGAAGTGGGATAGACTGGTGAACAACAGAAAAGGAAGTGGGATAGACTGGTGAACAACAGAAAAGGAAGTGGGATAGACTGGTGAACAACAGAAAAGGAAGTGGGATAGAGACTGGTGCACTGCTGCAATGTCTTGGGGGAAAAACTGAAGACCTGAACAACTAGTTTGCATCTTATGCAATTTTGATTGGAAATACCGTAACTACCCTGGCCATACAATATGTGAAGCCTGTGTGCCAAATGAAAGCAGAAATTAAAAGCATTGCTCATATCTGCCTTTACAATATTAATGTTAATATGGGCTTTTGTGTGTTCTCATCACAAGTTCCTTTGGAGTCTTTCCTTTTACTGTGTGTTGTTTTCTTGTTTACTACTTATATATTTCAGAGATAAGTGTAGTTGTAAATAGTATTTATTTCTGTATGTAATATATCATGTACTTTGGTTGGGCAGGTTCTGCTTTATGACCCTCTCTTTGACTGGACTATGAATCCTTTGAAAGCTCTTTACCTGCAGCAGGATGAAGCCGAACTTAATGCTACACTTGCTGAGGACCCAGAATGCAACAGAAACACTTGGTATTGCCATCTTATCTTATGGTGAAACTAGGCCAATAGAATTGTATTAAAATATAACAGAATTTTTTTGTTTTAGATGGAGTGGAGAGGTATTAGAGCATCAGGTTTTAATTGCTGTCTGTGTCCCCATTGGGAAGATTCAGCCTCTATATTTGTCTTGGTGATCATTCTCAACAAAAGAAAATCCCAACTTTCGAGTGGTCACCAGAACAGGAATAGAGGCAACATCTTCCAATGGGGCACTAGTTCTGGTGACTACCAGAGATGTCCCTCACTTAGTAGGAATTTCCTCTCACTTGTTTAGTTTCAAAAGAATACAAGGTATAGAATGTTTATGCATTTTCAAATATTACACACTATGCATACTTTGAAAATGTGAAAGAGAAATGGGGTAACAGAACTGCTTGTGCAAGAAACATACTTGTCTTGATGTTTTTTTATATGATACAAGAATAGAAGAGGGAAGGTATGAAAAGGGTAGGGAATATAAAAAAGGGTGTTCTAAGAGTATAGCAAGAGGATTGGTGAGAGAGAGAGAAGACCGAGGAGAGAGAACATTGGACTGGTGACCAGTTCTTCGAGAACACTGGAATATAACCTCTAGAATATCAGAGCTAACCGGATGAGTGAACCATGGGTCTTTATTTACATTTAGTTGTATCTGCTTATAACTGACATCTCACTATTTGCAGGTGCTACTTTAAAGCAGGGATCTCCAAACTAGGGCTCTCCAGCTGTTGCGGTACTACACATTCCATGAGGCATTGTAAAACTCTGACATTCACAGACATGACTAGGCACATAGGCGTGCACACAGGGTGTGCCTGGGCACACCCTAATCCCCCCTGTGCCAGCCAGGGCTTTTTTCTAGGTTTGCTAATGGACACTCACTGGCAGTGACAGTGCTGCCAGTGAGACAATTTTGATTGGTATGTATACCCCCCTAGACTCCCCCTATGAGAACTGCAGCCACGGAGTAAGCTGACAACTGGCCGCATTTCCCGATGCTGCCTCTATAGTTCCGGCAAGTGATCTCTACTGTAGGCGGCGGAGTGATACGGCTGCACTCCGCCTGCCCTCCAGTGCCTCTTCTGCTGTCATAGGATAGGAGGTAAGCAGCATCTAGTGGGGAGCATGGGTGAATCTAGGAGGGTAGATTTGCAGGTTACTTGAGTTCCTCCACACTAAACTAGTCAAACCATGTTTGTGTGGAACTGGCTTTGTGCATATGGGCACAGTCATGTTGGAACAAAAACGGGCCAAACTGTTTCCACAAGGTTAGAATTTTTAAATCATTTATTTTTCTATAATGCATTTCTCCCTGGAAATCAAAACACTTTATCTGCTGTTGTGGCAGATGGTGAGGCAGCCATCAAGGGCACACTAAATAGAATATTATACGCTTTCAATGGTGGTTGAAGGTTTCTAATGTGTCCATGCACCAAATCCAACAAGCCTAACAAAAATGGCAACCACCCCAATTTATATCTAGCTTATAAAAGCATACGTGCTCTTCAATTACTCATTGGTGTATGTGCTTGAGCATGGAGGCTCTCATAGCCTAGAGTTGGGATCATACTATACAGCACCCCTTAAAAAATTCCACGCGCTTGCTCGCATTTTGCTTGTGGATTTTGAGGGCTGGCGAGCTATGTCTGCCTGGGAAGCAGGGGTGCGAGCACCGCCGGCATGCAGGGTTGTATGGGAGTCCTCCCAGCACTCGCGAAGGAGAGGAGAGCAGACAGCCGGATCATCAGAGAGCAGGGAACATCACTAGCGGCTTTCATTTCAATTGCCGTGTGTTCCCAGCACTCGCTGTTACACACAGCCCCGCCCCCTGGGACTTTGATAGACAGATCACCGTCCAATCACGAGTGATGTGTATGAAAGTTCCCCGGCCAGGGGGCGGGGCTGTATGTGACGGCGAGCGTCGGGTGCACACGGCAATTGAAATGAAAGCTGTGATGTTCCTCGGCACTCATCATCCATCCGGTAATCCACTTCCTCTCCTCTGTTCCCCTACATGATGGGCACAGATAGGCAGCATGATGGGCACGGGCAGGCTGCATTGGTGGACACGGGCAGGCTGCATTGGTGGACACGGGCAGGCTGCATTGGTGGACACGGGCAGGCTGCATTGGTGGGCACGGGCAGGCTGCATTGGTGGGCACGGGCAGGCTTCATTGGTGGGCACGGGCAGGCTGCAGGTGTTGTGCAACTAAAACCTCTGTTTTTAATGCAATTCATTAGACCGTGTAATTAGTTTTTTGCTGATAAGTAGGCTGAGAAAACTTTTGTTTGCCATGTACATCTCTAGGTTTAACTGAATTGTTTTAAGCTTGTATGCCAGTTGCCGCTGGAGTGAAGAGACCCACAATAAATATACCTACACAGTCAGTGGTGGGTTGCTATATTGGTATAGATCTTCTTTTTTTTTTTTTTTTTGCTATATTTTATTTTTTATTTATTTGTTTTTTTTTAGCAGTGATTCACAGAGCTTCAATAAAGTGGCGGAACGTGTCCTCCTCCGACTCCAGGAGAAACTGAAGGGAGTAGAAGAGGGGACAGTGCTGAATGTCGAAGGACAAGTGAATCTTCTCATCCAGCAAGCTATGGATCCAAAAAATCTGAGCCGACTCTTCCCGGGCTGGAAAGCCTGGGTGTAATGTGTGCACTGATCTTCTTCATACAGAACTTCGTAAAGTCTCAGTGCAAGTTGGTACAGGGAATTTATACCTAAAGAGTGCCTTAGGTCAAAACATTTTTGTGTGTGAATGACCGGAAATGAAGGGAAATCTCCGCATTAAGAAAAAGTGGAAAAAAAACTTTACAGGGGCTTTAACCCAACTATTCAAAGTCTTACCGTTTCTTTTTTTTTTTTTTTTGGGGGATGCAGCCAACAGCCTGTGTGTGGGAACCTGTCCTCTACCAGCATGCTACAGAGGGGAACCTCAGAAAGCAGTGATCTCTGCAGTAAGCTACAGCTTTCAAAGCAGAGGGGAATGTGAGCTTTGCTGATTGCAGAGCTATAGGTCTGACTTAGCAAGGGGTATGTTTTCACCTTTGCAGAGAGACTAATGCTTCCACACAGAGCAAGCGTCCTACACTGCAGTATGCTGGCAGGGGAAGGACTTTTCTAATCCTAAAGAAAACAAACTGTAGGACTTTGTACACAGTTTATTTTGATGCCCCTATAAATAACAAACTTAAACTGAAATTGGGCTTTAGGGGAAGTGAAATATGGAGAAAGCAATGTTCTAGTTGAAGTGAGGTGACCATTGTGTAGAAAGACTTTGCTGTGTTCACACCAGATACAGACGTACAGTGCTTATCTTGTGATAAATTGCACCTGTCACCAATCCACATACAGTGCGGCTGATTTATTTAAATGGTTCATGATCATTTCTTTTATTTTCAACTTATACTGAGAGCACATAATCAGTAATCTAGTGGCCGTGGCCAATAGGCTTGTTATGGGTAATACAGATCTTGTTTCAGACATTTAGATACACAAGGTCCATTGCATTGCAAACACCTGTTAGAAGGCTACAATAGCCGGTCATATACGAGAAGTTTTGTGTTATCTTTCTTTATCCCTGTATAATATATATATATATAGTAGTTTGGACCTCTTAATCTTTCACCTTTTCAAACAACATTGGGCAGCCCAGCCTGCTTTTCCGCATATTGGAGGGACAAGTGAAGCTTTTCAGAACCCTATGAAAAGTTTGTATTGTCAGTGCTATTCACAGCAACCACTGGTGATTACTGACCACTCACTGTCTGTGAAAGGCCTGGAATCCCCTCAGGCCTGACTGCACAAACAAAAACCCGGACTGAGGTTCCAACCCTTCCTCACTCTGTCCAAAAACAAAATAGTACATTTGGAAAATGGAAATTTTAAAAAAATAGAACTTTATTCCTCATTAGCCAGATCTGAGCAAATCATTTTGTTCTCCCTCTGAGCTAACTTCACAATCAGAATAGTTTATAGCACAGCCTAATATTGTAGTCCTTTATTCCATCTTGCATACAACTGTTTCAGGCTTTTGCTTATCATCAATGTAAGATATAAAAACCCGTGGCATCTGTGACGTAAGGTTGGAGGGTAACCATTCAGTTCTACTGTGAGGTGGAAAGAAGGTCCCAAAAAGCCATCTTCTAGAAAAGTGTACTTGTAGCTATGGTTTCCATACCTGTTGATAAATGGTTCTGCAATATAAGGTTGTTTCTGTGCTTAAAATAAGTGCATGTAAAGCGGGCATGTCAAACCAGTGTTTATACGGAATACAGCCTGTTTGCTCCTTCTTTGCATCATTCAGTACTTTAAGAATTTAAATTGAATAAAGCCCCCACTATTCTAAAGTTAATAAAGGCTGCATTTTCATTTGTAATTTTGTAGCTTAGTAGTTTAAAAAAATATTTTAAAGCTTCACTTAGGACTTTAGGCTGTCGCCCCCCACCCCCAGTTTTATGTTTTATATTTTTTTTTTTACACTTCATTTTTTCTAAAGCTATCGGGCTGATTTTAAGGGTAATTTTCCAACCACTTCAAGCAGTGGTTGGCCCTCAATGATGCAGAGAGTGGCTCTGATGTCATAAGAACATATTGTGAGTACAGGGATTCATGGAATTGCCCCTGAGATG
Organism: Rana muscosa; assembly: GCA_029206835.1. NCBI lineage: Eukaryota > Metazoa > Chordata > Amphibia > Anura > Ranidae > Rana > Rana muscosa. Next base: position 927,086,966 of record CM055117.1, read on the forward strand.
GCATCACTATGGTACCCTGCGCTCCGTCTTCTGTGTGGAATGACACTGTCCATGGAGGACAACTTGTCGTGGAGAAGAAATACTGCAGGTGGGGGCAGAACCAGAGAGGATGGGAGGTATTGCAGCCAGTGATGCTTTTTTTTAAATCTTCAACAATGGCCGAGGATCCTTTTTTATTAGAAAAATGCTTGCCCAGATTTTAAGGTCTTTCTCTCTGGTCTTCAGTAGAGACAATGCCTGAACCAGGCTTGTTGATGTGGCGCATGCCACTCCTGACAGTCTCCTGTACCAGTTCTAGTGCAGGAAGTTTTGTTAATTCCTCGCATATGAATAGTGGACAGAGCCATGCACATTACTCTTCTATCATCCAGCAGTCAACTCTTCCTCTAGATCAGGCACATTAAACCCAAATACAATAATGGCTCAAATTAAGCAGTAATTTGTAATGCGTTATTATTATTATTATATAAATCCTGTATAATATAAATAATTTATCCCTTAAAGATGGTTACTGCTTAATTCGAGCCATTGTTGTATTTGGGTTTGACGTGCCTGATCTAGAGGAAGTGTTGACTGCTGGATGATAGATGGATGATTTGCATGGCTTTGTCCACTACACATATGTGGGGAATTAACAAAGCTTCCTGCACAAGAAAACTGGTGGAGGAAACGGCCAGGAGTGGCGTGCACCACATCAACAAACCTGCTTCAGGTCTCTCTGTGCCAGTTTTAGAGTGAAATAGAAATTGCCATGGGCTCTGCGAATAATTAACAAAGAGATCATGGCAGCTTTCAGTGTAGAAAACTGCCACAGATCCCTGCCACCTCGGACCTGGGGTATGGCATGTAAGTGGTCTACTGACAGCCAACAATCCTCTCTGCCTTTGCAGTGTTTACACTTTTTAAGCATTGATTAATGATGATATGCATGGCTGTTCACCTTGGCAAAGGCAAGGTCAACAGCTTTCCTCTTCCTTCTTGCTTTTGGCTTAGCGGGGTGGCAGGGATGAGCAGAGCGAGTAGGGAGCTGGAGCAGCAGACCGCTGCTATGCTCTGTGAACTGCATTCCTGTCTAGTGCAGACAGTGCATAGAACATCGGTTTGTACTCCTTTTGTTAATTGGGAGTAGTACCTTTTTTTTTTTTTTTTCAGTTTAGAAGAGTGGCGCAGGCTTTATGCCTGCATCACTCTTTTTGCCTGCATCACTCTTTGGTAATTTCCCCCGTTGTTTGTATTTGTGGTGGATAGTTGTGGGACAAATAGCCAGCTCAAACCACAATTTGCAGTTGCTGGCTGTAATTTGCTGCTCAGTGTAATTGTAGTTTACTAGCAACAAACTCATTCAGATTGAATCTATTAAATGATTCACTATAAATTGTTCATCAAAATGAAGTTTATTTTAAAGTTCGTTATGTACTGTGCAGGATTTCTCTGGCTGCTCTCCTTCAATTTATATTTTATATAGTAAAAAAAACTGTTATGAATATTAGAACTGGACCTGTTGTGTTCACCACAATGTAGTGATGTCTCTAAATTGAGTGAATTACCAGGAATAGGCTAATGTAAATGACAAATGTTTAAACGGCATACAAAATAAACACATGAATCTGCATAAGGATATGCCTCAAACATCTGTGGCCCTTGAAGTTATCCTTGTCTGAGAGGTACCTGGAGTCTGCCATTGCTGATCTAATGAAAATGCCTGTTCCCTGGCTGTTGTGCGAACTCTCTGACTACTTTGAACAGACTTGAAGTTTGCAGATCTGAAAAGTCAGAGAGCCAAGTCAGATGTCAGGCTCAATCTGTATTCCTATTGTGGATTAGTGACTGAAAGTATTGAATCCAGAGGGACAGCGTTCAGCCAGGTAACTAACATTTCCCAAAGAGAAGTCAACAATGGCAGCTTTTGTGTTCTCAATTCTTTAAGTGCACAGACCTAAATGGGAAACATTGTTAATTTCAAAGTCAGACAAGCTCAAAAAAATAGCAGCTAGATAAGGTTTACAGAGGAATATTTTTTAGTAAAAGAGGGATATTTTTTTTTTTTTCAAATGAACTGTTAGTCATCTTTGTTGCATAAAATGGAATAATCTTGTTAGCCATGTTTCACTGTATATTTTTGTTACTAATAAAGACAGGAATTGTAAATAGATACTTGTGTTTTTTTCTGTAGTTACTCAGTCCTCGCTCAGTGTCACAGTGTGCAAGCCTGGCAATTGGTCACTTAGGTGCTAAATGCAGAATTGGGGGTTGGCAGGTGTGAGTGTAATGTTACCCCATCCCTAACAGTGCCATGTATTTCTAAGGGATCTGTGGCCAGGGAAGTGCAGCTAATAAAGCAATTGTGTTCATTTGATATTATGGGCAAAGTCCAGGCTGATTTTCCTTTTAAGTAGGGTTTATTGATCATAGTCAACCCAGGGATAGCTCTAAAAATTCATACTAATGTGGAGACTGGATGAAGTTTGTACCTGTGAAGATCATGGTCATAATATTCTGAGATCAATAACAGCAAGCATTCTTCTTCCATTATATTATTAAAATGGGATAACAGTTCAGTTCAGTGGGATAAAAGACAAGACTTAGGAACGCAGTGAATCAGACTTTACCCACCTTTCCCGTTCTCTCTGATATACACCTCCTCATAGGTCAGTGTGCAGATGACGCCGATCACCAGACCACTCACCACTTCTAACTTTCCTGCCGCAGCCAGGACCTTGTGGGTGGGATATGTCTACCAGGGTGATACACTAGTTTAGTGTGCTGTTACAAAAATGTTTATTTGGATAATGGGTGTGGCTGATTTGGTGAAATCCATTGATGCTGCTATTAGCTTGGGCAAGCTGAGCCTTATGCCTCGTACACACGACCGGTTTTCCCGGCAGAAAAAAAAAAACAATGCTTTTCCCGACGGGCATCCTCTCAAGCCTGCCTTGCATACACACGGTCACACAAAAGACCACTGAACTTTTGAATGCCAAGAACGCGGTGACGTCTAAGACTACGACGAGCCGACAAAATTACGTTCTATGCTTCCGCGCGTGCGTCAAATTGTTTACGAGCATGTGTGGGTTTTTTTTTTCCCTCCGGAAAGCATACAGACGACCGTTTTTCTCGGCAGGATATTTTCCTCATGGGGAAAAAAGAGCTGGTTCTCTTTTTTCTTTTTTTTTTCCCTGCGGTTTTCCTGTCAGGAAAACTACGATGGCGCATACGCACGGCCAGTTTTCCCGGCCAAAAGCGATCATGGCAGTTTTCTCATCGGGAAAACCGGTCGTGTGTACAAGGCATTAGGCTCCTTTCACACAGGCGGATTGAATTCAGATTTTAGCTGCGGATAGATGAAGTTATCTACATTGCTTTCCTATGGCCCCATTTACACACTGCGTTTAGCAACAGTTTAGTTACATATGGTTTTGTGCGGTTAGAATTTTTTTTTTTTACTGCGTCCAGTGCCAATTTAGCGCAGCTATCTGCACATAACCACAGGTAATTGCGGTGTACTATTTGACCTGTGAATAGCAGCGGCAACGAGAAAGAAAAAAAGGAAGCACATCAGAAATGGCAAGAATGCCAGCTAAACAAAGCCACATGTAAACGCACATAAACACTGCTAATCACAATGTAAAACTGCAAGTGATCGCTGTGCCCGGAGTCTTGGAATTTCAAAATAACAAAACATGCTTTTAACAGCCGTCCGTGTAAAAGAGGCCTTATAGTACAAAGAGTGCTTTGCAGCACCTGATGAGGGCCCAGCGTGATACAAAAATAAGTCCTACTAGCTACATTTAAAAAAAAAATTGTAAACATAGGTCAGATTTTAAAATGGAACTGCTGGGGTTTATTTTCCCACAGAAGCAGTAGCAAGGGCTTGTTATATGTAGTAAGCTGCCCATAGAGCCAATTCAGTCAAGGTCTTGTAACAAACAGAAGAATAATATATTGCAGGGATGTAAAAGATTAGCAGACCTCTGATCACAAATAATGAAAGGTTAAATGCTGAGCTGTTCATGGCTTTACTTGGCTGCAGTATAAAATCCTGCTGCACTGGGGCTCGTTTACACCGGAGGCTGGGGGGACAGGAAAAATAGGCAGTTGACCTGCGGTTTTACTGTCCCATCTCAGCTTCAACAGTGGCCAGACAGGGTTTTACATATGCCGCAGGCACAGCAAAAATGATACCCCATGTCACATTCCGTGGGCAGTACCATCACTGAATGCAATCCTGAAAATGTGTGCAATGCATGCAGCGCGGTTGTAGGGGCTTTTTAGTGTAAAAAAAAAAAAAGTGTTGAGGTGACCTATTACTTCCCGATCACCTGTCAACTGCCCTCTGGAAAGCAATCAACTACGGATCACTTTACAGTAAGGTGGCAAGGGCTGATGCAAGTGTGAACAGGCCCTGACAGAGCAGCTCCATGAACTCTGTCATGGAAACCTCTCTGCTCAGGGCACTCTAGATTTCCTTAATCCATACTGTTTCTGGCTGGAGCAGGACAGGCAATAGATGATATAGGGCCTGTGTTGAAGGGTTTTGAGCTTGTGTTGATGACATCTACTTTAGATGCTTCTAAGATCATTCAGAATCCTTGAGACGCGTTTGATATCACTCACATTTGATCTGCTGTTGTCCACCTTCCTTCTGATTTGCGTTCCCACAGTTTTGTATGCTAAGGCCCTTTGAAGAAAACAAATTCCCACCGATACAGGCCCCTACCCCCCCCCCCCCCCACATGCAATACTCCCCTCTGATTCATTGATTCATCCCCCGTGGAGCTGCAGAAGAGCCAGTACTCCCCTCTCAGCAGGCCTCTCTCCTCTACAATTCTATTGGCTCCTGTACAAAAGAAAGGCAAGCAGAGGAACCAACCAAAGTGCAGAGAAAGGAAAGCGCAACAGAAGGAAGGACAGGCCGCGGTATGATAGAGTTGCTCGGGTAGCCGCCTGAGAAGGGCCTAAAACCAAGTAACTCCCAGGAAATCGGTTATGACTTGGTGACCTGTCATCAGTGAATTTGGTGTCCATAGCAACCTGTCACATCACAGTGGACATAAACAGGCTTTAAAGTGGAGTCCAGCTGGAGGTGGCCCAGAAATGTTCATACATTACATCACTGCAGCTTTACTTCTCCTTTATCTGGACTCTACATTGTGCTCTGACAATGCAGACACTGGTAAGTATTCAAGAAAAAAAAAAAATACTTTCCTGCAGAGTGTGTAAGGGTCCTTTCACACGGGCTTGTCCATGTATGGACTCCACTTTGCTCAGCGGGGGGATCGATCCGCTGATTCCCGATGAGCAGGCAGATGACATGTCTGTCTCCGCTCACTGTGTGGAGACAGACTTGTCAAAGCCCTGCTATCCTCTATGGAGATCGGATGAAAACGGATGCGCCTGTCTGTTTTCATCCGATTCTCCAGACGGATGGAAAATAGGGTTTCTATCCGTCTGGATTTCACAGACAGGATCGGATTGGATACCGGTGGATGTCAGCGGACATGTCAACACTGACATCCGCCGCTCCATAGAGGCATGAAAAACCTAGGCCCCTTTCAGGTCCGTCTGTTTGTTTTTCAGGTAGACCTGATTGGACCCTCCATGCACCTCTATGGAGCGGTGGATGTCAGCGGTGACATGCCTGCTGACATTCGTCGGTATCTGGTCCGGATCGATCCCTGCTGAGCAAAGCAGAGTCCGTACGCGGACAAGCCCATGTGAAAGGACCCCAACATGAATGAAAGCTTTTCTCCTGGAAACTTGTAACATACATACATATTTTCAGCACAGCCCTTAACCCAGGGATGCCGACCCGCCACCCCAGAGCAACAATGTTGTAAATAGAGCCAGCTGTAGAGGAAGCAAGTGGTTGCAGAGCATAAGCTGATGCTTCTTGTATAGCGCCAGCTCCTGTCACAGGCAGAGTGATACCAAATGTACTCTGCCTGAGACAGCAACAGCCGGCGATACCTGAATGGAAGACTGTTATTAAAGGTAAGTTTATTACTAAAATCACAGTGTATATATGGGCATATCTGTTCTGCAGTGGTTACTGGGCTCATTTCAAACTCATCCGCTGGTGCAGCGCAGTGCACCTGAGGGCTACCTGCACTGAGCCATAGACTTCTGTTATTACCTGCGAGTTTGGTTCGCTTTCTTAAAGGGGACCAAAACTGAATGCAAGAGCTTTGATGTTCTTTCAGTGCACCACACCTGCAGGATATAATAGAAGTCTAAGGGCACAGTGCAGCTAACCCACAGGAAAGCCACAGGAGCACTAAGCTGCACACACAGTGCAGGTAAACCGCAGAGCATCAGTGTGAAAGTAGCCTTGGGCCCCTTTCAATCAATCTGATCAGGTCTGCCTGTCCGTTTCAATCGGACCCTCCATTCACCTCTATGAAGTGGCACATGTAAACGGACTTGTGTCTGTTTACACCCGCCTACCTGCAATCTGATCTGCTAAAAAAAAAAACAAGGATCCGTCCCCTTACATCTAGGCAGATCAGTTTGGAGGGCCCATAGAGTAGAGCAGGCTGTGTCCGTGCCCACTCTGCATATGAATCTACCCGCTGCTCTCATTGTGGCCCACGACCAGTTACCAAGTCACTTAAGTGGCCCTCGCTTTTTAAAAGGTTGGACACCCCTGCTTTAAACCCTCCGGACGCAGATCACCTGTTCTCTTCAGTTTGAGATTTGACTCTTGAACACAAAACTCTTCTTTCAGCCCCTTTCACACTTGTACAACCTGAAAGTCATGCGACTTTGACGCGACTGGCGCAAATTGAAGCCATGCCTGTGTAATCTTGAGGTCTATGGACCTCAAGTCGCTTCAAATTCGGACCACAGTAGTGCAGGGATTACTTTAACCGGTTAACGACCGTCTCCTGTACATATACGTCGGCAGAATGGCACGGCTGGGCAGAGTAACGTATATTTACGTCGCTTAGAAATTCCCGCCGTGCGGGTGCGCGCCCCTGCCGCAAACTCCGTGACCGTGGGACCCGTGGACTCGATTCCCCCCAGTGTCCCGCGATCAGGTCACAGAGCTGCAGAACGGGGAGAGGCAAGTGTAAACAAGCATCTCCCCGTTCTGCCTAGTGACACTGTCACTGATCGTCTGCTCCCTCTCATCGGGAGCAGCGATCAGTGATGTGTCACTCGTAGCCATGCTCCCTAACAGTTAGAATCACTTCCTAGGACACACTTAACCCCTTCCTAGCCCCCTAGTGGTTAACGTCTTCACTGCCAGTGTCATTTTTACAGTAATCAATGCATTTTTATAGCACTGGTCCCAAAAATGTGTCAAAAGTGTCCGATGTGTCCACCATAATGTCGCAGTCACGATAAAAATCGCTGATCGCCACCATTACTAGTAAAAAAAAAAATTATTAATAAAAATGCCATAAAACTATCCCCTATTTTCTAGACGCTATAACTTTTGCGCAAACCAATCATTAAACGCTTATTGCGATTTTTTATTTTTATTTTTTTTACCAAAAATATGTCGAAGAATACGTATCGGCCTAAACTGAGCAAAACTTTTTTTATATATATTTTTGGGGGATATTTATTATAGAAAAAAGTTAAAAATATAGAATTTTTTTCAAAATTGTCGCTCTATTTTTTTTTATATCGCAAAAAATAAAAACTGCAGAGGTGATCAAATACCACCAAAAGAAAGCTCTATTTGTGGGGGGGGGGAAAAGGACGTCAATTTTGTTTGGGAGCCACGTCGCACGACCGCGCAATTGTCAGTTCTGAAACGCAGTGCCGAAAAGCAAAAAGTGCTCTGTCATTGGCCAGCCAAATGGTCCGGGGCTTAAGTGCTTAAAGTCACTGTGACTTGAAGTTGCACTGATATGAACGGTACTCCTTGGAAATCATGGTGTGCGACTTGTCATGCGACTTTGCAATCCCAAGTCTCAGGACAAGTCGCACAAGTGTGAAAGGGGCCTCAAGATGGCTTTGTGATAATCTTGCTGAGGCTGCCATGTTACACAGGGCGTTCCAAATCAACCACTTGGTGTTCAGAACAACACCTATGCCATTGTTCCCTTGGGAACACAGGGTAGCAACCAGCCTACCAGAGCCATATTAACCAAGAAAATTAAAGTGGTTCTAAAGCTTAAAGTTTTTTTAATGAATGCATTAAGGTAAAAAAAAACACCTGTGTCACAAGATTCCCTTTCACCCCCCCCCCCCCCTTATACTTACCTGGGACCATTCTCGATCCAGCGATGTGCATTAGAGCAGTGTCTCCCTCTCCTCACAGGACAGATTGTTATCAGCAGGAGACATTGGTGGCTATTAATCAAATTCTGTGACGAGGGGGCAGGGCATAGAAAGTTGTGGGGAAGGAGGAGCCAGGAGTGCCAGCGGGGACCCTAGAAGAGGAGGAGCCAGGATTGCAAGCGGGGGACCCTAGAAGAGGAGGATCAAGGCTGCTCTGTGCAAAACTATTGCGCAACGTAGGTATGACCTGTTGTTATTTTACTAAAAAAAAAGAAACAAAAAGCTATATTAAAGAACCCCAAAACTATTTAAAGCAGAAATAAATTCCTGCTTTCAAAAACTGTGAGCAGGCAGGCTCTTGGGTTCTTTATTGCAGAAGAGACATGCAATGCCAACTACATTAAGTAAAAAATACAAGAACTACTTCTAGAGCAAGTAAATAAAAAGGTATAGAGTGTGAGTGTGAATCCGCGCAATGGACCTAATATGCCAGTAGAAACACACACCAGGGGTGTATAAAAACGTCCTGTGATGAATAAGTAAGGAGCTGCCTCTACATAGTTAATCCACCTGGGTGGAGTAAATGAGTAGACTGAAGGGAGGTGTAGATAAATAAAAAGATATAGCAACTACAATATACACAGCGATCACCACAATAATTTCACCATCTATAACAATAACAAAAGCAACAAGTACAACTACTACAACAACGTATTTTAAGATTACCATATACCGAAATTAAAACAAAAAGCCACCAAGTAGGCTTGTGCAATTCGTTTCGTAAGGAATCAAAATTTGTCCGAATTTAGCAACTTTCGGACATTCGGAAGCATTCGAATTTCCGAACAATCAATTACGAATAAAAGCGAATCCGAAAAAAATTATATCGCAAATAGCAAATGCCCGAATGTCTTCGGCATAATTCGTTATGAAAAAAGTTACGAATGTACGAATCCATTCGAAGCACAATAACACTCTGCTCTGCTCTCTGCTTCTCCCTCACCGTGCTGAACTCCCTCTCAAAATGGTGTACAGGGGCGGAGGCTATAGCCGCATGTAAAATACGAGATTTCGAATCGTTACAAATAACCGCTATGTATTTAGAAAAGTACAAATCCATTCGAAGCACATTAGGCATAATAGGCAGCGCCATTGTGAGAGAGACACGGAAAATTACGAATCAACGAACCCAAATAAAGTTACGAAAGTAGGAGTTGTGTCCAGAATCAACGAAAAACAATGTACTCTACCAAAAGTACGAATTAGTCCGAACACGAAAAATCCCGTCTAGCAAAATTCCGAATGATTACAAATCAACAGGACCGAAAAGAAACGAACCGAAACTAAACAAATTTTTCCGTTGTGCACAAGTCTACCACCAAGTACATTTACGGCAACTCAAATACTTCAACAGATATTACTGCAATAGCAACAATAACTATAACTGCTAGTCAAGGCTTCATTCACACAGGCGTACTAAAGTAAACATCAGTGTGAAGGGCCGTTTTTGCCCACGTGGGATGGACAGAGCTATTGGTCCCAATTTGACATCTGTTCAGGTTTGGATGTGTGTCCCTGAACACTGTCTGCATTCGTGGGCAGGCCCCCCCCCCCCCCCCGCATGCATGATAAATTGGGAGCAGCAGCCGTGTCCATGCAGCCCAATAAGCTATGATCACTTATTATCCAGCCACGTGCAAGGGAAAGAAAGAAAGAATTGGCTGCACATGGTTGGATGTTTTAAGTAGACACATCTTATTTACCAAGCACAGAAAACGCAAAAAAAAAAAACTAAACACTGTAAATCAACCCATTTGACTATTACAACCACTATAATAACAAAACAACTGACACAGCCACAACAAATACAATTATATTGGGAACAACTCTATTGTACAACTGCCACATGGACAATAGAAAAATGTGTTGCAGCACTTAGGGCTCATTCACTGTAAAACCCAATAGTGGAGTCACATTTTTACTGCCCACCCCAATTTGTTCCCCCTTTAGGCTCCATTCACACTTGTGTAACTAGTCATGCAACTTTGGACATCAAAGTCGCATGACAAGTCATTCCCCATGTTTTCCAATGATAACCATTCATTTATGTGTGACTTAAAGTTGCAACAACTTCAAAGTAGTTCATGCGCTACTTTTGTATTACTTTCATGCAAATTGAGGACCATAGACTTCAATGTTATCCCTCAAAAGTTGCATGAAAGTTGTACCTGAATGTTATACAATGCAACAGTTGTCTATTTTTACTGATCAAAGCCAAAGTCCTATCCAAGTTGCACTCCAAAGTCAGCACAACTTTGGAGTCGTACAAGTGTGAATGGAGCCTTAGCTGCAGAGGCAGCGACTTGGAGTGTACACATGCCACCACCTCGTTGCTTTGTGAACCCCCTTTCGTTTTCAAGTGAATAGGGCTGCTCTGCAAGTGCCCTGGAACTGTGCGCAATGTACATGGTTGCACCACGGTAGTGTGGTGATCAAAGACTGAAGTTTGTCAATCAGCAACTAGCCCCACCCACTACTTTCTGGATTGACAGAACTGCCTCGGTTGCTGAAACCCTCCCATTTTGGGCTGCAGTTTCGGGGATTTGGCTCGGTCAAGGAAGGTAAGGAAAGTTTTTTTATTTATTTTAGGGGCTTGTGCATCACATAGTAACTGAATTCATTACTTGTTTATACTGTCACACAGCAGTCCTAAATTATACCTTGGCTAAAAGAATATTTCTACCAACATAAACAACACCACTTACAACTAGAAATAATGATATTACTTTTAGGCCCCATGCACACCAGCATTTTTTATAAGCTCAAAAAACACTAGAGAAACCGCTGAATGAAAAATGCTGATAATAGTGTCTTTTGTGCTGGCTTGTAGTAGCGTTTTAGTAGGTTTTAGGAGGGTTAGCATTTTTACAGTACATGAAGGAAAATAATAACCACTCGAGAAAAGTTGTTAGAAGCATTTTAGTAATGTTTATTGTTTGGTTTTTTTCTGCCAGGAAAACGCTCCCAAAAACTCTGCAAAAACAGCTTTTTTCAGTTCCTAAATGCTAAAGCTTGAAAAACGCTTCTAGTATAAAATAGTGTGCATCGACACATAGGATAAAACTTTTAGCTTCTAGGGGCAGAAAAAAAATGCTCATAATAGCTTCTAGGGGTTTAAAAATACGCTAGTGTGCATAAAGTCCTCATGTTGTAATCATGGATATTATTTTTATTTACCATACTACTCACCATACCTTACTGCTTAGATAGAATCCTGTATTATCTTTATGTTTATCATTTTTCAGTTGCAGATGTTTTGGGTTGGGTTGCGGTAAGGCGTCTTGTTGGCTATTTAACAGAAGAAGAATGCAGTCATTTCCTTAGACGCCTCTCTGGACCTTCCAAAAAGAGTGAGTTGACAATGTGATAACTGCAGTTTTGTATTTTCAGTTTAGTTGTGATTTTGGCATCTTTGTTACGGATTTGTACTCTATAATAGCAAAATACTATCCAAAATGATAGTCTACAATCAGTGCCTTATTGAAGAAATAAAGATGACATTTATTGTAAAAGAACTTGGTAAGCAGCCATTAGTTTTCAATACATGCAAGCCATACATTATTAATTTTACCTTTTATCCTACAACAGTGCCCATTGAAGGATGTCACATGTCAATAAAGAAGTGGTATGAAGACAAGGCCGATACCACAGACTTGGATCGGTTATATTATGCCTTCATCTATATAAAACGCGTTGATCTTGCTAACGGTAAAGCTATGGCGACAAACACTTCCAAATAGTCATACATGAGTATGTTCTATTGTTATAGAAACAAATTGTGCTAATAAATTTATAAAAAATCTTAATAGGTACTTGCATCCCCAATAATCATACTTGAAAAAAGTATTTTTTTTTTTAGGCAATTGGACTTTGGTGGTACCAACACAGACATTTAAACATGTAGATAATTAAAAATGTATATTTATTACAAGGTTCATTATTAAAAATTACTCAAAAACATTACAAAAAATCACACAAGACTCCCTCACAGCTAGGCTATAGTTTCCAAGAGAAACTCTCCAGCACCATAGGATAGTTAGTGCAACATGAAAACGGGTATATAACTAGCTCTTCACGGTTCATCTGCTTCTTCAGGAGTATTTTGGAGGGAGTGAATTTCCTATAGAAAAATAAGTATAATATTAAGCATGTACAGTGCACAAAAGTGCTATGGGATAGAACAATCAAGCTCTACTCTCATTAATAAAGAGCAGAATAGCATAACTGAGGAAAGGGCTTACCCAAAGGAACCAGGCAGGCATGGGGGAAATACGTATTTTTATATAGGAAATTCACTCCCTCCAAAATACTCCTGAAGAAGCAGCTGAACTGCGAAACATGTTGAGAAGAGCTAGCTATATACCCGTTTTCATATTTTTTGTAATAATATTTTTAAGTCATTTTTAGTGATGAAGTTTGTCATAAATATAATTTTTTTAATTATATACATAATGTCTGTGTCAGTACCATTTGCCTAAAAAAAAAAAAAAAAAAATTCCAAGTATTCCCTGTTGTCATTACTGGTCACCCAAAGTTGTTCACTTCACTGAAAAAAGTCAAGTACATATATTATTCTATTAAATTACACCAACCTAAAGTGGAACTGCAGACAGTTTTTAAAACCTAACTCTGGGATGGTGTCAAATTTAACCATATAGTGCCCTCCTCCCCTGCACTGCATGAGTTAAAGCTAAATGCTTGTTTTCTCTAGGGAGTGGTGAATAAATACAAATACTTACCTTATTCCTTGCTCCCCCCCCCCCCCAGTAGCCTGTGCTTTCTTTAATCTCCGATACTCCTAGGAAGTAGGCAGACTCTCTCACTTATTCCAATACTCCTAGACAAACTCCTAGACAATTACAGCAGCCTAAAGTTGAGCTTAAAATATTAATAAACAATAATTCTGAAAATATCAAGGATTAAATTCAAATTTGTTCACCTATATACCAAAGTCTTAGAACCAAACTGAGTGATTACTGAAAAAATGATGGCTAACCAAATCTTTGTTGTGACGTAATACCTGTGAGTTCCCGGGCTTGCTCCCCATAATAGACTACTGCTCCACACATGCTGAATTTATTACTTAATAGAAATACTTTGAGCTGGTATCCCTGGAACAGGAGAGGCATCAAGGTAACTCACTAGCGATAATGGCCTCACTGATGATGGGACCTGCCCACAGCCTGGTCAGTATGAACCATGAAGAGCTAAAGAGATCCAAGGCTAGAGTTGAGCGGGACACCTGGATGTTCGGGTTCGACGGGTTCGGCCGAACTTCGGAAAAAAGTTCGGGTTCGGGACCGAACTTGACCCAAACTTGACCCCCCAACCCCATTGAAGTCAATGGGGACCCGAACTTCTGAGGACTATTCGCGATTGTTTCTCGTGCTTAGAACTGTCCCTGCACAAAGTGTCATTTCTGAAGGAAAAAAAAGTAATTTAAAACTCACCCGTGGCTATAATGAATTGTCGGCTCCCGGCAATACATAGAAAAGTCATTGATAAAAAATAAAAAAAAAGCGTGGGGGTTCCCCCAAATTCAATTACCAGGCCCTTCAGGTCTGGTATGGATATTAAGGGGAACCCTGACGCAAATTTTTTTAAAAAAATGTGTGCGGTTCCCCAAAATATGCATACCAGGCCCTTCAGGTCTGGTATGGATTTTAAGGGGAACTCCAGCCCAAATTTAAAAAGAAATTGCGTGGAGTCCCCCTAAAAATCCACACCAGACCCTTATCCGAGCACGCAACCTAGCAGACCGCAGGAAAAGAGGGGGGGACGAGAGAGTGCCCCCCCTTCCTGAACCGTACCAGGCCACATGCCCTCAACATGGGGAGGATGTCCCCCTGTTGATGGAGACAAGGGCCTCATCCCCACAACCATTGCCCGGTGGTTGTGGGGGTCTGCGGGCGGGGGGCTTATCGGAATCTGGAAGACCCCTTTAACAAAGGGGACCCCCAGATCCCATCCCCCCTATGTGAATTGGTAATGGGGTACATTGTACCCCTACCACTTCACAAAGAAAGTGTAAAAAATTGTAAAAAAAAAATACACAGACACCATTGGGAAAGTCCTTTATTAAAAATAAGAAGAAAAAAAAACATTCCAGCGATGAAATCCAGTGTCCCGCGGCGATCCCGATGTCCAGCGCTGTCCAGACGAAATGTCATTGGCTGAGCCTGAGCGGACCTGATGGGGAACTTCCTCTGCAGTGTATTAAATGAATAGACCCGCCCCTTCTAAAGTTCCCCATCAGGTCCGCTCAGCCAATGACGTAGTGTAAGGCTGAGGACCTGATGCGGAATGTGAGAAGGGGTGGGTCTATTCATTTATTATACTGGAGGAAGTTCCCCATCAGGTCCACGCATCCAATGACGTAGGCGGGGCAGACCTAATGGGGAACTTCCTCCACAGTGTAATACATGAATAGACCCGCCCCTTCTCATGTTCCGCATCAGATCCTCAGCCTTACACCTATGTCATTGGCTGAGCGGACCTCATGGGGAACTTTAAGAGGGGCGGGTCTATTCATTTATTAGTGATAAATGAATAGACCCGCCCCCTCTGAAGTTCCCCATCAGGTCCGCTCAGCCAATGACGTAGGTGTAAGGCTGAGGACCTGATGCAGAACGTGAGAAGGGGCGGGTCTATTCATGTATTAAACTGTGGAGGAAGTTCCCCATCAGGTGCGCCCCCTCGTATGTCAGACCCCGCCTACGTCATTGGATGAGTGGATCTGATGGGGAACTTCCTCCGCAGTATAATACATGAATAGACCCGCCCCTTCTCACGTTCCGCATCAGGTCCTCAGCCTTACACTACGTCATTGGCTGAGCGGACCTGATGGGGAACTTTAGAAGGGGCGGGTCTATTCATTTAATACACTGCCGAGGAAGTTCCCCATCAGGTCCGCACAGGCTCAGCCAATGACATTTCGTCTGGACAGCGCTGGACATCGGGATCGCCGCGAGACACTGGATTTCTACGCTGGAATGTTTTTTGTTTTTTTTTAATAAAGGACTTTCCCAATGGTGTCTGTGTATTTTTTTTTACAATTTTTTTACACTTTCTTTGTGAAATGGTAGGGGGTACAATGTACCTCATTACCAATTCACATGGGGGGGGCCGGGATCTGGGGGTCCCCTTTGTTAAAGGGGTCTTCCAGATTCCGATAAGCCCCCCGCCCGCAGACCCCCACAACCACCGGGCAAGGGTTGTGGGGATGAGGCCCTTGTCCCCATCAACATGGGACATCCTCCCCATGTTGAGGGCATGTGGTCTGGTACGGTTCAGGAGGGGGGGCGCTCTCTCGCCCCCCCCTTTTTCCTGCGGCCTGCCAGGTTGCGTGTTCGGATAAAGGGTCTGGTCTGGATTTTTGGGGGTACTCCACGCCATTTTTTCTTTTAAATTTGGGGTGGAGTTCCCCTTAAATTCCATACCAGACCTGAAGGGCCTGGTATGGATATTTGGGGGAACCGCATGCATTTTTTTTTTTTAATTTGCGGCAGGGTTCCCCTTAATATCCATACCAGACCTGAAGGGCCTGGTAATTGAATTTGGGGGAACCCCCACGCTTTTTTTCTTTTATATCAATGTCTTTTCTATGTATTGCCGGGAGCCGACAATTCATTATAGCCGCGAGTGAGTTTTAAATGACTTTTTTTCCTTCAGAAATTACACTTTGTGCAGGGACAGTTCTAAGCACAGGAAACAAGCGCCACTTTACATGCATATTGCCAAACACTGGACCGAACCCGGACATACAGTCAATTGTTCGGGTTCGGGTCCAGGACCCCAAAAGTTCGGTATGGACCCGAACTTTACAGTTCGGTCCGCTCAACCCTATCCAAGGCGCTTAAATAGTAAAGTAAACATAAAAATATACGTGGGAAGGGTTTAACGGACCAAGCTGTCCAGCAATGCTGAGCATGCAATAGTCTTCTAGTTTCAGTGTGTACTGGGCTTTTCTTATACCAAGGAATTTGGCAATTAGGCATCATGTCCAAATACGGGAGTTCAAAGGAGTGCCCATGGCAGGACCAGCTGAGTGCAAGAAAGAATAGGTATTTTGCATGTAAGGAATCACTGGTGGCCTTAGTGAATAAATCCAGAAGCACTAATCCTTCCAGCTTTAAGTTGTATATCTGGAAAATGTAGAATAAGTGTATATCAATACAATTCTTATTAATACAAAAACAAAATGGTGGTTCTTCATGTGGGTACTTGGGCATGTAATGAGCAAGGTCCATAGAGATCAGCGGGTTTGGGGTGGAGGAACTTGACTGGCCTGCACAGAATTCTGACCTCAACCTGATAGAACATCTTTGGGATGAGTTAGAGCAGCCTGACCTCACAAGTGCGCTTTTGGAAGAATGGTCAAACATTCCCATAGACACACACCTAAACCTTGTGGACAGCCTTCCCAGAAGAGTTGAAGCTGTTATAGCTGCAAAGAGTGGGCCAACTCAATACTGAATGATACAGACTAAGACTGGGATGTCATTAAAGTTCATGTGCGTGTAAAGGCAGGTGTCCCAATACTTTTGGTAATATAGTGTGTTTTCTATTGGATTGTGAGTATGAATACCTATTTTTTTTATAATAAACTGTGTTTAAAGATAATGCACTAGGCAGGTGCTCCTTCTCTTTGTTTATTATACAAAAAAAAGCCTGCCTGCTCACAATGAGTTACAGCGAAAGTATTGGAGCTTTGCCTATCAGAATGGCTCTAAGTTTGCCCATAACTACAGCCTTTTGGAGGCTAATGTAGGTGCCTGCATTTTATACTTGCAGCAGTTTTGATTGTTTCCCATTAAAAAGACTCATTAATATTTTAGAAGCAGGCTAAGGTCTGGTAAGCTTCAGAAAATTGTAGTTTTGTTTTTGGATTTAGATACACTTTACTGATGAGCTAGAATAAGGTAGAACTTGAGAAGTTGTGTGTAGAATGATAGATCTGTGTGACATAAACATAACATTTCAGTGTAAGTTTATCCTTAACCACATTAACATATAATAAATGCATTGTTATAATATCATCTAACAGAAAAGCCACTTGATTTGCCAAGCAGCGGTTACTACTTTTTGATAAAGTTTCTATCAATTTATTTAACAGCTGTCATGGACGAACTATTCCAAAAAGTTCTAGAGGATTTTGATCAACCAATGGGAATTTTAAATAGAAATTCAGGAGGCTCATCCAGAGAAAATAATGGTAAGTTGTCATGGCTTCACTGTCTTTTTATTTCAACTATAAGTGTAATCAACCAAAAAACATATACAGTAAGTATTGAGAACTTCTCATTCAAAACATACCAATAGCTAGAGCAGCTAAAATAAAAATAATGTCCACAGGCTGGTTTCCACCCGTTGGTTGCTGTAGATCTGTCCCTTCAAAGAGAGGGTACAGAATTCAGAGCTTTTCGTGTTGTACATGAGAGGGAGATGCACTATGCAGGCTGGCAGCACCCAGCACTGCCTTCAGGTGATCACAGCATATTTCTATCCTTGTCGTCATCCGGCCAGTAGAGGAGCAGTGTGGGACATAGATCATATCCACCCACTAACTCACTCGCTGCCCAGGAGATTGCTAGTCACTTAAAAAATAAGATTGATTCAATTCATGATGAAATCTCCACTCTATAGGTATCTCCCCACTTAACATACCATGTGAACAGGTACAATTAGCACTCCCCTTATTCAAACCTGCTACTATAGACAAATTTGCTAAACTCATTTCCAACGCCCACCTGTCCCCTGGACCCTATTCTCTCTCAAATACTACAGTCACCCTCTGACTCTATCCTACACTCTCTAACCCACATCTTCAATCCCTCCCTCTCTTCTGGCATCTTCCCCAACGCTTTAAAACATGCACTGGTCACCCCCATACTTAAAAAGCTGTCCTTGGACCCAACCAATCTTAACAATCTACGCCCTATCTCCTTGCTCCCCTTTTCCTCTATACTTCTTGAATGCCTGGTCTACAACCAGCTGAGTGACCACCTCATTAAGAATAACCTTCTTGATACCCTTCAGTCTGGATTTTGCCCTCAACACTCCACAGAAACTGCTCTTCTAAAACTTATGAATTACTAACAGAAAAAACCAACGGACGCTATTCTGTACTCCTACTTCTGGACCTTTTGGCTTCTTTTGATACGATTGACCACCCCCTCCTCCTCAATAAACTTTACTCCCTCGGTCTCCGTGACTTTGCTCTTCACTGGCTCTCATCCTACCTATCCCACTGCACCTTCAGTGTCGCCTACAATTCTACTTCCTCCTTTCCTCTTCCTTTCTCTGTCGGGTCTCCCCAAGGTTCTGTTCTTGGACCTCTCCTATTTTCAATCTACACCTCCTCTCTGGGTCAGCTGATAGCCTCCCATGGCTTCCAGTATAATTTATACGCTGATGACACCCAAATCTATTTCTGCACCCCTCAGCTCACTCCATCATTCTCCTCAGGCATCACTAACTTACTAACAGAAATATCTGTATAGATGTCACCACTTCCTCAAACTCAACTTGTCCAAAACTGTGCTCATAATATGTCCTCCCGCATGTACCTCTTCCCCTGACTTCTCTGTCAAAAGCAATGGCATTTCCATTCACCCATCACCACATGCCAGGGTGCTAGGTGTTATCCTGGGTTCTGAACTCTCCTTTTGGCCCCACCAAAGCTTGCCGCCTCAACTTCCGTAACATCTCCAAACTACGTCCCTTTCTAACCGATGAAACTACAAAGCTCCTGATTCACTCCTTGGTTATCTCTTGCCTCGACTACTGCAACTCCCTCCTCATTGGCTTACCTTTTAATTAGGCTATCCCCCTTCAGTCCATCATGAATCCACCTTACAAACCGCTCAGTGTTTGCTACCTCTCTTTGCCAATCCCTCCATTGGCTGCCACTTGCCCAACAAATTAAATTCAAAATACTAACAATAACTTACAAAGCCATCCACAACTCTGCCCCCAGCTACATCACTATCCTAGTCTCAAAATACCAACCTAAATCGTCCTCTTCATTCCTCCTGTCAGAACATTTGGGGTTAAAAGAATTACATATAGGCCTTTATATTATGCATATTAATATTTTTCATATGGTTCATATTCATGTATATTATGAGCGAGAAGACAGCCATTTTGTCTCTAAAGTTAAGCTCATAGTTTGTGATGTGCTGTGAACAATACTAGAGCCACGTTGGTTCCTATTTTCTCTTTAAGAGGTTAAACCCAAATTCACTATCTTTAAAGTTATTTCCTGTCTCACAAGAAGGCATTGTTTTTCTGTATCTGTTTCCCAGACCATAAACTCAAAGCTTTTGAACACTTAAGAAAATATACCAGCCTCTCCGGGTGGTAATTCAAAGGTTTGACACTTAGAGATAAGGGGGGTATGGATACGGGCTAACACAAAATGTGTATTATTGTATTTACATAACGAGATCAAAGGGCTTATTCAAAATTCCTGTTGTATTGTATATCTTAAATAAGGTTTATTTTAAGTATCTTCACAAAGTATCTATACTAGTAATACATGTATAAACCCAGGTATGCATATATATAGATTAGTATTAAGGAGTTGTATACATGCTACTATATTAGTGGGGTAGCATTAGAAACTGCTTAAACTTACATTCCAGTGGTTAGTTTCAAGGAATTTCTTTCTCGTACATCACGGGACACAGAGCGACATAGTCATTACTAATGGGGTTATATAGATACCTTCAGGTGCTGGCACTGGCAACTTCCAAAACCGGAAGTACCCTCCCCTATATAAGCCCCTCCCATCCGGGAGCACCTCAGTTTTTTGCCAGTGTCTAAGGTGTTGGCCAAGAAGTAACATGTGTTTTTCACTGAGCTTGCGTACAGGTTCTTTTGGGCCTCAGTAAGCTATTCCGGATCCGACCAAAAAAGCTTCATAGCTAAACGGTCGGTACCCGGGCCTTGCAGAGAAGAGCAAGGTTTTGCCTGTAATGCCTCTCTTAGGAGGGCTGGACCCTGGGATCCAGAGCTCTGGTCATACCCACAACCAAGATGTTTTCTGTGCAGGGTGCTATACAGGTCCAGGGGAGTGGAATCCTTGGGAACCCGGTCCCTGAAGGTTTGATTACAATGCCTATTTTGTCTTTCTGCCTGTTACCTAAGGTATTCCCGCTAATCTGTGTATGCCTGTTACTACTGAGAAAATGTAAAAAAATGTAATAGTAGGCAAGGAAAAAAAAAAAAGTAAGACCGCGGTACCTGTGTTAGACACTAGAGGCCGCTATGGTTCTTTTTCTTGTAATGTGGATTTTTTTCTTCCAGAATCAAATCCAGGCAGTTGGTATGTTCTCTGCTGGGAAGCTGTCTCCTCTGCCCTGTTGCTGCGCTCATCCATCCCCGGGCCCTGCGGCAAAGGGACCCTGGCTCCCATCTAGCGCCTTATTGTTTTCAAAAAAGGCGCCGAAGGCGCACGTGCCCGCGCGCGTGCGCGTGCACGCGCCTCTATATACAGAGGCGATCTGGAAAAAGGGGCGGAGCGGGTGGATGACACTCAGGTGTGCGCCGCGGCGCTACTGCGCATGTGCGGGCATCCAGCGTGTTTTAAAGCACATTATAGCTGGCTATTGAAGTGCACAGACAGAGCTAGCAACAGTATAAAGGCACACAGAGGCGGTTGATGCAGGCATCCCCTAGAAAGGCACTTTAGTAGACACCAACTGTGATATAGCAGCAATTGTGCTAGACTATTCTCAGTAAAAGTGGTGTATTACGGCTGGAATACCTCAGCTTTAGGCTTAGGAATATGCCATCCAGAAGCTCCGGAACTGAATCTTCCAGGAAGCGAAGGGGGTCTCATCGGGCTCTGAGGATCTTGGGCATGCTTCTGCTGCACCAGTCTCCCCTGAAGTTCAGAGGTAAGTGACCGTAGAGACCCCGCAGGGGTACTTGGTACTGTGGCTGTCCTCAGTTCACCTGCTCCTGTGTATGTAACAGAGGAGGTTTTTTCCTCAGCTCTGGGAGGATTAGAGAGAGATTGTCAACATTGATCGCTGCCTCCCTGTCAGGGAAAGCACGCCCGATCTCCGTCTCCTCCTTCAGAGTGCCTGTTAGCAGAGCAACAGTCCCATACAGGGATCGACCTGCCTGAAGGGGATCAGGATAAGGTTGATTCTGTTATAGAGGAATCAACAGTGGGGGAACCTTTTCTCAGCATCTCAAGCTGAAAGATTATGGGTTCAGTCTCTGACTAACATGGTCCGATCAGCATTTAAAAATGCACCTTGCGGAACCATCAACCACTACTGTATCCTCGTTGGGGTCGCTAGAAGCCCCCAGACTGTCTGTTCTTTTCCACTTCACCCTTTACTGAAAGGGCTCATTTACCAGGATTGGGAACGTCCTGAGAAAATATTTATTCCCCCAAGAGATTTCCGGTGGTCTATCCCATGGAGGATAAGTTCATCAAAAAATGGAAGGTCCCTACAGTGGACACAGCCATCTCTTGTATGTATAAATCACTGACATGTCCAATGGATAATGTCCAAATGTTCAAGAACCCAATAGATAAAAGATTGGAGTCCTTATGAAAATCTGCTTCTTTCTACAGCAAGCTTGGTGACACAACCAGCAGTGAGGTCTGCTAAGCAGTGAAGGATCAGTTGAAACAGGTCTTGAGGGACTTGACAGATCAGCAGGCCTTGCCCTAGCTGATCTACCTAGAGCCTTAGGCTTTGCGGTTGACGCCATAAAGGATTCAGTCCATCAGGCCTCCCGCCTTACGCTGTCTATAGTACATATGCGTAGGCTTCTATGGCTCAAAAACTGGTCTGCTGAAGCTCCCTGTAAAGAATGGCTGGTTAGCGTCCCATTTCATGGTGAACGCTTATTCAGGGAAAACCTGGACAAATATATCCAGAAAATTTCCAGCGGTAAAAATACGCTCTTGCCGGTTAAAAACAGAGTTAGAGGTCCCTCTTTAAGAGGCCTGCTTCTCCAGTCCCTGGGGCATCGGCTGTGTAACAGTTCCGACGGCCTCATCGGTCAATTCCCGGGGGTAAAAAACAGGGACAATAGCAGGGTAATGAGAAACCCTGGGTCAGGGGAGGTACAAAACCTCCCCCAAAGTTAAATTCATTGAAGGGTTGCCCCCACTCAGTCGGGTGGGGGGAGGACTCCAGTTGTTCGCAAGAGACCTGGCGGGACACGATCAAGACAGATAGGTGCTCTCCGCAGTATGTTTGGGATACAGTTTGGAGTTAAAAGACTCTCCTCCTTCCCATTTTTGAGGTCAAACGTGCCAAGGGATCCCCGGAAGAGAGAGTCCCTCCTGTTGGCACTAGAACAACTATTGCTCCAAGGAGTAATTATGGAGGTTCCTCTGGAAGAATGAGGGTTCGGGTTTTACTCAAACCTCTTTACAGTCCCGAAGCAAACGCGGACGGGAGGCCCATATTAATTCTAAAAGGGCTATACAAATTCCTGTATATCAGGACTTTCCGATGGAGTCGATCCGATCGGTGGCCACTGCCCTACAAGGGGAGGATTGGTTAGCCGCGATCGACATCAAAGATGCTTATTTGCACATTCCCATCTTTCCAGTCCACCAAAAATTTCTACGCTTTGCAGTAGAAGGGCGCCATTTTCAGTTCAGAGCCTTACCCTTCGGTTTGGCCACAGCACCACGAGTGTTTACAAAAATTCTGGCCCTTTATTGGCCAATCTAAGAACACAAGGTGTAATGATAATGGCATATCTAGATGACTTGTTGCTGATAGACCACTCAGTGAAAAAACTAGACGTGGTCGTTCACAAGACAATCAAGTATCTGGAATCTCACGGTTGGATTATCAACCGAGACACGTCAGCCCTAAAAACCAGTCAAAAGTCTGGAATACTTGGGGCTAAGGTTGGATTTAGGCCAGAGAAAAATATTCTTGCCTCGAGGAAAGGTGTTGTCTTTGAAAGATTTGATCCACTTAGTGGGTACAAAAAAGACAGCCGTCCATACGCCTGTGCATGAGGCTGCTGGGAAAAATGGTGGCATCATTCGAAGCAGTACCCTACGGTCAATTCCATTCAAGGAATTTGCAAGGGGCCATACTGTCAGCCTGGAACAAAAAAGTTCAGGCCCTAGACTTACAATGTCCTTGTCCCCTTCCGTTCGCAAGAGCCTCCGTTGGTGGTTGGTTCCCCAGAATCTGGAAAAAGGGAAATCCTTCAGTCCGATTTCTTGGAAGGTGGTCACTACAGATGCCAGCCTTATAGGCTGGGGAGCAGTACTGGAGCAATAGTCTCTCCAGGGCAGATGGTCGGATGCAGAAAAGGCCCTGCCCATCAATCTCTTAGAGATACGAGCAGCCCGGTATGCCCTAGTAGCATGGACATCCAAACTCCAAGGGTCCCCTGTCAGAATTCAACCAGACAATGCCACAGCAGTGGCATATATCAATCATCAGGGGGGCACCAGGAGTCGTGCAGCCCAGAGGGAAGTAAATTACATCCTGAAATAGGCAGAAAGATATGTCCCAGCCATATCTGCGGTATTCATTCCAGGAGTGGAGAATTGGAAGGCGGACTTTCTAAGTCGCCAGCAATTATGCCCAGAGGAAGGGTCCCTTCACCCCGAGGTTTTCTGGACAATATGTCAGCGGTGGGGAACATCGGATGTAGATCTTCTAGCATCCAGATTCAACGCAAAGGTGGACAGGTTTGTCTCTCGGACAAGGGATCCCCTAGCTTGCGGCTCGGATGCCCTAGTGTTCCCTTGGGATCAGTTCAAGCTGATATATGCATTCACACTGCCACAATGGTTACCTCGATTACTCCGCAGAATCAGGGTAGAAAAGAAAGTAGTGATTCTGGTGGCTCCAGCGTGGCCCCGAAGAGCGTGGTACGCGGAGATTGTAAAATGTCAGTGGGGAGTCCTTGGACTCTCCCACGTCGTCCGGGCCTGCTTTCGCAAGGACCGATATACCACCCTTCCTTACCAGCCCTAGGTTTGACGGCCTGGCTATTGAAGCCCACATTCTAAAAAAGAGAGGGCTCTCTAATTCTGTGGTATCTACCATGATTAATGCCAGGAAGCCGGTATCCAGGCAGATCTACTATAGAATCTGGAAGGCGTACATCGCCTGGTGTGAGGCCAAGAAATGGCATCCACGTAAATACGTAATAGGTAGGATTCTGGACTTCCTACAATGGGCTGTAGATAGGAAGCTTGCCTTGAGTACTATCAAGGGTCAGATTTCGGCCTTGTCAATATTTTTTCAAAGGCCCTTGGCTTCGCATTCACTAGTCAAAGCCTTTATACAAGGAGTGATGCGTATTAGTCCTCCGGTTAATATTCCCATATGTCCATGGGATCTAAACTTGGTTCTGTCGGTTCTACAGAAACAACCATTTGAACCATTACAGCATATTTCTTTGGTTCTTCTCACCAGGAAATTGATTTTTCTAGTAGCCATTTGTTCGGCTAAAAGAGTGTCGGAATTAGCAGCTATGTCCTGTAAGGAGCCATATCTGGTTATCCATAAGTATAGAGTAGTGTTACGCCCTCATCCAGCCTTTCTTCCTAAGGTGGTATCGAGGTTTCATTTGAACCAAGATGTGGTTCTTCCTTCTTTTTTCCCCAAACCTACTTCGGTAGAGGAAAAGTTATTGCATTCTTTGGATGTAGTAAGAGCAGTTAAAGCTTATCTAAAAGCCACTGCTCAGATTCGCAGAACGGATACTTTGTTTATTCTGCCGGAAGGCCCCAGAAGGGGTCAGGCAGCGTCAAAATCTACTTTAGCCAAGTGGATTCGACAGGTCATAATGCAAGCCTATGGCTTGAGAAGGAGACCGCCTCCGTTCAAAGTTAGAGCGCACTCCACGAGAGCAGTTGGAACTTCATGGGCAGTGCATCACCAGGCCTCCCTGGCTCAAATCTGTAAGGCCGCAACATGGTCTTCAGTACACACGTTTACTAGGTTCTACCAGGTGGACGTTAGAAGTCAGGAGGATGTCGCCTTTGGGCGCAGTGTGTTGCAGGCCGCAAAAGATCCTCATGTCTGATAGCGCTCAGCTTATGTATGGTGTATCCCCCCCCTCGTTGGGCATTGCTTTAGGACATCCCATTAGTAATGACTATGTTGCTCTGTGTCCCGTGATGTGCGAGAAAGAAAATAGGATTTTTATAACAGCTTACCTGTAAAATCCTTTTCTTGGAGTACATCACCGGACACAGAGCTCCCACCCCTCTTTAGGGACACTTATTGCTTTGCTACAAAACTGAGGTGCTCCCGGATGGGAGGGGCTTATATAGGGGAGGGTACTTCCGGTTTTGGAAGTTGCCAGTGCCAGCACCTGAAGGTATCTATATAACCCCATTAGTAATGACTATGTCGCTCTGTGTCCCGTGATGTACTCCAAGAAAAGGATTTTACAGGTAAGCTGTTATAAAAATCCTATTTTCCCAAAACATTAACAAATGGCCTGGGTCAGTGTTGATAATAAACATTCACACCTGTAAATCTGAAGGGATGCCAAGATAGCTGGGATACATGACATGTGTGTTTTGACACCCTTAGACAATTGAGTGTGTCTTACTAAGTTAGATCAAAGGGCAATCATAAATTGTTTGTTGAACTCAGTGACCCTAACATTAGGAATTATTCCTTATACACCACTGCCCCTACAGGTTAAAAATGATATTGTTCAAGATGGCGTATATTTGGTTGCTAAGACAACCTTCCAAAACAGTTACCTAGTAATAAGATACACACCCACTTTTTGGAGGGAGATAAAAGTAGGAAGAGTTCAGGGTGTGAGGGGGATCGCAAGAGCAGAGGAGAGAGAAAGGGGATCTCTCTTGAAGGAAGAGGCTCGCTGAGGAGAAAATACGCAAGCATGTAGCAATATTGGAAGGAGTCCTGTTGGACTCATAATGGAAGCTTTCAAACGGACAGAACTTTAACCTGGTAACGTATTTATTTTGTTTATTTACCCGCTTTGGTAATGGAGTTGTTTTTACATGCACATAACTAAAACCATTTAAAATATATATGGCAAAGCAATTTGGAATTATCTATATTTTTAACTGCAGAATAAAATAATGATAATCCAAATATTAAGGCACATACCCTAATTTGGTTGTCTTTAAAAAGCTAGAGCTAAGTGGTACAATGGTTTTATTATGATATATGTGTAAAATAAATTCTCTCTAAATTTAACATAAAAGTGGATTGAATTATCTAACCGTGTTCCTTATATGACACTTGGTCTGGACACATTTAAGAAGTGTAATCAGGAGATCTGTTGGTTTGAGAAAGAAATAGTGTTAAAGTGAATAAAAGAGTGTTTACACCTTCCGTGAAGTAACGGAAAGACATTTCACAAAAGTTACCAAGTTTTAGATGTACAAGTATCATTTAAGTATTGAACTGTGAATATACTTTGTCATATAGAGCTTGCATAGAAATGTATGTAAATATTATCTGAACATAATCCATCATTTATCTCTCATTGTAGAAGTATATCCGTTCATTTGTTTGATCATGACTTATACCTGACTTTAATTTGCACTGTACTTTAGTTAATATATATAATATTTTAACCACTTAACGACTGCCCACTGTAAATATACGTCGGCAGATTGGCACCGACAGGCAGAATCACTTATATCTACGTGACTGCCTTTGTATAGTTGGGGGGTCCCATCGGACCCCCCTTCTTTACAGTGAGCGGCCGTTATTCGTTTGGGAGCGATCAGGGATGAGGGGACAGCCGTTGGATTCCGGCCACCCCCTCTCGATCGCTCCCGGCGAATGAGAGAGCTTCCCTGCCTGTGTAATGTTTACACAGGCAGAGGAAGTGATGTCATCTCTCCTGCGGCGCTCACATATACCGAGCGCCGTACAGGAGAAGATGCAGGTTAGTGCACAAAACACTACACTGACACCAGGACACATAGGCACATAAATCGCCCCCCCCAGATCACCCTCCAGCCCCTAGTCACAGTGTCACTGATTGCAGTGACCATTTATTTACTGATCACTGCAATCAGTGACATTTGTGACTGTAAAAGTGTCACTAAAGTTAGTTTTAGGTCCAGTGTAGCCCCCTAACCCCCCCCTAATAAAGGTTTAACCCCCTGATCGCCCCCCAGATAACCCTTTCACCCCCTAGCACCGCCGTCGCTAAGCGATCATTTTTTCTGATCGCTGTCTTAGCGTCGGTGATGCTGATCGGTAGCCAGTTATTTTTTTTAGGTTCGCCGCAGGTTTTTATAGCGTCGGGGTACCCCCTGTGGCAGAGCGAGGCTCTGTCCCAGTGAAAAAAGGGTTAAAGTGGACACAGAGTCTGCATATCGGCTGAGTGCAGAGCTACAGAGCGTAAATTTAAAAAAACAGAGAAAACTGCTCTGGCAGTTTTCTCAGATTTTGCTATTTCTACATGGGGCTTCTATGGCTTGGAGATCCTTCAGAGTCTGGGGTGGGATGGGATCTCCAACCCTGTGTCCGTGTCTTGTGGACAGCCAGCATGGTGTGTGCTCAGGTGCACACAACCAATATAATGAGGGGCTGGTGAGAGTGAAGGAGAGTGAAGGATGGTGAGCAGCTTGCTTACTGCAGTAGCTGCTAGTGAGTGTCTCTGTGTGAGGATAAACGCTGTGTGCGTTGAAGGGCTTTAAGCTGTGTGCGTCCAAGGAGCCAGAAGCTGTGTGCATTAAGGGACTTCAAGCTGTGTACGTTTAGGAAGCCCAAAGCTGTGTGCATCCAAGACTGTGAGACTTGAAGATCTGGTGGTTTAAAGGTATCAGTACCTAAAGCAAGCAGAGGAACTGCTAACAAGAGAGCCAGGAGGCTTGGTATGTTTTTCTTATTTTTGGACTGCTAAATGAAGTTAAACCCCTGCGTGGGAATCCTGAAGGGACAGTTTGCTTTTGTTTTTCTGTTTCAATAAACGTGGGCTACCAGGCCCTTAACTAGAATGCCTGTCTGATATGGACTCACTGCATAAAAACGCATCTATCCACTTGAGCTAAAACACCCCAATATCACACCCCATATATTACCTAATAAAGGTTTAACCCCCTTGATCGCCCCCCAGATAACCCTTTCACCCCCTTTCACCACTGTCGCTAAGCGATCATTTTTCTTATCGCTGTCTTAGCGTCGGTGATGCCAATCGGTAGCCAGTTAGTTTTTTTAGGTTCGTCGCAGGTTTTTATAGCGTCAGGTACCCCCATATATTACCTAATAAAGGTTTAACCCCCTTGATCGCCCCCCAGGTAATCCTTTCACCCCCTATCACCACTGTCGCTAAGCGATCGTTTTTCTGATCGCTGTCTTAGGGTCGGTGATGCCAATAGGTAGCCAGTAATTTTTTTTTAGGTTCGCCGTCAGGTTTTTATATAGCGTCAGGTACCCCCATATATTACCTAATAAAGGTTTTAACCCCCTAATTGCCCCTAGTTAACCCTTTCACCAGTAATCACCATATAAGTGTTACGGGTGACGCTGGTTAGTTAGTTTGCTTTTATAGTGTCAGGGCACCCACCAATAAAGGTTTAACCCCCTGATCGCCCGGCGGGTGATATCAATTAGGTTTTAGCGTCAGAGAGGGTCTGCGTCACACCCCAGGCAGCGTCAGGTTAGTGCCAGTAACGCTAACACCCACGCGTGAAGCATACACCCCCCTTAGTGGTATAGTATCTGAACAGATCAATATCTGATCTGATCAGATCTATACTAGCGTCCCCAGCAGTTTAGGGTTCCCAAAAACGCAGTGTTACTGGGATCAGCCCAGATACCTGCTAGCACCTGCGTTTTGCCCCTCCGTCCAGCCCAGGCCACCCAAGTGCAGTATCGATTGATCACTGTCACTTGCAAAACACAACACACATAACTGCAGCGTTCGCAGAGACAGGCCTGATCTCTGCGACTCCAGTGCTGTAGGAGGTGATTTCACCACCACAGTTAAAAAAAGCATATATGCCGAAGCATTGGGGCGGAGGAGCGGAGGAGTGATTTTGCTCCTAATGCCACGTACATACGGTCGAAATTCCGACGGAGGCTTGCCCGTGGAAAAGTCTGACCATGTGTACGCGGCATAACTTTTGCGGGAAGATGCCCCCATGCTTCGGCATATATAAATGGTGCATGTATGCCCATCATTAGAAGTGGGTGGATGAAGGGCGGTATTCTAATGGTGGGCATACCCACTGATCAATCTTTTTTTTTTCGTTCAGCCAACAGGCTGTGTGAAAAAAAAGATTACAATACATGTCCAACAAGGACCAGCAACGTACTGGTATGTTGCTGGACTTTGAATGTTTATACCAGAATGATGCCTGCGGGTTTAGGTATCATCTTGGAGCGGCCGGCTTTCATGTAAAAGCAATCCTAGTGGCTAATTAGCCTCTGGACTGCTTTTACAAGCAGTGGGAGGGAATGTCCCCCCCCCTGGATATAAAAAGCGCCATTGGGAAATTGGGAAAGCATTTTATCACACCGATCTTGGTGTGGTCAGATGCTTTGAGGGCAGAGGAAAGATCTAGGGTCCAATAGACCCCAGTTTTTTCAAAAAAAGAGTACCTGTCACTACCTATTGCTATCATAGGGGATATTTACATTCCCTGAGATAACAATAAAAATGATAAAAAATAAATAAATATGGAAGCAACAGTTTAAAAATAAAAAAGCAAATTTAATAAAAAAATAAAAAAATAAAAAGCACCCCTGTCTTGCCCTGCTCTTGCCCAATGGCGAACGCAAGCGTCGGTCTGGCGTCATATGTAAACAGCAATTGCACCATGCATGTGAGGTATCACCGCGAAGGTCAGATCGAGGGCAGTAATTTTAGCAGTAGACCTCCTCTGTAAATCTAATGGCGTAACCTGTAAAGGCTTTTAAAAATGTATGTAGTTTGTCGCCAATGCGCGTTTGTGCGAAATTTTAAAGCTTGTCGTGTTTGGTATCTATGTACTCGGCCTAAGATCATCTTTTTTATTTCATCAAACATTTGGGCAATATAGTGTGTTTTAGTGCATTAAAATTTAAAAAAGTGTATTTTTTCCCCAAAAAATGCGTTTGAAAAATCGCTGCACAAATACTGTGTAGAAAAAAAAATGCAACACCCACCATTTTAATCTGTAGGGCCTTTGCTTTAAAAATATATATAATGTTTGGGGGTTCAACATAATTTTCTTGCAAAAAAAAAATATGTTTTCATGTAAACAAAAAGTGTCAAAAAGGGCTTTGTCTTCAAGTGGTTAGAAGAGTGGATGTAAGCTTCCTAATGTTGTGTATAAAATGCCAGAACAGTTCAAAACCCCCCCAAATGACCCCATTTTGGAAAGTAGACACCCCAAGCTATATACTGAGAGGCATGTCGAGTCCATGGAATATTTTATATGTTGACACAAGTTGCGGAAAAAATAATTTTTTTTTTTTTTTTTTGCACAAAGTTGTCACTAAATGATATATTGCTCAAACATGCCATGGGCATATGTGGAATTACACCCCAAAATACATTCTGTTGCTTCTCCTGAGTACGGGGATACCACATGTGTGAGACTTTTTGGGAGCCTAGCCGCGTACGGGACCTCAAAACCAAGCACCGCCTTCAGGCTTTCTAAGGGTGTAAATTTTTGATTTCACTTCTCACTGCCTATCACAGTTTCGGAGGCCATGGAATGCCCAGATGGCACAAACCCCCCCCAAATGACCCCATTTTGGAAAGTAGACACCCCAAGCTATTTGCTGAGAGGTATGGTGAGTATTTTGCAGATCTCGCTTTTTGTCACAAAGTTTTAGAAAATTGAAGAAAAAAAAAAATATTTTCTTTCTTCATTTTCAAAAACAAATGAGAGCTGTAAAATACTCATCATGCCTCTCAGCAAATAGCTTGGGGTGTCTACTTTCCAAAATGGGGTCATTTGGGGGGGGGTTTGTGCTATTTTGGCATTTTATGGCCTTCGAAACTGTGATAGGTAGTGAGGAGTGAAATCAAAAATTTGTGCCTAGAAATCCTGAAGGCGGTGATTGGTTTTCGGGGTCCCGTACGCGGCTAGGCTCCCAAAAAGTCCCACACGTGGTATCCCCGTACTCAGGAGAAGCAGCAAAATGTATTTTGGGGTGTAATTCCACATATAACCATGGCATGTGTGAGCAATATATCATTTAGTGACAATTTTATTTTTCTTTTTTTTGTCATTATTCAATCACTTGGGACAAAAAAAAAAAAATATTCAATGGGCTCAACAGGCCTCTCAGCAATTTCCTTGGGGTGTCTACTTTCCAAAATTGGGTCATTTGGGGGGGTTTTGTACTGCCCTGCCATTTTAGCACCTCAAGAAATGAGATAGGCAGTCATAAATTAAAAGCTGTGTAAATTCCAGAAAATGTACCCTAGTTTGTAGACGCTATAACTTTTGCGCAAACCAATAAATATACGCTTATTGACATTTTTTTTACTAAAGACATGTGGCTGAATACATTTTGGCCTAAATGTATGACTAAAATTGAGTTTATTCGATTTTTCTTATAACAAAAATTTGAAAATATCTTTTTTTTTCAAAATTTTCGGTCTTTTTCCGTTTATATCGCAAAAAATGAAAATCACAGAGGCAATCAAATACCATTAAAAGAAAGCTCTATTTGTGGGAAGAAAAGGACGCAAATTTTGTTTCGGTACAACATGTCTGCACAATTTACAGTTAAAGCAGCGCAGTGCAAAATTCGGAAAACAGCTCTGGTCCTTTAGCTACAAAATGGTCCGGGGCTTAAGTGGTTAAGCAATATTCATTTGTGTTACTTGTCTTCAAACTAGCACGGATATAAAGAACTTAGAATTTCTTGATATTGTAGGATTTTGGGAATCTCCAAACTTAAGATTTACCCATTTCCATAAATACAATAATATTTTTATATTTCAGTATAAACATTCTGACATATTTGTAGGCACTATGCTGAGATGCGTCAATGTTTCTGATACTCCCAAGACCTCCTGCTCTCTAGCTCCCTCATCACCTCCTCTCATACTCGCCTCCAGGACTTCTCCCGAGCCTCTCCCATCCTCTAGAATTTCCTACCCCATCCTGTCAGACTATCTCCAAATCTATCCACTTTTAGGCGATCCCTGAAAACTTTTCTCTTCAGAGAAGCCTATCCTGCCTCCACATAACAACTGTACTTTGATTTTCTTCATTAGATCACCCCCCTCAGTTTTTTACCATTTTGTATCACTTGACCCTCCCTCCTAGATTGTAAGCTCTAATGAGCAGGGCCCTCTGATTCCTTCTTTATTGAATTGTATTGTAATTGTACTGTCTGCCCTCACATTGTAAAGTGCTGTGCAAACTGTTGGCGCTGTATAAATTCTGAATAAGAGTAGTGGGGCTTTCCAAATCCCACTGACACCAAAAGCGGAAATTATTCCTCTCACAGACACCAATTATAAAGCACTGTTTTTTGCACTGAGACCAACAATGGGGAACCATTCCTCATTTGATACCAACAATGCCCTGGCGTCCGTAGGAGTAAAAATGCTGCTCGGAGTGTCAGGATATTTTTTACTCCTACTGCCCATGACAAGTTTTTTTTTACATCCACTGGCAGTTGGTGCCGAGAGCATTTTTTACTCCTGACGCCAGGGAATTTTTTACTCCCACTAACGACAGGCCATTATTTACTTTCACTGACCACAGGATGCAGGTGTGTGGTCTCAGCTAGCCCTGCTCCAGGCATGCCCGAAGCAGGGCATGCCTCCTGATGTGTTTCACCCCACCCAAAAGGAAATGTGCTAAATTAAGAAGACAAAAGATGTAAAAAAAAAAAAAAAAAAAGGGGGGGGGGTGTTAATATTAATGTGGAAAAACAAAACTATAAAAATATGGAAAAATAAAGGGGAATAAACAAGATTCAAAGGAAAAATAGAAAAGAAAATTGCTTAATGAAAAATAAAAAAATGAAAGAGAAGAATAAATAATGCTGATAAAATTACAAAGAAAAAAGAATTTAATAAAGACAATGGAGAATAAATTAATTAATAACATAGTGTGAAAATATGAAGAAAATAAAACTGTCACTAAATAGGCAAGAAAAAAATGGGAGCAAAAAAAGAGTAAGGAAGATAATGTAAGTATATTGTAAATAAGTAAAGAAAAAAGGGGATAGAAAAAAAATGGATGCATCCCCTGTATAGGGATGTCATATAGGACATTAGAGAATACAAATTTAAAGGAACATACAAAATCCACTCCACAGAGTAGAGAAATATATGTTACAGATCTTGCGCAAAATACAAAAACTATATACTCATGGATGTAAAAAATCAAGAAGGTTTCGATGAAAACAAAGGTATGTGACATTTTTATTTCAAAAATTTGAATTTCAGAAAACGTTTTCAAAAATATACTTCAAACGTTGATGGAAGTGAGAGGGTGCACTAAAAGGGGAGGGGGGGGTGGCAGAAGAGGAAAAGTAAAGAAAGGAGGTGGAAGGGAGAGAAGAAGTGGGGGGGGGGATAGAGAAAAGGGGGGGGGGGGAGGGAAAGAACCAATTTTGAAGAAGCTGGTGTCAAAACAATGGCAGGATCTGAAATGTTTAGCGACGTTCATATCCTTATTAGTATTTGCACAGAATGTATGAACTTGGTTACACACCACAGGCTTCTTCTAGTTTAATGCCACCCATTGCTCCAGCTGTTGCAATACTGGGGATTTGCATATAATAAAATAATATCGAGTATAATATCAGGCAGTTAGTCAACTGCCAAACCAGATATGTGATTGTGTAAAATGTAATATCCAATATGTCGGTCGAAAGACGCCTCTTTTCCTTTTTTGCCATTCCCCCTTCTCCCCCTTTTAGTGTCTCCTCTTACATCCATCAACCTCTGCAATACATTTTTGAAAATGTTTTTTGTAATTCAATTTTTTTAAATTATTTTTTTGTATACATTTGTTTTCATCTAAACCTTCTTAATTTTTTACATCCATGAGTATATGCTTTTTGTATTTTACGCAAGATCTGTAACATATATTTCATCACTCTGTGGAGTGTTTTTTTTTTTTTTTATGTTACTTTAAATTAGTATTCTCTAATGTCCACAGAGTTTTTTGTTTTTTGCACATCCATTTTTTTTATGTTTCTCACTTCCTATCTATTGCCTTCATCCTTTTATTCATCCTTTTTTCTACTTATTCACGCTACACTACATGATCTTTCTTCTCTTTTTTTTACTCCCATTTTTCTTGCCTCTTTTTTTATCATCATGTGGTCATAGCTTTATTTTCTTCACATCTTCACTCTACATTATTCATTTACTTATTCTCCATTGTCAATTTTTTTCTTTTTTCTCAGCAGTCTTTATTTTTCTCTTTTGTTTTTTCTTCTTCTATTTTTTTTATTTATCCTTTGAATCTTATTCCCCTTTTTTATTCTTCTATATTTTTATATATTAGTTTCTTTATCGTACACCACGGGACACAGAGCCAGTCATTACATAATGGGTTAAGGGTCACCAGCGGTGATTGGACACTGGCACAACCAATGGAAGACAGTTCCCCTCCATATAACCCCTCCCATCAGGGAAGTACCTCAGTTTTTTCGCCAGTGTCGAAAGGTGTTGGACGCGTTAAGAGGTGCTAAAGGAAAGCTCTACCAAAGAGACCCTCTGGGGGTAAAAGAGCTATGCTTTCAGATCCATCCAAGACGCCTACAAATGAGCTGAATCTGGATGGGATCCGGGCCTCATCCATGAGGCGTCGCCTGTAATGTCTCTCTTCGGAGGACTGGGCTCTAAGATCCAGCACTTTCGCTATTTCGCTATAAAGTCCTGGTAAGAGTCTTGTACAAGGCCCAGGGGAGAGGTATCCTTTAAATAGGAACCCATATCCCTGAAGGTTGGCACACATAGCCCACCGTGAAGGGTGAAGTTTGGTATCTGTCTGAAAACTTTCAGCAGAAAAACCTGCGGCGTGGAAAGGTAAGATTAGAAGGTCCATAAAAAAAAATTTAAAAAAAAAATAAGTTGGGACCTTTTTTTCAAGAAGTGGATGTCTTCTTTTTTTCCACCACTGGGGGGAGTAAAGAGCTGAATATACTCACCTCACTCTGTTCAGTGTCGGCTTCGGCGAAGTACACTGCTCGTCACCTCTGCTGCTGAGCTTGCTTGAGCACCCCGCTCCT
The DNA here is from genome assembly GCA_029206835.1 of Rana muscosa. Taxonomy (NCBI): domain Eukaryota; kingdom Metazoa; phylum Chordata; class Amphibia; order Anura; family Ranidae; genus Rana; species Rana muscosa. The sequence goes on from CM055117.1 coordinate 927,122,419, forward strand.
CCTTTCGGTGGCCGATACAGACACCTGCAGATGCAGGTAAGTGGGGACGGGCTGATGAGAGTCCTCTCTCACTATGGCCACCACCATAGCGCTAAAGGCCGCGCGCGCGCGCGCGCGAGCGCGCTTTATCGGAGGGGGGGGGGCCGAAGGCGTGCGCGGGCACGTGGCGCGCGCAGGCACAGAAACGGCGCCAAATTTAAAAGACTGTCAGTGTAAAAAGCACTGCAGCAGCAAGCAAGCTCGTTAGTTCTCTTGTTCCTGGCAGAGAAACACAGCAGCTATACAGGGACGTAAGACTCCATGTGGTTGGATTGGGTACTTCCTAGAAGACATCCATGTTATGCATAGTTATGTGTTAAAAGTTGCATACTTAATGTATTTGCTAAACTGAACACGGTAGTATATGCATTTAGGTACCTTGTATTTTGTCTAAACAGTAAGTCTTCCAGGGGAAGTAATGCGGACAAAAAGAGATAAAAGAGCACCGCCGCCTGAGACAGGGGGCTCTAGCTGTGCTAACTCGGTACCTTCCTCTCCTGTGTTGCCAAAAGCACCTGTACAGGATGAGCCATTACCTCTGTCAGGTATGGCGGCTTCCCCAGTGAAGCCTGGGCCTGCATATGTCACTGAGGACACTTTATCAGCTGCCCTAAATAATCTGGAGGAGAAAATTGCTACTTTAATCGCTAAATCCTCTAAAAAGGACAATAAGCGAAGCAGATCTCCTCCAGTATTGGACCTCCCTTCAGAAGTACCTGAGGAGGAGGAGGATGAGGAGGAGGCTACATCAGCAGAGGATGAGGAGTCAGACGGATCAGGGATATCGGATGAGCCTTTTTCGGTATCCCAGATTTTAAAGTCACAGGTGCAATGCTATGCAGGAGCCGTGCGAGCTGCATTTAGGTTACCCTCTTTGGAGGTAACAGAATCACCTGTCTCCTCCCTAGGATCATTAAGATCCCTGCAAGGTGCATGCTCCTTCCCGGTTCATCCGTTACTAGAGGATCTATTGTACGCAGACTGGCAACATCCAGATAAGCGTTTTTCACCTCCAAAAAAGTTTAACATTCTTTATCCTATGGAGGAAAATTTTTTAAAGAAATGGAGCCTGCCTACGGTAGATGCGGCTATTTCTTGTGTAAATAAAAACCTGACATGTCCAGTGGATAATGTAAAAGTGTTTAAAGATCCTTCTGAGAAGAAGTTGGAATCCTTACTGAAATCCTCCTTCCTTTTGGCCGGCTCAATTATCCAACCTGCAGTAGCAGCAGTCGGTATGTGTCAGGTCGTCAGCCAACAGGTAAAGCAGGGGCTGAAGGAGCTGCCTTCAGAGCAGGCTAAAAATTGGGAGAATTTGCCTAAAGCCTTATGCTTCACAGTGGATGCCATGAGAGATTCTATCATACAGGCATCACGCCTTACACTCCAGCTGGTACAGATGCGCAGAGTACTTTGGCTTAAGCATTGGTCAGCGGAAGCCCCATGCAAAAAGATTTTGGCAAGTTTCCCGTTCCATGGCGAACGCCTTTTTGGGGAAGATTTAGAAAGATATATCCAAAAGATATCAAGTGGTAAAACTACACTTTTACCTGAGAAAAAGAAAAACAAGAGACCTTGTTTTAAACACACTCTCTCCCCAGCTCCCGGGAAATCTGACTCCAGCCAGTGGCGACGGCCTTTTCAGCCGCCCAAAAAAGCCAAAGAACAGGCTCAGAAGAACAAGAAGCCGTGGGGTTCAAGAGCTAATAAGCAAGCCCCCAAAACCTCTCATTGAAGGGGCGCCCCCGCTCGGCCGAGTGGGGGGAAGGCTTCGTCAGTTCTCAGCGACTTGGCGGACAGAAACCCAGGACAAATGGGTGGTATCCACAATATCCTCAGGGTACAGACTGGAATTTCGAGAGATCCCATCTTCTCAATTCCGAAGTTCAAGACTCTCCAAGGATCCACAAAAAAGAGGATCCTTCTTCAAAGGTTTGAATCACTTAATAGCTCAAGGTGTGGTTACAGAGGTACCCCAAAAGGAGCAAGGTTCAGGTTTTTACTCAAACCTCTTTGTGATTCCAAAACCGAACGGAGAAGTCAGACTCATCCTGGATCTAAAAAATCTAAACCAGTTTCTGAACGTTCGCCATTTTCGAATGGAAACGATTCGATCCGTGGTCGCTACTTTAAAAGGCGGAGAATTCATTGCGTCCATAGATATCAAAGACGCATATCTACACATACCAATCCTCCCCGCTCACCAAAGATTCCTAAGGTTTGCGGTAGAAGATCGCCACTTTCAATTTGTGGCCCTGCCATTTGGTGTAGCCACCGCGCCCAGAGTATTCACAAAGGTGCTAGCTCCTATGTTAGCAAACCTGAGAACACGGGGCATTGCGGTAACAGCCTATCTAGACGATCTACTATTAATAGATCAGTCAAAGGAGGGATTGGATCACGCTGTAGACACTACAGTAGGATACCTGGAGCATTTAGGATGGATTATAAACTTACAAAAATCCTCTCTCCAGGCCCAAAGGAGGATAGTGTACCTGGGCATGATCATAGATACAGCCCAAAACAGGGTATACCTGCCAGAGCCAAAGATACAGTCTCTGAAAGACCTGATCCACAAGGTCAAAGCAAACAAGAGGCCGTCTATTCGCCTTTGCATGAGACTATTGGGAAAGATGGTAGCCTCCTTTGAGGCGGTCCCTTACGCCCAGTTTCATTCGAGACTACTTCAAGGCAATATTTTAGCCTCCTGGAACAGAAAGCAAGCTCTGGATATACCCATGCGCCTGTCCTCACAAGTACGCCACAGCTTCAATTGGTGGCTAGAAGCCAAGAATTTACGGAAGGGAAAGTGCTTCCTCCCAGCAGCCTGGAAGGTGGTGTCTACGGATGCCAGCCTATCGGGCTGGGGTGCAGTATTCGAGGAGGCTTCTACCCAGGGAACCTGGGCCAAGACTCAGGGGATCCTGCCCATCAACGTGCTAGAGATCCGTGCAGTATATCTAGCCCTCAAAACCTGGACATACAGGTTACAGGGCTACCCAGTTCGGGTTCAATCCGACAATGCTACGGCAGTAGCTTACATCAATCACCAAGGAGGCACCCACAGTCGGGCAGCCCAAAGAGAGGTGAACCGGATCTTGGCATGGGCAGAAGAGCATGTACCTTGCATCTCTGCAATCTTCATTCCAGGGATAGAAAACTGGCAAGCAGACTACCGGAGTCGTCAGCAGTTGCTACCAGGAGAGTGGTCTCTTCACCCCGAGATCTTTCAGGCCATATGTCTGAGATGGGGAAACCCAGATGTAGACCTGCTAGCTTCCAGGTTCAACAAGAAATTGGACAACTTTGTGTCCAGAACGAGAGATCCTCTAGCCTACGGGACAGACGCTCTAAAAACTCCATGGAATCAGTTCTCACTGATCTATGCATTCCCTCCGATCCCTCTTCTACAAAGACTGCTTCGCAGGATCAAGGAGGAGGGAATACCAGTAATCCTAGTGGCCCCAAACTGGCCCAGGAGGCCTTGGTACGCCGAGATCGTAAAAATGGCGATAGGAAGGCCCTGGAAGCTTCCACTTCGACACGACCTGTTGTCACAGGGTCCAGTATTCCACCCTTCCTTACAAAGGCTAAATTTGACGGCCTGGCTGCTGAGACCCACATTTTGAAAAAGAGAGGGGTCTCTGGCCTGGCTCTTTCTACGCTCATTAATGCTAGAAAGCCAGCCTCCAGACTCATCTATCATAGAGTCTGGAAAGCATACGTTTCCTGGTGTGAATCCAGAAGTTGGAATCCTCTGAAATATGAAATAAGTAGGATTCTTGCTTTTTGCCAGTTAGGAGTGGATATGAAATTAGCCCTTAGCACCATCAAAGGGCAAATATCGGCTCTATCAGTCTTCTTTCAGAGACCATTGGCATCTCACTCCCTAGTTCGGACATTCATTCAGGGGGTACTGAGGATAAATCCTCCAGTCAGGTCTCCCTTGTGTCCATGGGATTTGAATTTGGTATTGTCAGTGTTGCAAAAGCAACCTTTTGAACCTATTCGCCATATTCCTTTAATTATATTAAGTAGGAAATTGGCCTTTCTGATTGCTATAGCTTCTGCTAGGAGAGTATCAGAGCTAGCAGCTCTTTCTTGTAAAGAGCCTTATCTAATTTGTCACAAGGACAAGATCGTACTACGACCCCATCCGGCTTTTCTGCCTAAGGTGGTGTCGGCTTTTCACTTGAATCAAGACATTGTTCTGCCTTCCTTTTTTCCAAACCCGCGGACGGCGGGGGAAAAATTATTACACTCTCTAGATCTAGTGAGAGCGGTAAGGGTGTATCTGCAAGCAACCGCTCAGATACGTAAAGATGTTTTGTTTATTTTACCAGATGGGCCCAAGAAGGGCCAAGCGGTATCAAAATCCACCATTTCCAGGTGGATTAGACAAGTAATTGTTCAAGCTTATGGTTTAAAGAACAGGACGCCTCCTTTTCCTGTTAAGGCGCACTCTACCAGGGCGATAAGTGCTTCATGGGCAGTGCACCACCAGGCTTCGATGGCTCAGATCTGTAAGGCTGCAACTTGGTCTTCAGTCCATACATTTTCCAAATTCTATCAGATAGATGTGAAAGGACATGAGGATTCCGCCTTCGGGCGAAGTGTGCTGCAGGCAGCAGTATAGGGCTTCTGGTCCGCAAGCGGTCGGTTTGATCTGTGTCTCCCCCCCTTCATATGAGCATTGCTCTGGGACGTCCCATTATGTAATGACTGGCTCTGTGTCCCGTGGTGTACGATAAAGAAAATAGGATTTTTATAACAGCTTACCTGTAAAATCCTTTTCTTGGAGTACACCACGGGACACAGAGGTCCCACCCTTCTTATGGGAACCTTACTGCTTTGCTACAAAACTGAGGTACTTCCCTGATGGGAGGGGTTATATGGAGGGGAACTGTCTTCCATTGGTTGTGCCAGTGTCCAATCACCGCTGGTGACCCTTAACCCATTATGTAATGACTGGCTCTGTGTCCCGTGGTGTACTCCAAGAAAAGGATTTTACAGGTAAGCTGTTATAAAAATCCTATTTTTTCTACACCTCCCTCTTCTTTTTTTCTAACTTTTGTCTTCTTAATTTCCTTTTAGCGCTCGTCACAATATTTTTATATCGCTGACCCATTAACACTCATTACACGGCCGATCATGCACATATAAACTCTTGTCCAGTGGCGGCCTGTCTGTCAGGGGCACCGCCCCCCTGATCCCTGTGTCCCTGGCCCCTAATCTACATGCAGGGCGCCGGATGCATGGATTTCAATTTTTATTTTTTTTAAGCACGTGATTGGAGCCTGAGGCTCTAACTGGCTTCAAAAAAGGGTGGGCTCGGGGGCAGAGCACTGCGCCCTGAGCCCACCCAGTTGTGTGACTATATCTAATTAATATTCGCTATTGTCTTCCTGATTATTAATAAGTCTTAGGACTTCAGTGACTCGGGTGGGCATGTCTTCCGTGCCTGGAACTGGAGCCACAGTCGAAGGGGCGTGTTTTGGGTGGCAGTGGAGGAGAACGGATCGGGAAGATGGCGGCGTGCCCTGTGCACCCTCTTCATCGTACGCAACCTGGCCCAGTACATTGAGGTGAGCCCGGTACATGTGACATATAATGTCCAACCCCGGGGACACCGCAGGAGCTGTCGTGGTGGAGATATATCCACCTGTATGGGAAGGAGAGCCCGGCCTCTATGTGTGCAGTGAATTAATGGATTCGGTGATGTATAGACTGCATGCCCTCTTGGTGTACAGTATTTACCTCCCCTGTATTCCCGTCTGTCTCACGCTGGGGGGGGGGGGGGCGCGTTCGTTTGCATTTGACATTAATGCAGATACCCAAAAGTGTTAGAAGGCACAGAGAAAATAAAATTTTAGTTTCAGGTTTTAGAAATAGACCCACTTTTGTCTTATTGACCACAAAGATCCTATGCTGCATGTCATAACATCAAAACACATAATGGGCATGAGAAACAATTTCTTTCTATTGACACCCTGTGGCGCTACTCTTGGCCTCTAAACTTGGCACATAAATTGGGCATTTTATCTTTTTATGTGTACTAGTGTGTTTTCTTTTCACTCTTACAGTATCTTTTCTATATCTGTTATCACCTTTCATCCTTCCTGGACCTACTGTCCCCACGTTGGATGTACCCGATGGCACACTATAGTGCATATTCTGTATTTCAATAAGCCAGTCTTTTCTGACAATGTTTGATTGCATGACCCGCTTATTGCAAATCCTTTTCATATATATGTATTGTTCATTTTGAAACTCAATAACATTTTATGCAGAAAAATAAATTGGGCATTTTATATATTTTTTATATCTGGTAACAACCTGTTTTTATGTTCTTATAGGGGATGAAGACAAGGATGAACTAATTTTAAGAAAAGAACTCCCTCCTGACCAATCTTTGTCTTTAAGCTTGATCTTCTCAATATGGTTCTTGTCACTAGTTGTCATACCTTTAATTGCCTTAATTGTAGGTGCTCTTTGCACATGTTGTGCCCTTGGGATAATTAATGTCTTGGATAAATAATGCCTTACCTTGCTCAGAATTTAATCGGCGATAGGCAAATATGCCTGCACTAAAGTTTTGGAGACACCACACGTCACACAAATACTAACAAGTTCTTGGATAGTGGTATGTGACCCAAGAAGGCATTTTTAAAGATATTAAGGAATTCTTCAGTTTATTTAAGTAAATTTAGCAACATTTCTGGTAATGTTAAGCAATTTAGAGAGTTTTAATAAATAATAAGCTATATACAAAGCATATGTGAGTAAGCAGATTTATTTAAATTCATCTCTGGGCAAAACTTATAGAAATGTATTAAATTGCTCACCCGTGTAGGGTGTTTATTCGCATGTAAGCGCTTCCAAGTTTCCTCAAGCTTTATTCAAATTCAGGTTTCCATCCCAGCCAGTGCCGGTGCTACCACTAGGCAAAATAGGCAGCCACCCAGGGCGCACTGCTGCCTAGGGCGCCCAGCCACTGGTGTACCTACTCTCTTCTCTCTGCAGCAAGCAACCCAGTCTCAGCATCAGCAGGCAGCCGCCACTCTGTTCGCACATAGTGTCAGAGGCGCAGCGGCGGCGGAGGACTGTGTCTCTGTCCCGACTCCCGAATGAAAAGAATCAAGCAAACATTTATTGATGGGCGCTGGTGAGGCTGCATTTGATGGGCGCTGGTGAGGCTGCATTTGATGGGCGCTAGTGAGGCTGCATTGATGGGCGCTAGTGAGGCTGCATTTGATGGTCGCTTCATTAAAAAGGTGGGGTATACATGGGCAGGGCAAAGGGGGGTGGGGTCAGGGGTGGACCCAATGGGGAGGGCTTCAAAATTAGGTTTCGCCTAGGGTGTCAAAAATCATTTGCCACAGCCCTGATCCCAGCATTCCCTGTGGGGAAGACTGGTCACCTCTACCTTTTACAACTTTATACAGCAGGAAAACAAGATATTTAAGAAATACCTGCTGAAGGTTTATCTGGATGGGGTAAAGATAAAAATGAGCTTGCAAAACAACAGATTGTTTAAAAACATAAAATGGAAGATCTGCTTTATTGAAAGCCCGCCTCTACAGTCAAGTCATTTCCAAAGGTGTTTTAAAAATAAAACCTACCTTGGCCCCAGCTTTTGAAGCACAGGAGATGTCACCATGCCTCATTCCTATCTCCCTGAAATAGCTGGACAATTAAAATCCTTTGAAAAGGCACCCCTGCAAGGGGCTGAAGTGCATTCTCACAAGATTTTGAGTCCCCAGCTATAGTCATCCACACCTCCTGGAAGAAGCTAATGCTGGGGCCAGGGTATTTTTTTCTTCTTATAGCAGCAGTAAGATTTTTAGATTGCCTTTGTTGGCAATTTGACTAATTAAGCGGACCTTGCTATTTAAAATACAATATCTGCTTTACATGTAGCCGAGAAATCAGGTCCCCTGCTCTGCCAAACAGAGATTTGATGTGGGGCAGAGCTGTGTAAGCTCATTACAAGCTGGACAATCGGAAATCATTTGAAAAGGTAAACCAACTCCTTTATACAGCTGGTAAAAAAAGCATTGAACGTGTCACCATTTTTCTAGGTAAATATATTTCTAAAGGTGCTATTGACATGAAACGTTCACCATATGTTGGTAACAACCCATGCAATCCAAACATACAAAGAAACCAAAACAAATAAGTTCATTAAGTTATGTGTAATAAAATGGAATGATGCAGGGAAAAGGTATTGAACACATGAAGAAAGGGGGGTGAAAAAATGCATGGAAAGCCAAGACACCAGCTGAAATCTATCAGTAATTAGAAAGCAATCCTGCCCCTTATCAGTGCAAATTAATATCAGCTGGTTCAGTCTCAACTCGTCACCTATAAAAAGGTGTCTCATTACCAGGGTGTCACACAAGAAACATCTCATGATGGGTAAAAGCAAAGAGCTCTCTCAAGACCTTGGCAAACTTATTGTTGCAAAACATACTGATGGCATTGGTTACAGAAGGATTAACCTTCTTTACAGGAGAAACACCATACCAACAGTAAAGTTTAGAGGTGGAAACATCATGGTGGGGGCTGTTTTTCAGCATACGGTACTAGCAAACTTCATATCTTTAAAGAAAGGATGAATTGAAAATTGTACCAAGACATTCTTGATAAAAATCTGCTGCCATCTACCAGGATGATAAAGCTGAAACGAGGGTGGGCATTTCAGCAAGATAATGATCCCAAACACAAAGCCAAGGAAACTCTCAGTCAACTAAAGATCAGCGTTCATAGAAGAGGCCCACGGATTTGAAGACTGTGTGGAAGAATGGGCAAAAATCACACATGAGCAATGCATGTGACTAGTTTGCCTATACAGGAGGCATCTTGAATCTGTCATTACCAACAAAGGATTTTGTATGAAGTATTATATAAATTTCAGTTGGCGTGTTCAATACTTTTCCCCTGTGACATTCCATTTTATTGCACATAACTTAATTTCTCAACTTATTTATTTTGGTTTCATTGTATGTATGGATTGCCTGGGTTGTTACCGACATGTGGTGAAAATTTCATGTCAATAGCACCTTTGGAAATATATTTACCTAGAAAAATGGTGACGTGTTCAATACTTTTTACCCGCTGTATGTGTTTCATCTGTTTATTTAGCTGGCTGGAGGTCAGCTTAAAATGCAAAATCTGATGTGCTGCTATGGATAAACGTTTAACAGCTGAATATGGTTAACATTGAGAGTGGCCGCAACATATGGCCAGTGGAACAATGACAGTGTTTGGTTTCTTAGTATAGTTTAGGAATGAAGTAGCAGCACTGGGTCTAAGGATGGACATCAATAAGTACTTGAATGGATGACAGTTGGTCTGATATCTGGCAGGAGGGGGAAGCCCTATAACTTTATTTTGAATTGTAGAGTTTGTGACTGCCAATGTGATTGATGTGGGTGCAGAGAAAGTTCCATCATAAAATCATAGGCACTTCAGTATGAAACGTGTGCTAACGATACAATGTCTTGGTGCCTATAGACAAGCTATATTGCATTTTATGGTACATTCTTCTGAGCTGTAAATTACACCAGCTTATATTTATCTCCAGCTCTCATAATTTCTGCACCATCCTTGACCTGCTTGGAGTTTTACATGCCCATATGTCTTTACCATACTATAACAAAAATAGAATCCCAGCACAGACACTGGGACACTCTCGGTGCAGTTTCAGCAGGTCAGAGGAGCCTGGGAACTCCAGTGCAGAGATTTAATTACTGGAGATAATTAAGTGAAACTGGTGGCTTCAACTCTTTTAATGTTCAACCAAAACTGAAATATTATTTTTTGTGAACTAAGCCTTTAATTTCAATTTACAAAAACATATTCTGTGAACAGACACTGTTTCTTGTGGTCATTCCTGCTCTTTTTCACTGGAGTCCAAAGTCAGTGGGCTACGTTGGGATAGCTGAGAAAATTCATACTGATCATATGGAGACTGGATGAAGGTTGTTCCTGTAAAGATCATTGGGAAAATATTTTCAGAATTAACAAGAAAAAACATGCCTTTTGTTAACAGTCTTATATACAGTTAGAAACACAGTTGGAGGTGTGAAGAATAATATAAAGCTTACTTCAGACAAAGTAAATTGCGAAACCCCTAAAATCTGCTGATAGCTACTACAGGGCTCAAAATTTTAAGTCCTGAGCTACTAGCCAGGCCTCAAAGGTTACTCCCTACCCTGCCCCGCCCCTAGACACCCCCTAATAAATTATCTCATGAAATGACACTTAATATTTATTTTTGTAACTTATTTTTGCATAAAACATTTAACAACAACTTTATCAGTGCAGCCTCACATGTGCCCCTCAATGCAGCCTCACCTGTGCCCACCATTGCAGCCACACTTTGCCCACCATTGCAGCCACACTGTGCCCGTTGCAGCCTCAGCTGAGTGATGCATGCCTGGAGGAAGAGGAGAGCTGCGGGATAGCACGCTGTTACCGGCGCTTACATTATGATTGTCTCCGCTCTGCTCGACACAGCCCTGCCTCCTCCTGACCTGCGCCTGTGATAGAACGCATCCCAGCAGCGGACAGGCGTTCTATCTATCACAGGCGCAGGTCAGGAGGAGGCGGGGCTGTGTCGAGCAGAGCGGAGACAATCATAATGTAAACGCCGCTAACAGCGTGCTATACCGCGGCTCTCCTCTTCCTCCATGCTCTCTTCCCCCGGGGCGATCGATAGGAGAACAGCTCCCGATCAACCCCGCCGGCAGTGCTCTCCCAGGCAGGCAGCCCAGCTCGCAAGACCAAATTTTCCACTCGCAAAATGCGAGTAGGCGAGTGGAAAATTTCAGGGCTGGCTACTATGTACTTCTCCACACTGGCATTTTCTATGCTGGTATTACAAGGGCATTCAAACCAGGGACATTTCTATAATTATGGAAGACCTAGGGCATACAGAGGGAAGTTATGGCAGCCATACATGGATCGAAATTCAGCTGGTTCAGCAAGGACCATACAAATTTCAATCCATATATAGGCATGCTGATTGTACCCAAGTTGATCCATCAGTTGCCTTTGGTACAACTAGCCTGTCAAATTTTTCTACATATGGTTACTTTCAGCGGCTATACTCGCTGGCAGTAGCTATTGAATGCTGCCGCCCGGAAAAGTTTTCCCACGCTCCCCGCTGGCAGAATACAAGAGTGCAGCGGGAGGCATTTCCCCATCAACACTGACTGAGTTGGTGGGGGAATCAAGCAATTTTCTTTCCTTCCACCCATGGTGGAAGGAAAGAAAATTGTATCATCTTTGGCCTGCTTAACTCACGTGGTGCAGCAAATTGTGGATTGTGGGTGTAGCAGGATCAGGTCTAACAATCAGAGTAATTGGTAAATAGAGTCTGATCCTACTATTCACTGTATACACTGCACACATCTGCCGGAGTCCTTGAACCGACGAAACATGCTTAAATCGCTGTGCCACACGTGACAGTCTCACAAGCACATATAAATCATATAAATTTGAGGACACCGGTTCATTCAGGCTGGGTTCACACCACCGCCGCATGTGGCTCCCAGCAGGGGTCCGGTGCATCCTGGTTCACAGTTTCAGATCCGATTTCAGCCCCAATTTTGGGCTAAATTCGGACCTGAAATGGACCAAAAGAAGCACAGCGCCCCTGTGCAAATTTGCAGTGGAGATATGTGAACTGGCTCTATAGGTAGAGCCGGTCAAAATCTCCTGTTATTGCGAATTGGATATGGGAGGCCTGCATCCAATTCGCAATGGTGTGAACCCAGCCTTAAAAAAAATTAAAAATAAGCTAGTTCATTACATATAGTATGATTTATGCACACAGCATTTAGGATGAGAGGTAACACTATTTGATACTACCTTAAAGAAATATTTGATTTAAAATTAATGGGCAACCAGAACTGTTGAAACACCTTGGGTAGGCAGTGTGTGATGTACAGCAAACTGTTTAAAGTAGAGTAGTCAGAATAGGGAACGTACAACCCTACATACAGAAGGAGTTCATGAGGAATAGGGAATTTACAATCCAGCATGCAGATTGAGGCAGTGTAAAATAGAGAACACTCAGAATGAGAGGGTGAAATAGTAAAGTACAACACGGCAAACCAAATGAGGTACTGCGGAATATGGAAATTGCATAGTACAAAAGGAGGTGCTGTGGAATAGGGAATGTACAGCACAGTGTAAAGAATTAGGAAGAGTGGAACAGGGAATGTACTGCACAGCATAGAGAGGCGGCGTGGAATAGGAAATTTGCAGCCTGTTCAAAAAGGTGGTGTGGAACATGGAATATATAGTGCTGCGGACAAGGAACTGTACAACACATTAACAGAATGATAACGGTGAGGACTAGGGCATTAAACGTGCAGCAAACAAAATGAGGAGCTGTAGAATAAGGTGCTTACAGCTCAGTCTGCAGAATGGTGTGGTGTGGAATAGGAAATGTACAGTGATCAGAATCAGGTGGTACAGCTTTACTGCAGACACCTTTAAAAATTAGGCCCAGAACCATGTTTTAAAAAAAAAAACAAGTATGTTTTGTTTATCAGCTATAGGCTAGGACCACAAATATGTAGGTCAGGGAACGCATGCTAATCCCACACTTATTCTTTGACCCACAGGAAAAATGAGCTTAATGGCAGCCCTATGTATTAAAATACACGGTGTGTTTTTGACTGTGAACCCACATAGTGCCACAGCACCATGTGGTTTTATTCAGTCCTGTTTTTTAAAAAAGTGTCGGGGACTTTCCCCCCATGTTTCCCACAGGTACAGCAGCCCTTTCAAATGAATGGGCCGCTATGTTCGGTACACAGGACCCACATATGTGTGAACCTAGGCTTATGGTGAAGATGCAGAAGGTTCTTGCTGGATTACCTCTCTATCTTTTTGAGGCTCCCCAAGTAATGAACAAGCCACATGGTTCAGGAGAAGTTACAGCACACTTCCTAAATTTATAAGTACTCTATCTGTTCATGCTTCTGTTCTAGTTGCCTGATGCTTTTGGAACACTAACAGCGGCTCCATCTGAGGTCCGACAGGTAGTGTGAGCAGCAGCTACAGTGTGGAGGTGCCGCAAGATCCCCCCAGAAAAAAAAATGAAAAAGAAAAAACAGCAGCTGCAACATCAGGTTTATCATGGAGAGGTGGAGGACACAAGCCAAATGTGTCTACATTAGCATGCCCATAATTCCAGCTTATATTGTTTAAAAATATATAATAAATAGTACCAGACCTTTACCAGTATGTTGTAAATCCTAAATGAATGACATATATAGGCTAAAAGTGTTATGTATCAAACAATTTATTGGTGACAACAGTGGAACAGGCCTATGTATCATATGGTGAAATGACCACTTGCCTTCGCCATCAGGAGAGCATATGATGGGGTGACAACATAGAAGCACAAGTGGGAGATGTTTAATGAGATTTTATTTAATGGGCGCTGCAGATCTATACTGTAAATGATAAAAATTACTTTAACATGCTAAAATAAATATGAGACTGGATCTAATTTAAAGCAGAGCCTAACCCTAACTGGGTGACATTTAGTTTTACTATTTGTGCTGTGTATTAAATACAATTATCTTGGCTTTTTTTTTTTTTATTCAATACCTTTGTACCCCTGACCTATTAACCATTGAATGCAAGTATGCAAAACTTCCTCCCTGTACATTTCCAGAAGGCAGTGTCCTAAAACCTCAGTGTATGGAAGATCGCCAGCCTCTACTGGTATGCAATACTTCAAGGAGTGTCAAATACCTGGTCCCTGCCACGTGCTGTCCTTCCTCATATCAGTCCCTATGCCAATACAGGACACAATGATGATTTAGGAGTTAACAGGAACCTTAATACCCCAACATGATATTGTACCCAGAAGAGTAGGATCACTTTTCTGATCTTTCTATTTCTTCAGGGAGCCTCAGCTCTGCTCCCCAACATGCCTGAACACGTACTATACTTCAACTGATACATGGCACTGTCAGAACTGTTGTAAACCTGACTTGAAATTTCAGTTGGTGTTTAGGAGATGTTTACAAATTTCTAGAAGGTACTGGCAATAGGCTGAAGTATATAATTCCTGTATATTTGTATTTCAAGTGTGCAGGAGACTGCCACAAGAAAAGCAAAGCTTGGGTTCTTCTTCTGAACTCTGGTTGCCTAGCAACAAAAGTTGGTTGCATCCTGGGTGCTTAGCAATTGGACTGATAAGCAACACTCTGTACTGTAATAAATTGAATTGTGCCTGTTCCCCTGAGAACCAGGCTTAATCAAACTCCAGTTATAAATCTCATCCGTTGTACTAACGTACCTCACAGCAGACTACGGATTGTGTAAAAATATCCTACCAGGTACAAAACTATAGATTTATCTGAGATACTAATCCAGAGAAGAGTGGATCTCACACTGAAATGGCTGTAAATGGATTACATTACATGAATGTTATACACTGCCTTAGTTCTAAGCGTTACTGAAATTCACTAACGTAACAATTAGAGTTGAGTGGACACCTGGATGGACGGGTTCGGCCGAACTTCGGAAAAAAGTTCGGGTTCGGGACCGAACTTCTGAGCACTATTTGTGCTTGTTTCCCGTGCTTAGAACTGTCCCTGCACAAAGTGTCATTTCTGAAGGAAAAAAAAGTCATTTAATACTCACTCGCGGCTATAATGAATTGTCGGCTCCCGGCAATACATAGAAAAGTCATTGATATAAAATTTTAAAAAAGCGTGGGGGTTCCCCCGAATTCAATTACCAGGCCCTTCAGGTCTGGTATGGATTTTAAGAGGAACTCCACCCCAAATAAAAAAAAATAAAAAAATGGCGTGGAGTCCCCCTAAAAATCCACACCAGACCCTTATCCGAGCACGCAACCTAGCAGGCCGCAGGAAAAGAGCGGGGGATGAGAGAGCGCCCCCCCTTCCTGAACCGTACCAGGCCACATGCCCTCAACATGGGGAGGATGTCCCCATGTTGATGGGGACAAGGGCCTCATCCCCACAACCCTTGCCCGGTGGTTGTGGGGGTCTGCGGGGGCGGGGGGCTTATCGGAATCTGGAAGACCCCTTTAACAAAGGGGACCACCAGATCCCGCCCCCCCCCCATGTGAATTGGTAATGGGGTATTGTACCCCCTACCATTTCACAAAGAATGTGTATTTTTTTTTTACAATTTTTTACACTGACACCATTGGGAAAGTCCTTTATTAAAAATAAGAAAAAATAAATAACATTCCAGCGATGAAATCCAGTGTCCCGCAGCGATCCCGATGTCCAGCGCTGTCCAGACGAAATGTCATTGGCTGAGCCTGAGCGGACCTGATGGGTAACTTCCTCGGCAGTGTATTAAATGAATAGACCAGCCAACGACGTAGTGTAAGGCTGAGGACCTGATGCGGAACGTGAGAAAAGGGGCGGGTCTATTAATTTATTATACTGGAGGAAGTTCCCCATCAGGTCCGCTCATGACGTAGTTGGGGGCGGACCTAATGGGGAACTTCCTCCACAGTGTAATACATGAATAGACCCACCCCTTTTTACGTTCCGCATCAGGTTCTCAGCCTTACACCTATGTCATTGGCTGAGCGGACCTGATGCGGAACGTGAGAAGGGGCGGTTCTATTCATGTATTAAACTGTGGAGGAAGTTCCCCATCAGGTCCGCCCCCTCGTATGTCAGACCTCGCCTACGTCATTGGATGAGCGGACCTGATGGGGAACTTCCTCCGCAGTATAATGCATGAATAGACCCGCCCCTTCTCACGTTCCCCATCAGGTCCTCAGCCTTACACTACGTCATTGGCTGAGCGGACCTGATGGGGAACTTTAGAAGGGGCGGGTCTATTCATTTAATACACTGCCGAGGAAGTTCCCCATCAGGTCCGCACAGGCTCAGCCAATGACATTTCGTCTGGACAGCGCTGGACATCGGGATCGCCGCGGGACACTGGATTTCATCGCTGGAATTTTTTTTTTATTTTTAATAAAGGACTTTCCCAATGGTGTCTGTGTATTTTTTTTTTTTTTTTTTACACTTTCTTTGTGAAATGGTAGGGGTACAATGTACCCCATTACCAATTCACATAGGGGGGGCGGGATCTGGGGGTCCCCTTTGTTAAAGGGGTCTTCCAGATTCCGATAAGCCCCCCACCTGCAGACCCCCACAACCACCGGGCAAGGGTTGTGGGGATGAGGCCCTTGTCCCCATCAACATGGGGACATCCTCCCCATGTTGAGGGCATGTGGCCTGGTACGGTTCAGGGGGGGGCGCTCTCTCGTCCCCCCCCCTCTTTTCCTGCGGCCTGCCAGGTTGCGTGCTCGGATAAAGGGTCTGGTCTGGATTTTTGGGGGTACTCCACGCCATTTAATTTTTTTTTATTTGGGGTTGAGCTCCTCTTAAATTCCATACCAGACCTGAAGGGGCTGGGATGGATATTTGGGGGAACCGCACGCATTTTTTTTTTTAAATTTGCGGTAGTGTTCCCCTTAATATCCATACCAGACCTGAAGGGCCTGGTAATTGAATTTGGGGGAACCCATACGCTTTTTTTTTTTTTTTTATCAATGTCTATTCTATGTATTGCCGGGAGCCGACAATTCATTATAGCCGCGAGTGAGTTTTAAATGACTTTTTTTCCTTCAGAAATGACACTTTGTGCAGGGACAGTTCTAAACACGGGAAACAAGCGAGACTTTACATGCATATTGCCGAACACCGGACCCGAACATACAGTCAATTGTTCGGGTTCGGGTCTGGGATCCCAAAACCCAAAAGTTCGGTACGGACCCGAACTTTACAGTTCGGGTCCGCTCAACCCTAGTAACTATGTTGTAAGTTTTATTGTGTCCTGCTATTTTTGGGACTCTTTGGAACCTTCCACTGGTCAGTTAAAACCAAATCGCAATAATCATCAAAGACTGCCTGTGGAGTTTTGACATAGACATGGCAATACCTACTTTGATTCTGAGCCCAGCAATATTCCATAGTTACGTAGTTGGTAAGGATAATTTATGTCACGAACATTTTCAATATCTCTGTACATTGTATTCACTAAGAAGCACATCTAAGTTTTTTTTGTTTTGTTTATTATTTATCTACACTCCCCGCTGACACCCCCAACTATGGAAGGGAGTTCCAACGCTTTATAAGATTGAACAGCTTCTCATCCAGCTTCATTGTCTTCTTTAAAGACCCTAGGTTAAATCGTTTTCTCCCAATGCTAGTCTCCATTAAAGAATTTGTATATTGCGATCATATCCCCACTTATGTATCTCTTCACAAAGGGAAGAATAAATTTAATGTTGAACAAAAATTCAAAAACCAAGTGCTAAATCTCTTTATATAGATGTATATTAGAAAAGAAGAGGCTCCTGATGGTCCACGCAACTGTAAAAGACACTCGATGCAGTGAACATAGAGACCAAAAGCACCAAATAAATAGCACTCAGGAGCTCTGGGTAATAATGCATCCATTTGGAGTTCCATATTGGATTAACGATAAGGTAATGCCAAAACCACTGACACAGACAACGTGGTTTAATAAATGACTTTTCAATACCAGTCAGTGGTTTTGGCATTACCCTATAGTTAATCCAATATGGAACTCCAAACAGATGAATTATCACACAGAGTTCTTAAATGCTGTTTGTCTGGTGGTTAAGTTTAATGTTTGTAGTCATTCCTCTTAACTTCAGATTAGCTTTGTTGCCCTTCTCTGGATTCTCTCCAGTTCAAGAACATGCTTCCTGAGGATTGGTGCCCAAAACAGGATGTGATACTCAAGGTGTAACCCCACAAACTAACTTCACAATTATTAAATTCAGACAGTTCTCAATTGGTACCAAAATAGTTACATGAGTTAGACCGGTCTTCTACCAGACAGAACAGGACAACTTGACCCCTAATAAATGAAAGGGGGCAAAGCAAAAGATATTGTTAAAAAAATGAGTGATAAGGGGGTAATGTTTTCCTGCAACTTGAGGAGCAGTATGTTGAAGAAATAACAAGGTAATTGAATGGCACAAGATTTTATGCTCATTTAAAAAGAGTTTAAAAGGAGAAAAATGGCTAAAATTCTTTGGCCATACTTCTACTATGAATCACAGGACTGCAGTTATTTTTGCACTCCAGTGATCCGTTTTCAGCTGACAGCAGGCTGACATAACAAAGCCAGTCAAGGCTCTGAAAAGATCCCCACCATATGGTCGGGATCTGCCCAGAAGCCTTGACCAGCTGCGTCTCAGTAACCTGCTGAGAGCCTGAGCTGGCTCCTCCACAGCCCCCACCACTTCAGTGAGCGCTGGAGGAGAGAGCAGGTGACTGACAGTCACAGTTTTCTGCGTAGAGCAGAGGGGGAGAACTGAGCAATCAACAGCCGCTTTGATCGTTCTTACGGTGCACAGAATCGCCGGCTCTAAAAAAACGATGGCTGAATGATGCCTGTAGCTTCAGGCATCATTCAGATATACCACCACAAAGCCCAGGACGTCATATGAAGGCCTCTGGGCGCAAAGTGGTTAAGCAGACTGTACAATTAGACTGATGTGTTTATGTAATTAAAACTCTCTCTTACGCCTAGTTCACACTTGCTGTCGGGAAGTGGTTTTACCACCCCTTAAGCTAAAAAAGCAACAGGACAGGGATGTACATATGCCACGGCACGATTTAGATCCTGTCACATTTGACAGGCAGTATAAAAAACGTGATGGTGACTGCGCTGTAGTGTGTCAGATAAAGTAAAATTGGGGAAGGGAGAGGAAGTGTGAATGATAAAACGGTGGGGATAGGACAAAACACAGGTGAAAAAAGGTGGAAGGGAGGGGGAGGGGAAGGGGAAGGGGCAAATGAGGGAAAATGAGAGACAGAGTGAGTAAGTAATTAGCTGGTATTCCGCTAACTAACAGCAATGTGCACAGTGACACAAAAGTACGTGCACTAATAAAGGACTGATCAAAATATGATCAGAACAACAAAAGAAAAACTATATAACACAGTGAATAGTAAGGCAATATAAGTGACATATACAACCAATATCTAAATAATCCAAATGTACAGCACGTGTTAAAAAATTAAATCACTAAAACATATTAGTAATCCACAAACATTATCCATAACTGAAAAGGATAGGATAAATAGAGTAACACACTCAGTGCATACGTGAACTGAACTGGTAAAGAAAAAACAGTCCCAAAAAAAGTCCTGGTGGTGACTTCCCAATACTTCCAAAAATAACTAATAGGTTTATGGTAAATGGATAATATATGTGAATAAGGTCCTGTCACCAAATGCTTGGAGAAAGTCCTGTGGCATCCACCCTGTGATCACACCTGGCTTACCTCCCTATTGGAGGGGGGGGGGGGCGGTATGCAGCAACTCTCTGTAGTTAGGGAGGGTATCGCGTCCTTATGGGCTGGTCTTTATGGCACCGTTAATCATTGGAGTGTATATGGAAAAACACAAACAAAAAGCACATCAATAGCGCAACTTTGTGAGTGCAGCAAGATGGATCACTGGTGCATACATTCACACACTCACTTGTGATGAAGTAAGCGTGGACCTCAATCCAAACGAGCGCCGAGCTCGTGCCAGTGGGAAAAGGGTGTAGCATCTATGGTGCAATCAGTGCATCCCTCAGGTATCAGCAGCGGCAGTCACAAAGTTGAGATGTACAAAATAAAGGAAGGAAAAATAGTGTGGGTCTGAAACCACTAAGGGCGTTTTAATAAAATCAAAGTAAAAAACTCACATTTAAAAGTCAGAGCGGGGTGTTGAATCCTTACGAGCGGCGAGCTCGTCTCCTCTCAGATCTGCTGGCGGTGTGTCTGTGCTTCCGTCCTGTGCTCGCCGCTCGTAAGGATTCAACACCCCGCTCTGACTTTTAAATGTGAGTTTTTTACTTTGATTTTATTAAAACGCCCTTAGTGGTTTCAGACCCACACTATTTTTCCTTCCTTTATTTTGTACATCTCAACTTTGTGACTGCCGCTGCTGATACCTGAGGGATGCACTGATTGCACCATAGATGCTACACCCTTTTCCCACTGGCACGAGCTCGGCGCTCGTTTGGATTGAGGTCCACGCTCACTTCATCACAAGTGAGTGTGTGAATGTATGCACCAGTGATCCATCTTGCTGCACTCACAAAGTTGCGCTATTGATGTGCTTTTTGTTTGTGTTTTTCCATATACACTCCAATGATTAACGGTGCCATAAAGACCAGCCCATAAGGACGCGATACCCTCCCTAACTACAGAGAGTTGCTGCATACCGCCCCCCCCCTCCAATAGGGAGGTAAGCCAGGTGTGATCACAGGGTGGATGCCACAGGACTTTCTCCAAGCATTTGGTGACAGGACCTTATTCACATATATTATCCATTCACCATAAACTTATTATTAGTTATTTTTGGAAGTATTGGGAAGTCACCACCAGGACTTTTTTTGGGACTGTTTTTTCTTTACCAGTTCAGTTCACGTATGCACTGAGTGTGTTACTCTATTTATCCTATCCATCCTATCCTTTTCAGTTATGGATAATGTTTGTGGATTACTAATATGTTTTAGTGATTTAATTTTTTAACACGTGCTGTACATTTGGATTATTTAGATATTGGTTGTATATGTCACTTATATTGCCTTATTATTCACTGTGTTATATAGTTTTTCTTTTGTTGTTCTGATCATATTTTGATCAGTCCTTTATTAGTGCACGTACTTTTGTGTCACTGTGCACATTGCACATCGCTGTTAGTTAGCGGAATACCAGCTAATTACTTACTCACTCTGTCTCTCATTTTCCCTCATTTGCCCCTTCCCCTTCCCCTCCCTTCCACCTTTTTTCACCTGTGTTTTGTCCTATCCCCACCGTTTTTTCATTCACACTTCCTCTCCCTTCCCCAATTTTACTTTATCTGACACACTACAGCGCAGTCACCATCACGTTTTTTATACTTTATTGTTCATTTGGACCAGACCCCTCGGTGATTGCTGCAGTATCTCATCCGTTTCCTATCCCTCACCTCCTACCCGTTTCACTACTCAGTTAGCACAAGGGTTCTTTCTGTTTTATATTTGACAGGCAGTACTGCCACCAAATGCAGACCACCAAAGTAAATGGGGGGGGGCACCTTACCTGCCCTGCAATTTCAACCGCAATGCACACAGCAGTGGCGGCGGTGGTTTGGGTTTTATAGGGTTCAAACATGCAGTGAGGAGGTGACATAATTCTTCCTAGCCACCTGTCAAACGTCCTTTGGAAAGCGATCCCCTGCGGATCGCTCTTCGGAGGGCAACGCAAGCGTAAATAAGCCCTAAGGCTTCTTTACACATATGTTTAGCCTGATATTTCCATCTATTGAAAATGTGTCTTACCTCCGAATGCACAGGATGATTTACTTGTTCCAGTTGCCTTCCATGTGTTGATGTACCTTTAAAAAAAAAAATATTTAATATACTGTTTTTTTCAGATAAAAAGCGAAATATTAACATACATTATTCTGTACTGAGCACTGCTACAAATGTATGAACAGTTCATTACTGATAGCAGCATGGAGTCAGGCGTTATGGATGGACAGAGAGCATTAGGGGTTAACTTGATCAAACCCGCAATGCTCCTTTTCTATCTGTCACTGGGAACAAATTTAGGATTCATTTATTTTCACAAAGATTCATGCTATATTTAGCGGTCATTTTCACAAGAAGCACCATTTTACTGTAATTTTTAAACAGAATATATTTTAGAAATACTTTTTAATTTACAGTAAACTATTTTTTTTAAACTAACACTGTCAAAAAAATCACTTTTTTTTTTTTTGGTCTACTGAGTACATACAGAATTTAAAAATTCTTGTTATAACCGCAAAAAAATACTGCCAAAAGAAAGCCTAGTTTGTCACCAAAATAAAAAAATAGGAAATGTACTGCTATGGGCGTGAACCAGCCCACCAGGTTCCATCATAGCTAAAATATCACTTTTGGGTGAACTGTCCCTTTAACTTGGCGAAGAAAGAATTTCATGGAAGAGCTGATGCTTTTTTTTTTTGTTTTTTGCTGCATGTGGAAAATTGCATATAAACCATCAAAATCAGTTACTATCATCATTGAGGAATAGTCATACTTCCACCAGAGCATCTTCTCCGCTCTAGCTGGAACAAGCACAGTGCAAATCTCTCATAGTGCTGCAGCCAACGCTGTATCCTGGCCTAGGCCAACAAGGCCCAGGCCTAGGGCAGCACTTTGCAGGGGGGCAGCACAAAAAGAGTCCCCGTCGGCTTGCGCTACACTGTTAGGCAAATTAGTCTAGCGCCCCTATAAAGCGGACATACTGCTTCCGGTATGCGGGTGGCCGGCATTCCGCAACTGTGGGGGGGGGGGGGGGCTTCTAATTTTAACTGTCCTATCATCCTGGACCACAAACCTTCCTCACTGTGCTATATGTTTCTACTGCACCATCTACTTAAAGTAGAACTATAGGCAACACCTTTTTTTTTCATTTTGGATAGAGTAAGGGAGGGTTATAATCACTGTCAGTTTATTTTTTACCATCCCTGTCCCGTTGCGGAGATTTCCCTTCACTTCCTGCCCCATAGCCAAACAGGAAGTGAGAGGAAATGTATTCAAATTAAGGGAATCCATTGCCCCCAGGCCCTCAGAACTAGTGTCCCCACTCAAAAATTTCAGGGCGGGTCTTAAACAACACGGGGTGTGGCCTTGACAGGAAGGGGTGGGCCATATTTAAATTAGGGGGTGCACAAGTTTAGTCAGGCCTAGGGCAGCACAAAACCTAAATACACCACTGGCTGCAGCATATTACTGTTTAAAAAAGAAATAATGTGTTTTCAGTTCACACAATTCAAAAAATGCAGCAGCTTGCATAGTGTAAGCACGTCTATCCCTACGGGTTTCTTTTTTGCTAACAAGCTTATATGAGTGTATATTTTCTTTACTGGCACAATACAAGCTCCCAGAACTCCAGTCATTTTCTTCTTATGGCACACTGATTTTAATTCTGATCCTGTTGTCAGCAGTTAAAGCCCAATTGAATCTTCAGTTCAAATCCACCAAATACAGTACATCCCAGGTGCATTGAAACAAAAAGATCTTTTTAAAGAAAAAAGAGAATTTTAGGATATTCCTCTTTTGTTGGCATTTACTAATCACTGATTTTTTTCTTCAAATTTTTTTTATTTAATTCTTTACTCCTATAAAGATAAAAAGACAAAATATATAAAAATGCTTCCCGTACTTTCTGTTAAAATAAAAATACCAGGAGAGTATAAATACCCCTCAAAATGTGAAAGATAGACACCACAAGGTGCACACGTTTTTTTTTGTCACTATTTTTTTAAAATGTTGGTATTGATGGGGTTAAAAAAAAAAAAAAAGCATTAATCTTGGTAACGGTGCATTAGATACAGTGTATACATGTACAGATGACATACCGTGTTTCCCCGAAAATAAGCCCGGGTCTTATATTAATTTTGGCAACAAAAGACACAGTAGGGCTTATTTTCGGGGTAGGTCTTACAATGCAATGTGCTGTCTTCTCTCCCCCTCTTTCTCCCTGCCTGACAGGAATCTCCAGTGTGAACTGAGTTAAAATACTTGTAAAATCCTATAATCCACTCTATTACAGTATTATATAATGTACAATGTGTGTGTTTCTGTAATATAATTGTGCCAAATACCTTTGTTATAGCGCCGCTCTGCGCTTCTGTGACCCGCTGGAGCTCTCTTCTCTGCAATTATATTACAGAAACACACACATTGTACATTATATACTACTGTAATAGAGTGGATTATAGGATTTTACAAGCATTTTTAATTAGGGCTTATTTTCAGGGGAAGGGCTTATATTGCAGCCGTCCTACAAAATAACGCTAGGTCTTATTTTTGGGGTAAGTCTTATTTTCGGGGAAACACGGTAGTTAGGATGGAGATGATGGGGCCAATATGCAGGATAAAGAAGGTGTGGGATTAAGATACAGATCAACCAGGGACAGGATAGAGATCAAATGTATAAGGGGGGGGATAAAAGAATGGAAAAAAAAAACTATTGCTGCCATGACCAGTGCTGTGATAAGGAACTAGTAAATTATTAATTCGTACTTCTTCATCCTCCATTGTAAGGGGAAGGGGCGGGTTAACTGTTTACAACTGTGATCGCTGTGACCAATCACAATGATCACCTGAAAGTGCTTTATCCAGTGCCATTTTTAAATAACTATTGACCACTATTGCCCCCAGTAAGTCAGACCTATAGCTGTGCAATCAGCAAAGCTCTTCCCCCCCTGCTGAGTGGAGAGCTCTGGCTTTGACTCATGGGGTCTGTCAGACTTTTGAAAGAGATCATCATCATCATTTAATTAAAAAAAAAAAAACTTTGAACACCATTTGTTTCAATGTACCTGTAATGTATTTAAAGCAGTGTTTCTCAACTCCAGTCCTCAAGGCGCACCAACAGGTCATGTTTTCAGGCTTTCCATTATTTTGCACAGGTGATTTGATCAGTTTCACTGCCTTAGTAATTACCACAGCCGTTTCACCTGAGGGAAATCCTGAAAACATGACCTGTTGGAGCGCCTTGAGGACTGGAGTTGAGAAACACTGATTTAAAGGATAAGTTCACTTTTAAAAAAATTAAAATAAATGCAAATTTTTTTCAGGTAACACAAATGTGCATTTGGAAACTATTGCACCCGTAATCCTCAGATCGTGGGTGCAATGTAGGGCTCCTACAGACTGTCGGTGTAAGATGTCTGCCCGTAGATTGTACATCATATGGGCAGACAGTTTCACATTGACAGACAGACTCAATTAACTACTAGAGCGCTTAACATTGCCCTGGTAGTTCATTGAGGACTACAAGCCGACAGCCACAAAGGCTGCTGGTACTTGTAGTTTTCACATTCACAGAATAAATAATGCGGCCAGCCGCTTGTGTCACAATGGCAGATCTGGAGGGTTTGGGGGCCTGTGCTACAGTAACGTGTTACACTCCGAATCAGTTACAAAAGGGGAGCTTATCCTTTAAGTGTTATAAACCTAAAGTGTAATTGGGCTTTAAAATGTATTTAAGAAATAATATATATATATATGTACTGTATGTATGATGCTTTTTTTTATTTCTTGAAAATAAAATACTTTGAAAGTAAAATGTATTTAAAGCCAAAACTTTTTAATTTTCATTTTGTGTAGAGTAGGGAATGTTTTTTCTTTTTGTCTCATTTGAAATATCGCCTTTCACTTCCTGTTTGCTCTGTTTTGGATTCTCTCTTTCTTTTTGAATCCCTCTAATGGGGAAAGAGACAGCAATAAAACTTGTCAGGGTTTCTACCCCTTCACCACTCTAAATGTAAAAAAAAAAGAAAACTTTTGGTTTTAGGTACATTTGAAAGTGAAGGCAATAGGTTATTTCACAGCTGAAAGAAATCAATATATTTACTCCTCATAGTTGAGCGCGTTGGTCCAGTTCAGCAGTTCATCCACTTCCCAGTCTAGAACAGCTTGGGTGCCATGTTGCTCTACAGACTGAATCACACCTTGTGTAGCACGCTGTACCAGGATGGCGGTGTTGGGGTCTGTAGTCTGGGCATGAAGGCTTCCTTCATAATACCTAATGGGAAAAAAAAATACAATAATACAAGACACACCAATTTTATGGGCCAATTTAAATAGGTAATTGAAACTGCAATAAGAATGCATAAAATGTAGTAACCTACAGCCAGCAATCGGCTTTCAAAAAGCCTATAGCAGTAAATGATGATTTCTGATTGGTTGCTTTGTGGTATTGCACTTTGCACAATGCTGTTTGATTTAGAAAATAAGTCAATAGTAACAAAAAAATATACAAAGTACATAATTAGAAGTGTAAGAAGCAATGACATGGGAAGTGACCCTTGCAAGTATTATGATGGCAAACGGACGTACTGTATTGGTTGAGTTTGTGTTCTTGAAGTGAACCGGACCTAGACTATAAATTGCCTAGCCTAAAATGAACAGACATCTCTGTGAAGTCCTAGACACAAATGTACACAGGAAGTCAACTTTTCTCTAAGCCCCTCCACCCCCACCAATTACACTAAACCCTGCTAATGTAATTTAACTGTCAACTTCCAGAGCCTTTACTGTCAATTGAAGTTCTAGCATTTGGCAGCTGAATGTCAGGCAGGGTGTAGCGCTGGGATGGGGCAGGACTTCTAGGATATCTAAATCCAAAAAACAAAAATGTTATATTTTACAGTGTATAAGTCCTTAGATGTGGTGGCTGCATTCCTTTTTGTTTTTTTTCAGGCTAAGATCATTTTCAGCAAGTACAGAACATTCCAGTTGATCTTGTGAGTGTCCATGTAACTTGAGTTGAATCCAAAAAGCATAGTTGTCACATTAGACTGTCCCCAAAGAGTGGAGGAGTGTAGCCACCCTAGGACGGAAAGGAAGTTATTTGCTGGATTTCGAAATGAAAGTAGATCCTGAAAAAAAACAAAACAATACAACCCACCTCATCCAAGTACAAATTAGCTGCTATAAATTACCGTACATTTTTGGTTTTGGATTTTGATATGCTTTAAAATTAATTTTGGGAGAAGCCAAGGCCCTGCATAGAGCCTGGGTTGAGGCAATGAGGAATAATGTGAAAAGATCCCAGGTATTTTCAGATGGCTTTGTTTTAGTAGAATTCTTATCTTGGGTCACGTTCACGCTTCTTGTTTTCCTGCAATAAAAAAAATACTAAATACAGGTCCTTCTCAAAAAATTAGCATATTGTGATAAAGTTCATTATTTTCTGTAATGTACTGATAAACATTAGACTTTCATATATTTTAGATTTATTACACACAACTGAAGTAGTTCAAGCCTTTTCTTGTTTTAATATTGATGATTTTGGCATACAGCTCATGACAACCCAAAATTCCTATCTCAAAAAATTAGCATATCATGAAAAGGTTCTCTAAACGAGCTATTGACCTAATCATCTGAATCAACTAATTAACTCTAAACACCTGCAAAAGATTCCTGAGGCTTTTAAAAACTCCCAGCCTGGTTCATTACTCAAAACCGCAATCATGGGTAAGACTGCCGACCTGACTTTTGTCCAGAAGGCCATCATTGACACCCTCAAGCAAGAGGGTAAGACACAGAAAGAAATTTCTGAACGAATAGGCTGTTCCCAGAGTGCTGTATCAAGGCACCTCAGTGGGAAGTCTGTGGGAAGGAAAAAGTGTGGCAGAAAACGCTGCACAACGAGAAGAGGTGACCGGACCCTGAAGAAGATTGTGGAGAAGGACCGATTCCAGACCTTGGAGGACCTGCGGAAGCAGTGGACTGAGTCTGGAGTAGAAACATCCAGAGCCACCGTGAATAGGCGTGTGCAGGAAATGGGCTACAGGTGCCGCATTCCCCAGGTCAAGCCACTTTTGAACCAGAAACAGCGGCAGAAGCGCCTGACCTGGGCTACAGAGAAGCAGCACTGGACTGTTGCTCAGTGGTCCAAAGTACTTTTTTCGGATGAAAGCAAATTTTGCATGTCATTCGGAAATCAAGGTGCCAGAGTCTGGAGGAAGACTGGGGAGAGGGAAATGCCAAAATGCCTGAAGTCCAGTGTCAAGTACCCACAGTCAGTGATGGTCTGGGGTGCCATGTCAGCTGCTGGTGTTGGTCCACTGTGTTTTATCAAGGGCAGGGTCAATGCAGCTAGCTATCAGGAGATTTTGGAGCACTTCATGCTTCCATCTGCTGAAAAGCTTTATGGAGATGAAGATTTCATTTTTCAGCACGACCTGGCACCTGCTCACAGTGCCAAAACCACTGGTAAATGGTTTACTGACCATGGTATTACTGTGCTCAATTGGCCTGCCAACTCTCCTGACCTGAACCCCATAGAGAATCTGTGGGATATTGGGAAGAGAAAGTTGAGAGACGCAAGACCCAAAACTCTGGATGAGCTTAAGGCCGCTATCGAAGCATCCTGGGCCTCCATAACACCTCAGCAGTGCCACAGGCTGGTTGCCTCCATGCCACACCGCATTGAAGCAGTCATTTCTGCAAAAGGATTCCCGACCAAGTATTGAGTGCATAACTAAACATAATTATTTGAAGGTTGACTTTTTTTGTATTAAAAACACTTTTCTTTTATTGGTCGGATGAAATATGCTAATTTTTTGAGATAGGAATTTTGGGTTGTCATGAGCTGTATGCCAAAATCATCAATATTAAAACAAGAAAAGGCTTGAACTACTTCAGTTGTGTGTAATGAATCTAAAATATATGAAAGTCTAATGTTTATCAGTACATTACAGAAAATAATGAACTTTATCACAATATGCTAATTTTTTGAGAAGGACCTGTATATATATGTAAAATACCATTCAACATTATGTGACCAGTGAACAGTAATGTTCTGCAGCTAGCACAGGTTTGAAAAATAGGAGAGACGGCATTAATATTTTGTGTATTTTGAAATAAACCTGTCGTGAAACGAACAAGGAGGCTAACCTCTCTTTCTGAAAATGTTAATTTCCTGGCTGTTATGTACCTTTAGGGCAGGAGTAGGCATCCTTGGAGAGGCGGAGATCATGAACAACCTGGAAAAGACCCAAGATCATCTTGGTGCACTGCTTTTTTAAGTACCGTATATACCCGAGTATAAGCCGAGGCACATAATTTTACCACAAAAAACTGGGAAAACTTATTGACTCGAGTATAAGCCTAGGGTGTCCATCTGCATGCCTCACTGTGCCAATGCCTCACTGTGCCCATGTGCATGCCTCACTGTGCCTATGCCTCACTGTGTCCATGACTAGACTGACATTTAACATGGGAGTCTATGGAAGGGGTGCCCGGCTTTGAAAAATCGTTTCTCCCCAGCCGTAGGTCCCCCAGACAAAAAACGTTGCACACTTATAGAGGAGAAATGGGGCTACATGTGTGCCAAGTTTTGGGTCCAGGAGACCTACGACCGGCCGGTACCCGGTCCCCAAAATCACCGGAGAAATTACCATTTAACATGGGAGTCTATGGAAGAGGTGTCCGGGTTTGAAAAATCGGTGCTCCCCGGTTTTATGTCCCCTGGACAACAAATTTTGCACACGTATAGAGGAACAGTGGGGCTACATGTGTGCCAAGTTTGGGGTCCAGGGGACCTACGGTCGGGTGGTACCGGCTTCCCAATATCCGGGAGATCAGGCGCAAAAAGGTGACTCGAGTATAAGTCGAGGGGGGCATTTTCAGCACAAAAGAATGTGCTGAAAAACTCGGCTTATACTCGAGTATATATGGTATATATTCTACAAGATCCTTATAAAAAGTAAGGAAAGTTTGAAGATTTCAGGGGTTAGTAGTAATTAAAGCAGAGGTAAGCAGTAAGTTACACAGAGTGCTGGGGTCAGTAGTAATTAACACAGAGTTTAGAGGTGAGAAGAATGTAATGCAGAGTTCAGAGGTCAGCAGTAGATAATGCAAAGTTCAGGGGTCAGTAGTAAGTAATGCAGAGTCCTTCTTGTTAAAAAAAAGTAATGCAGAGTCAAGCGGTGAGACGAATGTAACAGAGTTCAGGAGTAAGTAATGCAAAGTGCAGGGGTCAATAGTAAGTAACAGAGTCTAGAGGTGAGAAGAATGTAATTCAGAGTTCAGAGGTCAGCAGTAGATAATGCAAAGTGCTGGGGGTCAGTAGTAGGTTATGCAGCGTTAAGAGATGAGAAGAATGTAACAGAGTTCAGAGGTCAGCAGTAAGTAATGCAAAGTGCAGGGGTCAGGAGTAAGTAATGCAGAGTGCTGGGGTCAATAGTAATAGTAAGCAACACAAAGGGGTTGATTTACTAAAGGAAAATCCACTTTGCACTTGAAAGTGCACATGGAAGTGCAGTTGCTGTAGATCGCTGTAAATCTGAGGGGAAGCTCTGAAATTAGGGGAAGCTCTGCTGATTTTATCATCCAATCATGTGCAAGCTAAAATGCTGTTTTTTATTTTCCTTGCATGCCCCCCTCAGAACTACAGCATCTGCACTTCCATGTGCACTTTCAGTGCACTTGCAAGTGCAAAGTGGATTTTCCTTTAGTAAATCAACCCCAAAGTCTAATGGTAAGAATGTAATGCAGAGGTCAGCAGTAAGTAATGCAGAGTGCAGGGGTTAATTACGATTTTTAGGTCAGCTATGGCATGGAGCAGCTTCCTTTTTTCTTTCACGACAGGTTTACTTTACAGAGGAATTGAACTCTTGAAACTGTGCCTGCGGTCTTCCTGCAAGCTGATCTTCAGAGCCTCAAGCAAGGAGAAGAGAGAGCAGCAAAGTAGTGACCAGCAGTCAGAGGCAGTAGAGCCTTAGCAGTCACACAGCTTTAAGGCTGTAGGTACAGGAGTGTCGATGCCCAATGAATATTTCTTATGTTCTCTATAATCTATATCATAGCAAATCTTCACTTTTTTAAAAAATTTAGTTCCACTTCCAATTTAAGTAAAATGTGATGCAGGGAGTTAGGAGACACGTGTACAAATTTAAATGAATGAAACAAAATGAAAATTAAACACAAGTGAATGCATGTTCCTTGTGTTGCCAGTGTTAATGTTTTATATTTCTGTATAGATCACTCCCTTCCATCAGACTCCTTTCCTGAGAGTGTGCTAAAATATCCCTACTGGCCTGAACCATTAAATGATATAGTATGTACACAGGGGAAAAGCTACAAAGAATCAGACTTTTTTTTTCACATCATTCATCTGCTTCATTTTCTTAGCAACTGTCAGAAATGTACAATTACATTTGAATATCATTTCCTTTTTAAGTGCATGATTTACAATAGTAATAAGGTAGTTATATCAGACTGAACATATTTTCTGCAGGCGGTCTTTGTACAACTCTATGTAAATTTCCCCAGTAGCCTGCATGAAAAATAAATGAACACTTTTAGCAATGTATTATTGATGGAAATGTTTTGGATAAAATTCATAATGGTTTAATTAAAGAAATATGTATTTAGTATATAATTATACATAATGGTGCTTATTATGTCAAAGTAAATGTTGATGAGCAAGCATTATTTATTATAATGATTTAGAATTCTTTTTTTTGGGATAAAAGGCTTGCCAAAGAAAACTCCACCAGATGGCACTATATATACAGTCATCGTCATTCATGGAGACATCAAGTTGGGTTTTCAGGATTCTTAGTTCTTCCACAGAGGAGACACAGTGTGCTGTTCCTATACAACCCTGGTACATTCTAATCTGAAATATTACATTTTAAACAGCATTATGTCTTAAGATATTAGACCTTATTTAGTACTAATATCCTTTATTTATAAAGTACAATTGTATTAAAAACCGACAGCGCCTGAGTATTTCTAGTAGTAGATCTGACATTGTAGGGAGTCAGTTTCCCAGCACCCCCTCCTGTACTTTCACATGACTTTCCTCTTCCTTCTCTCTTTCTGCTCTAGGAATCTAACTCTTCCTCTTCCCTTTGCCTACCCCTTACGTCTCTTTATTACTTTCCTAACCTGTTTTGTATACAACTTTCTACATAGCTTCTTGAGATGATAACGCTCTCTAAAGCCCCATTCACACCTAGCATGCTTTTTGTGCGTGCTTTTTGAGTAACACGCATAGCACAGCCCATTGATTTTAATGGGTTGCCCCATGGGTGACAAATGCGTCAAACGCAGCTCATCGAGCTTTTTGCCAAGTTCCAGTTTGCACATTTATTGAAGCGGAGTTCCGCCCTAAAGTGGAACTTCCGCTCATCCGATTCCTCCCCCCCTCCAGTGCCACAACCTTTCGGGGGGAGTAGGGGGACAGGATACCCACTTCCGGGAGTCCAGGCTGCGGCCCGTGACGTCACCGCGGGGCTCCCTCCTCTTCCCCCGGGCCAAAAGGAGAGAGGAGCCGGGGCCTCACGCATGCGCAGTAGGGTTAACGGCGTGAAGTCGAAAGGCTACACTGCCGGGTTCCCTTACCCGCAATGGCGGCGGCAGAACCCGACAGCTGATGGAAACATGAGCTGCGGTGCCGACATCACTGGACTCCAGGACAGGTAAGTGTCCATTTAATAAAAGCCAGCAGCTGCAGTATGTGCAGCTGTTGGCTTTTATTTATTTAAATTTTTTGGCCGGAACACCACTTATTTTTTTTTCTTTTACTTTATTTCTTATATATATATATATATAATAAAAAATAAATAAATTAAAAGAAAAATATATATATATATTTTTTTTTTTTTTTTCGGAACACCACTTTGTTTGTTTAGTCACATATGTTGTGCATTTTTACTTAACAATCAATGGCGCCGCACGCGCATGCATGGAAACTGTACTTTCTTTTTTAATGGAAAAAGAGTGATATTGCAAGGATGCTGGAAAAAAAATAATCAATATTCTATATGATATACAGTGAATTTAAAAAGTCTACACACCCCTGTTAAAATGTCAGGTTTCTGTGATGTAAAAAAAATGAGACAAAGATAAATCATTTCAGAACTTTTTCCACCTTTAACCACTTGCCACCTGCCCACCGTCAAATGATATGTCGGCGGACCCAAACGGCCTCGCAGCAGCGTGTTGGTAGGACAGGGCGCGACCCCGATCTCTGTAAAGAGCCACGGTTTTTTAACCTTGTGATCGACTGTGTCTAATCGCAGCCGGTCACATGCAAATACAGGACGTGCTGGTAATCGTCTCTCATCACATCACACTGACAGAGTGTGAGGCGAGGAGAGCCAATCAGCGGCATCTCCTCACAGGGGAGAACAG
Source organism: Rana muscosa (assembly GCA_029206835.1). Lineage (NCBI taxonomy): Eukaryota > Metazoa > Chordata > Amphibia > Anura > Ranidae > Rana > Rana muscosa. Next base: position 927,155,212 of record CM055117.1, read on the forward strand.
GGCATGTAATCAGGGCACTGATTATCAGTGCCCTGATTACAGTAAAGCCCCAGAAGTGTCACCAATCAATGCCCATGAGTGCCAATCAGTACCCATTATTGGTGCCAGTCAGTGCTGCCTTTTAGTCCCTGCTCATTAGTGCTGCCCATCTCTGCCACATATCAGTACCCACCAGTACTATCAGTGCCACCTATCAGTGCAGCAGTAAAAAATAAAAACTCTCTCTTGTTAAAAAAAATAAAATAAAAATCCAGCAGTGATTAAATACCACCAAAAGAAAGCTCTGTTTGTGTGAAGAAAATACTAAAAAATTCATTTGGGTACAGTGTTGCATGACCGCGCATTTGTCATTCGAAGTGTGACAGCGCTAAAAGCTGAAAAATGGCCTGGGCAGGAAGGGGGTGAAGGTGCCCCATATTGAGGTGGTTAATGTGACCTATAAACTGTACAACTCAGTTGACCAGCAAACTGAAATCTTTTAGGTGGAGGTAACTAAAAATGAAAAACTAAAATAATATGTTTGCATAAGTGTGCACACCCTTAAACTAATACTTTGCTGAAGCACCTTTTGATTTTATTACAGCACTCAGTCTTTTTGGGGTATGAGTCTATCAGCATGGCACAGCTTGACTTGCAAAAACACTCCAAATCTGTCAGATTGTGAGGGCATCTCCTGTTCAGATCACCCCACAGATTTTTAATTGGATTCAGGTCTGGGTTCTGGCTGGGCCATTCCAAAACTTACATTTTTTTCTGGTCAAACCATTCCTTTGCTGATTTGGATGTATGCTTTGGGTCGTTGACAGCTTTATAGCAGAAGCCTGAAGGTTTTGTGCCAATATTGACTGGTATTTGGAACTGTTCATAATTCCCTCTACCTTGACTAAGGCCTCTGTTTCAGCTGAAGGAAAACAGCCCCAAAGCATGATGCTGCCACCACCATGCTTCACGATGGGTATGGTGTTCTTTTGGTGACGTGCAGTGTTGTTTTTGTGCCAAACATATATCTTTTGGAATTATGGCCAAAAAGTTCAACCTTGGTTTCCTCAGACCATAACACATACTCCACATGCTTTTGGGAGACTTCAGATGTGCTTTTGCAAAATTTATCCGGCCTTGGTGTCTTTTCTTCGTAAGAAAAGGCTTCCCTCTTGCCACTCTGCCCCATAGCCCAGACATATGAATATGGGAGATTGTTGTCACATGTACCACACAGCCAGTACTTGCCAGATATTCCTGCAGCTCCTTTAATATTGCTGTAGGCCTCTTGGCAGCCTCCCTGGCCAGTTTTCTTCTTGTCTTTTCATTGATTTTGGAAGGACGTCCAGTTCTTGGTAATGTCACTGTTGTACCAGATTTTCTCCACTTGATGATGACTGTCTTCACTGTGTTCCATGGTATATCTAATGCCTTAGAAATTCTTTTGTACCCTTCTCCTGACTGATACCTTTTAACAATGAGATCCCTCTAATGCTTTGGAAGCTCTCTGCGGACCATGGCTTTTCTGTAGGCTGCGACTAAGAAAATGTCAGGAAAGACCTACTAGAACAGCTGGCAGGTGTGTACTGACTGCTATTTAACATGAGTCTGAATGGGATTGTTTAATTCTGAACACAGCTACATTCCCAGTTATGAGAGGGTGTGCACACTTATGCAACCACATTATTTTATTTTTTATTTTTACTTCCCCACCTAAAAGATTTCAGTTTATTTTTCAATTGAGTTGTACAGTTTATAGGTCACATTTAAAAGGTGGAAAAAGTTCTGAAATGATTGATTTTTGTTTCATTTTTTTTACATCACAGAAACCTGACATTTTAACAGGGGTGTGTAGACTTTGTATATCCACTGTACCAGAGTATTCTTAAAGCAAATATTTGTTTTCAAAAGTTATTTGTCTTTCAGAGGGCACAAAGTAAATTAGAAGAGAGTGGGTAAGCAGACAAGTAAGTAGATGGTAGGTAGGATGCAACTTTATCCATCGATGTTGTTTGATTCCCCGTGGGGCTGAGAGAAAAAAATCTTAATGTGTATGGCCAACTTAGGGCAGCAATCAGAGGGCGCCCTGATTGTTTTGTAAGACCAACAGCCTTTTGGGATGTTATATACAGTACATTGTTTTTAATGTGGAGCATGTTTTGGTATAGTAGAGCAGAAAAGACCTATGTACATTTACAGTTATTATATAGAAGGTTCATCTAAGTTTTTCCAATTAATTACCTTTTTCATTCGTTCTAGAGAGGCCTTTAACGGTTCTACATAACATACAGCTGCACCATCTACTCACATCTTTCTCATCCAGTCAATTTTTCGTTGCTTTTGTTTTTTTAATACATCCTGTATCCTCTGCAGTTTGTTGTGGTTGAATTTGACCCTCTTCTTATTATCAGCTGCAGTCACTTCATCTAAGCTGTCAAAGACCTGAGGAGATAAAGAAATGGGGTTAGTAAAAATTTATTATTGGGCATGTAATATCCTGCGGAGCGCTACTGAGCAATTCCAGCAAGGATCTATAATAAGCCTGTCTCTTTCTAGATAGATAGACATTGGCTTTAATTCCCCATTTTTTTATTTATTTTTTTAAATACAGACAAAATGTATTACAGTAAACATAAAAATTTAAAGGGGCCACTAAATATATACAAAATACAGCTCTCAGCCATCTTCCACAGCAAAAGAAACCTAATTAAATACCTTTTTAGTCCATGGGTAAACTCAAAGATACTTTTATCTTCATAAACTTATTTTTTTAATTATTTCTACCTCCAACCTAAAGTCCTATACTCGACTGTCCACACTCATGGCAGATACACGCTGTATGGATCATGGGGAACTGAACAGCAGCTGCTGGTAAGGAAGTGAAGAAACAAATCTACACAGACAGCAATGAAAATTTCACAGGGTTTAAACCTTTCCTTACTGTAATAAAAAATAAAAAAAAAGTACTGATGTTGGATGATAATCATCTGTTCAGTAGGGTTGATGTCAGGGCTTTGCGCAGGCCCCTTCAGTTCCCAAACATAAAACCATGGGGAAGATTTACTAAAACTGGACCACTCAGAATCTGGTGCAGCTGTGTCACTCCAGAGGCCCCACCCCCTTATGACTTCACCGCACGGGGCATGATGGGGTGGTAAAGTCATAAGGGGCGGGGCCTCTGGATAACGTCACATGGTGACCCCCGCCCCATGCCAATATAAGTAGTGGCACACCGCGCACCTAGCCTTAGAGCGGGAGAGAGCATTGTGTCAACATCGGAAGAAGAACAGAGGGAGAAGACCGCGGAGAAGACCGCGCAAAAGAGCAGAAGACAGCGGACAGAGGGAGAATAACCGGAGAGAGCGGAGAAGAGCCGGAGAGGCAGAAGACAGCGGAGTAGACAGAAGAGCCCGAAAGATGGCGGAGAAGAGCCAGAGAAGGAAGAAGAAATCGGAAAAGATGCCGGAGCTGCTTAATAAATTACTTTAAAAACCTGTGTAGTGTGTTTTATTTTTGACACTTTTTTTTTTTAGGTGAATGGGTAGGGGTACAATGTACCCCATACTCATTCACATAGGGTGGGGGGCCGGGATCTGGGGGCCCCCTTATTAAAGGGGGCTCCCAGATTCTGATTAGCCCCCCCACCCGCAGACCCTGAAAATCAACGGCCAGGGTTGGCGGGAAGAGGCCCTTGTCCTCATCAACATGGGGACAAGGTGCATTGGAGTGGGGAGGCGCAGGGCCCCCCCCCCTGTTTAAAAGCACCCACCCCCCCATGTTGAGGGCATGTGGCCTGGTACGGTTCAGGAGGAGGGGGGGCGCGCTCGCTCGTCCCCACCCCCTTTCCTGACCTGCCGGACTTTGTGCTCAGATAAGGGTCTGGTATGGATTCTGGGGGGACCCCCACGCCGTTTTTTTGGCGTAGGGTTCCCCTTAAAATTCATACCAGACTGAAGCGCCTGGTATGCTCTTGGAGGGGGAACCCATGCCTTTTTTTTATTTTATTTGGCGTGGAGTTCCCCCTAAAGATTTATACCAGACACAGTGCCTGGTATTGTCGGGGATCAAAGTCGGATCCCTGTTCTTTGAAGTCGGGCGCATGTCGGACTTCAAGTCGCAGGGCAAAGTCGGATCCAAAGTTGTACGACTGTCGTGTCGTACCAGTGTGAACCCGGCCTAAGCCCATGTTCATATTGGGCTGATTTGGCATGCGATTTGACATGTCAAATTGCATGCCAAAACGGCGGCTATTGCCGGCAATGGCACCGTACGAAATCGGTGCAACGCCAACTTTGTGGCGCCGCACCGATTCCCAAAAGTAGTTCCTGTACTACTTTTGATAACTTTGGGGGGCGATTTGAATAGACATCTGTCCATAAACCCACACAGATGTCTGTCAAATTGCCCCCGAAGTTGGACTGCATTGCCGGTTTGAAATTGTGCGAGTTCAGCTGAACTCGCATGATTTCAAACCCGCATCAGTGTTGAACCTAGGCTAAAACCTGGAAGCTGATTGGTTTCTATGCAGAAGTGAGCCTGATTTTGCAATATCCAGCTTTAGTAAATAAACCCCCATGTCTTTATGGACCCAGGGCACTGATATGTTGCAAACCTTGCCACAAAAAAGGAAACACAATTGTCCACAATGTCTTTGTATGCTGTAGCAGCAATAGTACCTTTTGATGGCAATGCCAGACCTCATTTTACAGGCGGATCCAGATATTTTGTCTGTATAGTGCATTTCAAAATCTTTTGTAACTTTTCTGGCTAATAGGGCATAGTGTCTGGTATTGCCAGGACTCGATTACCTCACCTCTTTAGCTAGCACCACCTCTGCCCTTTTCATTGTTTCCCCTCTAATTTTGAGTTTAAAAAAAAACTATTTGGAGTAGAGTGAGAAGTGTGGGGTGTTATGATGGCTGAAAAGTAATAATAAATCCTGGGTTGCTTGCAGTCATGTAAAACAGACAGAATGCCGGTACATACATTATAAAGTAATGCAACAGACAGTAATGCAATCACTGACCCTGAGTGTGAGGAGCCTCCAGCCATTGTTCTCCACCCGTTTGTACCAGCCGCTGTGGGTGTCCTCTGGAATGGCACTGTGGTTATGGATTTGTTTTGGCAGCAGCTGTTTCACACATTGTTTGGTGTAGTCTTTAGGACTATTGGCACACATATCCACAATTGGTCTGTGAGTAAACAACTTATAATATATGTTGGGTGGAAATTTTGTCTGCAAATGGAATTCAAACAATTCAGTATAATTTGTGCATTATTATACACTATGAGCATTTTAATTTCATTTTAAGGTTTTGCCCCAATCCACTCATCTAAATTTGAAGTGAACTCGACACTTTGTATAAGATGAATAGTACAGAAGGCAGACCTCTCCTCCACCCCATCCCTGAGCTGTCTTTACTACAATCTGACAGATCCCACATAAACCTCTAGTCATAATGGCAGATAATGAACAGATAGAAGATAAACATTGTGGGAAGCCAAGTAACTGACATTTTCTCACGCTTCGCGGTATATGTTTATCATACTTCTACAAACATCTGATGAACCAGATAAAAGATCGTACTGCTGCTGTTATCTTATTTCTAGTTTACACAGTTCCATACAGTCAGATTAATGTTTTGTACTATAGATGTTTGGACTCAGTTACGTTGATAAGTGAATATATAACAGATCAAAAAAAAAATGATAGCAGAAACATGAGCTGTAAAGAGTTGGATTACCCCAGAAGATGACAGGACATCTCACAGGGCACTGAATGGAGAAAACAATTAAATGGACAAAAAGGGTAGAGCAATAAGTGGGACTTTGTATGAAGCACACAGCAGTAAAAATACCTCCCAATTTAAAATTACCCTAGGTTATTCAGATATGCATTTTTCTCATTTTAGATTAAAACTCCATGGTCTATGCTCCTGATGAGCGGCTATAAATCCGCAAAACCCGTCGAGCCACTATCACCATCATTTTTTACCATGGACTCCATTATACTCTATATCACTGAATTCATGTTTTTAACTGCTTACTATTCTAACCATGTTACCACCTTTTTTCTTTTATTTCTGTATTCAATGTGTACATGTATATCAGATTGTGGATTATCATATATTTTGTGTTGAAACTATTTAAATGCTTATTATATAGAGGCTCTATGTCCAATATATGCTATATGCGATTGTTTAATACAATATAAAATAAAACTTTATTTCCCAGTCGCTTGATTTCCCATTTTTACTGCTGTGTGCTTCATACAAAGTCCCACTTGTTGCTCTCCCCTTTTTTAAACAAATGATGATAGGGATGGAGGCAGTCACCCCTTTGGTTCCTGCCTCATTTAAAGTCCCAAAACTTCTTTCTTTTCCTATTTTATCAATTAAATGGACAAGTTAGAAAATCTACTCCAATTGCCATTTGTTATGTTTCCCTGCAATCATTGATGTTTGTAGTGTTCTTTCTCCTCCTCTTCTTTCCATTAATCTAAACATGTATTTTAGGCATTGCTCTGCAGATAGTTTATTCTGAAGGTGGGTTAATTGTATGTGCACATCCACAACCCTGTAAATTCTCTGTAAATTCTCAGGGGGGCCTAAGGACAAGTTTGATGTAGACTATTATATCTTCTGTAGATATAAAGCCAAAAATACACAGGTGATTTTGGCATGGTTGTCAATTGCATGAGCCACTTTATTAGAAAATGGTCACTGGACATTGGTGTTGATTTACTAACACTGGAGCATGTAAAATGTGGTGAGGCTCTGCATAGAAACCAATCAGCTTCTAGTTTTTTTTTTTTTTTCCAAAGCTTAACCACTTAAGAACCGGACCATTATGCAGCTTAAAGACCTGGCCCCTTTTTGCAATTCGGCACTGCGTTGCTTTAACTGACAATTGCGCGGTCATGCGACGTGGCTCCCAAACAAAATTGGCGTCCTTTTTTTCCCACAAATAGAGCTTTCTTTTGGTGGTATTTGATCACCTCTGCGGTTTTTATTTTTTGTGCTATAAACAAAAATAGAGCGACAATTTTGAAAAAAATGCAATATTTTTTACTTTTTCCTATAATAAATATCCCCAAAAAATATAGTTTAGGCCGATACGTATTCTTCTACATATTTTTGGTAAAAAAAAACAAAAAACGCAATAAGCGTTTATTAACCACTTAACGACCGCTCACTGTATATATACGTCGGCAGAATGGCACCGACAGGCACAATCACGTAGAGCATACGTGATTGCCTTTGTATAGTTGGGGGGTCCAATCGGACCCCCCTCCTATACAGTGAGCAGTGGCTAAGTGTCCGGGAGCGTTCCGGGATGAGGGGGCAGCCATTCGTTTCTGGCCACCCCCTCGCGATCGCTCCCGGCGAATGGAAATGCCCCCTCTGTCTGTATCAGACAGAGGGAGCAGGAGGAAGTGATGTCATCTCTGGTGCGGCGCTCACATATACCGAGCGCCGTACAAGAGAAGACATCAGGTCAGTGCACACAACACTACACTGACACCAGGACACATAGGGACATAAATCGCCCCCCCAGGCCCCCCCAGACACCCCAGATCACCCCCCAGTCACAGTGTCACTGATTGCAGTGACCATTTATTTAGTGATCACTGCAATCAGTGACATTTGTGACTGTAAAAGTGTCACCAAAGTTTAGTCTTAGGTCCAGTGTAGCCCCCTAACCCCCCCTAATAAAGGTTTAACCCCCTGATCACCCCCCAGATAACCCTTTCACCCCCTATCACCACTGTCGCTAAGCGATCATTTTTCTGATCGCTGTCTTAGCGTCAGTGATGCCGATCGGCTGCCAGTAATTTTTTTTAGGTTCGCCGCATGTTTTTATAGCGTCAGGTACCCCAATATATTATCTAATAAAGGTTTAACCCCCTTGATCGCCCCCCAGGTAACCCTTTCACCCCCTATCACCACTGTCACTAAGCGATCGTTTTTCTAAACGCTGTCTTAGTGTCTGTGATGCAGATCGGTAGCCGGTAATTTTTTTTAGGTTCGCCGCAGGTTTTTATAGCGTCAGGTACCCCAATATATTATCTAATAAAGGTTTAACCCCCTTGATCGCCCCCCAGGTAACCCTTTCACCCCCTATCACCACTGTCGCTAAGCAATTGTTTTTCTAAACGCTGTCTTAGTGTCGGTGATGCAGATCGGTAGCCAGTAATTTTTTTTAGGTTCGCCGCATGTTTTTATAGCGTCAGGTACCCCAATATATTATCTAATAAAGGTTTAACCCCCTTGATCGCCCCCAGGTAACCCTTTCACCCCCTATCACCACTGTCGCTAAGCGATCGTTTTTCTAAACGCTGTCTTAGTGTCGGTGATGCAGATCGGTAGCCAGTAATTTTTTTTAGGTTCGCCGCATGTTTTTATAGCGTCAGGTACCCCAATATATTATCTAATAAAGGTTTAACCCCCTTGATCGCCCCCCAGGTAACCCTTTCACCCCCATCACCACTGTCGCTAAGCGACCGTTTTTCTAAACGCTGTCTTAGTGTCGGTGATGCAGATCGGTAGCTGGTAATTTTTTTTAGGTTCGCCGTCAGGTTTTTATATAGCGTCAGGTACCCCCATATATTACCTAATAAAGGTTTTAACCCCCTAATTGCCCCTAGTTAACCCTTTCACCAGTGATCATCATATAAGTGTTACGGGTGACGCTGGTTAGTTAGTTTGCTTTTTATAGTGTCAGGGCACCCGCCGTATATAACCCAATAAAGGTTTAACCCCCTGATCACCCGGCGGGTGATATCAATTAGGTTTTAGCGTCAGAGAGGGTCTGAGTCACACCCCAGGCAGCGTCAGGTTAGTGCCAGTAGCGCTAACACCCACGCGTGAAGCAAACACCCCCCTTAGTGGTATAGTATCTGAACAGATCAATATCTGATCTGATCAGATCTATACTAGCGTCCCCAGCAGTTTAGGGTTCCCAAAAACGCAGTGTTAGCGGGATCAGCCCAGATACATGCTAGCACCTGCGTTTTGCCCCTCCGTCCAGCCCAGGCCACCCAAGTGCAGTATCGATCGATCACTGTCACTTGCAAAACACAACACACATAACTGCAGCGTTCGCAGAGACAGGCCTGATCCCTGCGACTCCAGTGCTGTAGGAGGTGATTTCACCACCACAGTTAAAAAAAAAAAAGCAAATATGCCGAAGCATTGGGGCAGCAGGGGCGAGGAGCGATTTTGCTCCTAATGCCGCGTACATACGGTCGAAATTCCGACGGAGGCTTGCCCGTGGAAAAGTCCGACCATGTGTGTGCGGCATAACTTTTTTGCGGGAGGATGCCCCCATGCTTCGGCATATATAAATGGTGCGTGTATGCCCATCATTGGAAGTGGGTGGATGAAGGGCGGTATTCTAATGGTGGGCATACCCACCGATCAATCTCTTTTTTCGTTCAGCCAACTGGTTGCATGAAAAAAAAAGATTACAATACATGTCCAACAAGGACCAGCAACGTACTGGTATGTTGCTGGACTTTGAATGGTTATACCAGATTGATGCCTGCGGGTTTAGGTATCATCTTGGTATCATTCTTTTCAGCCTGCGGCCAGCTTTCATGTAAAAGCAATCCTAGTGGCCAATTAGCCTCTGGACTGCTTTTACAAGCAGTGGGAGGGAATGTCCCCCCCCCCCGGATATAAAAAGCGCCATTGGGAAATTGGGAAAGCATTTTATCACACCGATCTTGGTGTGGTCAGATGCTTTGAGGGCAGAGGAAAAATCTAGGGTCTAGAAGACCCCAGTTTTTTCAAAAAAGAGTACCTGTCATTACCTATTGCTATCATAAGGGATATTTACATTCCCTGAGATAACAATAAAAGTGATAAAAAAATAAATAAATATGGAAGCAACAGTTTAAAAATAAAATAAAAAAGCAAAATTAATAATAAAAAAAAAGCACCCCTGTCCTGCCCTGCTCTTGCCCAATGGCGAACGCAAGCATCGGTCTGGCGTCATATGTAAACAGCAATTGCACCATGCATGTGAGGTATCACCGCGAAGGTCAGATCGAGGGCAGTAATTTTAGCAGTAGACCTCCTCTGTAAATCTAACGGGGTAACCTATAAATGCTTTTAAAGGCTTTTAAAAATGTATGTAGTTTGTCGCCAATGCGCGTTTGTGCGAAATTTTAAAGCATGTCGTGTTTGGTATCTATGTACTCGGCCTAAGTGGTTAACCACTTAAGCCCCGGACCATTTGGTAGCTAAAGGACCAGAGGTGAATTCAGAATTTTGCACTGCGCTGCTTTAACTGTAAATTGTGCGGACATGCAATGTTGTACCCAAACAAAATTTGCGTTCTTTTCTTCCCACAAATAGAGCTTTCTTTTAATGGTATTTGATTGCCTCTGCGATTTTTATTTTTTGCGATATAAACGGAAAAAGACCGAAAATTTTGAAATAAAATGATATTTTCTACTTTTTGTTATAAGAAAAATCGAATAAACTCAATTGTAGTCATACATTTAGGCCAAAATGTATTCAGCCACATGTTTTTAGTAAAAAAAATGTCAATAAGCGTATATTTATTGGTTTGCGCAAAAGTTATAGAGTTTACAAACTAGGGTACATTTTCTGGAATTTACACAGCTTTAAATTTATGACTGCCTATCTCATTTCTTGAGGTGCTAAAATGACAGGGCAGTACAAACCCCCCCAAATGACCCCATTTTGGAAAGTAGACACCCCAAGGAAATTGCTGAGAGGCATGTTGAGCCCATTGATTTTTTTTTTTTTTTTGTCCCAAGTGATTGATTAATGACTAAAAAAAAAAAAATTACAAAAAGTTGTCACTAAATGATATATTGCTCACACATGCCATGGTTATATGTGGAATTTCACCCCAAAATACATTTTGCTGCTTCTCCTGAGTACGGGGATACCACATGTGTGGGACTTTTTGGGAGCCTAGCCGCGTACGGGACCCCGGAAACCAAGCACCGCCTTCAGGATTTCTAAGGGCGCAAATTTTTGATTTCACTCCTCACTACCTATCACAGTTTCGAAGGCCATAAAATGCCAAAATAGCACAAAACCTCCCCAAATGACCCCATTTTAGAAAGTAGACACCCCAAGGAAATTGCTGAGAGGCCTGTTGAGCCCATTGAATATATTTTTTTTTGTCCCAAGTGATTGAACAATGACAAAAAAAAAAAAAAATTACAAAAAGTTGTCACTAAATGATATATTGCTCACACATGCCATGGTTATATGTGGAATTACACCCCAAAATACATTTTTCTGCTTCTCCTGAGTACGGGGATACCACATGTGTGGGACTTTTTGGGAGCCTAGCCGCGTACGGGACCCCGAAAACCAAACACCGCCTTCAGGATTTCTAGGCACAAATTTTTGATTTCACTCCTCACTACCTATCACAGTTTCGAAGGCCATAAAATGCCAAAATCGCACAAAACCCCCCCAAATGACCCCATTTTGGAATATAGACACCCCAAGCTATTTGCTGAGAGGCATGGTGAGTATTTTACAGCTCTCATTTGTTTTTGAAAATGAAGAAAGAAAATATATATATATATATTTTTTTTTTTTCAATTTTCAAAACTTTGTGACAAAAAGCGAGATCTGCAAAATACTCACAATACCTCACAGCAAATAGCTTGGGGTGTCAAACTTTCCAAAATGGGGTCATTTGGGGGGGGGGTTTTGTGCTATCTGGGCATTCCATGGCCTCCGAAACTGTGATAGGCAGTGAGAAGTGAAATCAAAAATTTACACCCTTAGAAAGCCTGAAGGCGGTGCTTGGTTTTTGGGGTCCCGTACGTGGCTAGGCTCCCAAAAAGTCTCACACATGTGGTATCCCCGTACTCAGGAGAAGCAACAGAATGTATTTTGGGGTGTAATTCCACATATGCCCATGGCATGTGTGAGAAATATATCATTTAGTGACAACTTTGTGCAAAAACAAAAAAAAATAAAAAATTTCGTTTTTTCCGCAACTTGTGTCAACATATAAAATATTCCATGGACTCGACATGCCTCTCAGTATATAGCTTGGGGTGTCTACTTTCCAAAATGGGGTCATTTGGGGGGGTTTTGAACTGTTCTGGCATTTTATACACAACATTAGGAAGCTTACATCCACTCTTCTAACCACTTGAAGACAAAGCCCTTTTTGACACTTTTTGTTTACATGAAAACATTTTTTTTTTTTGCAAGAAAATTATGTTGAACCCCCAAACATTATATATATTTTTAAAGCAAAGGCCCTAGAGATTAAAATGGTGGGTGTTGCATTTGTTTTTTCTACACAGTATTTGCGCAGCGATTTTTCAAACGCATTTTTTGGGTTAAAAAAATACACTTTTTTTAATTTTAATGCACTAAAACACACTATATTGCCCAAATGTTTGATGAAATAAAAAAGATGATCTTAGGCCGAGTACATAGATACCAAACACGACATGCTTTAAAATTTCGCACAAACGCGCATTGGCGACAAACTACATACATTTTTAAAAGCCTTTAAAAGCCTTTACAGGTTACCCCAGTAGATTTACAGAGGAGGTCTACTGCTAAAATGATTGCCCTCGATCTGACCTTCGCGGTGATACCTCACATGCATAGTGCAATTGCTGTTTACATATGACGCCAGACCGACGCTTGCGTTCGCCATTGGGCAAGAGCAGGGCAGGACAGGGGTGCTTTTTTTTTTTTTCTTTTTTTTTTTATTATTAATTTTGCTTTTTTATTTTATTTTTAAATTGTTCCTTCCAAGTATTTTTTTTTTTTATCATTTTTATTGTTATCTCAGGGAATGTAAATATCCCCTATGATAGCAATAGGTAGTGACAGGTACTCTTTTTTTGAAAAAACTGGGGTCTTCTAGATTTTTCCTCTGCCCTCAAAGCATCTGACCACACCAAGATCGGTGTGATAAAATGCTTTCCCAATTTCCCAATGGCGCTTTTTATATCCGGGGGGGGGCATTCCCTCCCACTGCTTGTAAAAGCAGTCCAGAGGCTAATTTGCCGCTAGGATTGCTTTTACATGAAAGCTGGCCGCAGGCTGAAAAGAATGATACCAAGATAATACCTAAACCCGCAGGCATCATTCTGGTATAAACATTCAAAGTCCAGCAACATACCAGTACGTTGCTGGTCCTTGTTGGACATGTATTGTAATCTTTTTTTTTCATGCAGCCAGTTGGCTGAACGAAAAAAGAGATTGATCGGTGGGTATGCCCACCATTAGAATACTGCCCTTCATCCACCCACTTCCAATGATGGGCATACACGCACCATTTATATATGCGGAAGCATGGGGGCATCCTCCCGCAAAAAAGTTATGCCGCACACACATGGTCGGACTTTTCCACGGGCAAGCCTCCGTCGGAATTTCGACCGTATGTACGCGGCATTAGGGGCAAAATCGCTCCTCTGCCCCTGCTGCCCCAATGCTTCGGCATATTTGCTTTTTTTTTTTTAACTGTGGTGGTGAAATCACCTCCTACAGCACTGGAGTCGCAGGGATCAGGCCTGTCTCTGCGAACGCTGCAGTTATGTGTGTTTTTGTTTTGCAAGTGACAGTGATCGATCGATACTGCACTTGGGTGGCCTGGGCTGGACGGAGGGGCAAAACGCAGGTGCCAGCAGGTATCTGGGCTGATCCCGCTAACACTGCATTTTTGGGAACCCTAAACTGCTGGGGACGCTAGTATAGATCTGATCAGATCAGATATTGATCTGTTCAGATACTATACCACTAAGGGGGGTGTATGCTTCACGCGTGGGTGTTAGCGTTACTGGCACTAACCTGACGCTGCCTGGGGTGTGACTCAGACCCTCTCTGACGCTAAAACCTAATTGATATCACCCGCCGGGCGATCAGGGGGTTAAACCTTTATTGGGTTATATACACGGCGGGTGCCCTGACACTATAAAAAGCAAACTAACTAACCAGCGTCACCCGTAACACTTATATGGTGATCACTGGTGAAAGGGTTAACTAGGGGCGATCAAGGGGGGTTAAACCTTTATTAGATAATATATTGGGGTACCTGACGCTATAAAAACATGCGGCGAACCTAAAAAAAATTACTGGCTACCGATCTGCATCACCGACACTAAGACAGCGTTTAGAAAAACGATCGCTTAGCGACAGTGGTGATAGGGGGTGAAAGGGTTACCTGGGGGGCGATCAAGGGGGTTAAACCTTTATTAGATAATATATTGGGGTACCTGACGCTATAAAAACCTGCGGCGAACCTAAAAAAAATTACCGGCTACCGATCTGCATCACAGACACTAAGACAGCGTTTAGAAAAACGATCGCTTAGTGACAGTGGTGATAGGGGGTGAAAGGGTTACCTGGGGGGCGATCAAGGGGGTTAAACCTTTATTAGATAATATATTGGGGTACCTGACGCTATAAAAACATGCGGCGAACCTAAAAAAAATTACTGGCAGCCGATCGGCATCACTGACGCTAAGACAGCGATCAGAAAAATGATCGCTTAGCGACAGTGGTGATAGGGGGTGAAAGGGTTATCTGGGGGGTGATCAGGGGGTTAAACCTTTATTAGGGGGGGTTAGGGGGCTACACTGGACCTAAGACTAAACTTTGGTGACACTTTTACAGTCACAAATGTCACTGATTGCAGTGATCACTAAATAAATGGTCACTGCAATCAGTGACACTGTGACTGGGGGCTGGGGGGGTGATCTGGGGGGTGTCTGGGGGGGGCCTGGGGGGGCGATTTATGTCCCTATGTGTCCTGGTGTCAGTGTAGTGTTGTGTGCACTGACCTGATATCTTCTCTTGTACGGCGCTCGGTATATGTGAGCGCCGCACCAGAGATGACATCACTTCCTCCTGCTCCCTCTGTCTGACACAGACAGAGGGGGCATTTCCATTCGCCGGGAGCGATCGCGAGGGGGTGGCCAGAAACGAATGGCTGCCCCCTCATCCCGGAACGCTCCCGGACACTTAGCCACTGCTCACTGTATAGGAGGGGGGTCCGATTGGACCCCCCAACTATACAAAGGCAATCACGTATGCTCTACGTGATTGTGCCTGTCGGTGCCATTCTGCCGACGTATATATACAGTGAGCGGTCGTTAAGTGGTTAATAAACGCTTATTGCGTTTTTTGTTTTTTTTTTACCAAAAATATGTAGAAGAATACGTATCGGCCTAAACTATATTTTTTGGGGATATTTATTATAGGAAAAAGTAAAAAATATTGCATTTTTTTCAAAATTGTCGCTCTATTTTTGTTTATAGCGCAAAAAATAAAAACCGCAGAGGTGATCAAATACCACCAAAAGAAAGCTCTATTTGTGGGAAAAAAAGGACGCCAATTTTGTTTGGGAGCCACGTCGCATGACCGCGCAATTGTCAGTTAAAGCAACGCAGTGCCGAATTGCAAAACCTGACGCTATAAAAACCTGCGGCGAACCTAAAAAAAATTACCAGCTACCGATCTGCATCACCGACACTAAGACAGCGTTTAGAAAAACGATCGCTTAGCGACAGTGGTGATGGGGGTGAAAGGGTTACCTGGGGGGGCGATCAAGGGGGTTAAACCTTTATTAGATAATATATTGGGGTACCTGACGCTATAAAAACCTGCGGCGAACCTAAAAAAAATTACCGGCTACCGATCTGCATCACAGACACTAAGACAGCGTTTAGAAAAACGATCGCTTAGTGACAGTGGTGATAGGGGGTGAAAGGGTTACCTGGGGGGCGATCAAGGGGGTTAAACCTTTATTAGATAATATATTGGGGTACCTGACGCTATAAAAACATGCGGCGAACCTAAAAAAAATTACTGGCTGCCGATCGGCATCACTGACGCTAAGACAGCGATCAGAAAAATGATCGCTTAGCGACAGTGGTGATAGGGGGTGAAAGGGTTATCTGGGGGGTGATCAGGGGGTTAAACCTTTATTAGGGGGGGTTAGGGGGCTACACTGGACCTAAGACTAAACTTTGGTGACACTTTTACAGTCACAAATGTCACTGATTGCAGTGATCACTAAATAAATGGTCACTGCAATCAGTGACACTGTGACTGGGGGCTGGGGGGGTGATCTGGGGTGTCTGGGGGGGCGATTTATGTCCCTATGTGTCCTGGTGTCAGTGTAGTGTTGTGTGCACTGACCTGATGTCTTCTCTTGTACGGCGCTCGGTATATGTGAGCGCTGCACCAGAGATGACATCACTTCCTCCTGCTCCCTCTGTCTGACACAGACAGAGGGGGCATTTCCATTCGCCAGGAGCGATCGCGAGGGGGTGGCCAGAAACGAATGGCTGCCCCCTCATCCCGGAACGCTCCCGGACACTTAGCCACCGCTCACTGTATAGGAGGGGGGTCCGATTGGACCCCCCAACTATACAAAGGCAATCACGTACACTCTACGTGATTGTGCCTGTCGGTGCCATTCTGCCGACGTATATATACAGTGAGCGGTCGTTAAGTGGTTAATTGGTTTGCGCAAAAGTTATAGTGTTTACAAAATAGGGGATAATTTTATGGCATTTTTATAAAAAAAAATTTTTTTACTAGTAATGGCGGCGATCAGTGATTTTTTTCGTGACTGCAACATTATGGCGGACACATCGGACACTTTTGACACATTTTTGGGACCATTGTCATTTTCACAGCGGTCAGTGCTCTAAAAATGCACTGGTTACTGTGAAAATGACACTGGCAGTGAAGGGTTTAACCAGGAGGGGGCGCTGTAGGGGTTAAGTGTGCCCTGATGTGTTTTGCTTACTGTGGGGGGGGGGGGGGCGGCGTGGCTTAGCATGTGACGTCACTGATCGTCGTTCCCTATGACAGGGAACAGACGATCAGTGACAGGCTCACTAGGAAGCACGGGGAGAGGTTTGTTTACACTTACCTCTCCCCGTTCTTCAGCTCTGTGAACCGATCACGGGACACCAGCGGCGATCGGGTCCGCTGTTCCCGTGGGGACGGTCACGGAGTAGAGGACCGGGTCGCGAGCACGCCGCCAGCCGTGCCATTCTGCCGACGTACATCGGCGTGCGGTGGTCCTCAAGTGGTTAACTGAGCAAGCTAAAGTTAGAAGCTGATTGGCTACCATCCACAGCTGCACCAGATTTTGCACTTTCCAGTTTTAGTAAATCAACCCCATTATGTCCCCTAATTAATCTTGTTTGACAAACTGTAGACAGCCAGTCCAAATGACAAACATGTCAAGGCCATGTTTGAAAGTATCAGTTTACTTGATGCTATGGGACAGATATTAGGATTATCTTACTTTTCTTACCAGATACCTGTCAAACTCTTTGAACAGAATGTTTATAAGTCCATCTCTTATTTCAGACATTCCTCCAGAATTCCTCACCTAGGCCCAGAGTTTCGGATAGCCAAACATAAAACAAACCATACATAGATGTATCCACTCAAACTGTATAATTAAGATTGTACTTACTCCTCCTAGTCTGAACCTGACATGTACTCCAGCTGCAGCATCGATCAGTTCTGCCTGCCAAAAGAAAGATGACAAACAAGATGTTACACCCTGATAATGCTTCCCATCTAGATCTAAGCAATCTACGGTTCTCCAACAATTGTGAATCTATGGAACCCAGCTTTCCATGGAGACCTGTTTTACACAATAACAGCTAGAATCCAAAGCCTATCCCTTCTGCAGGGTCGGGGTGTGGAGGATATGATGAGCAGGATAGAAACCTTGGCCACTTCCACTTGGTGATTCCCAGATAAACCAGTGCCTGAACTGTCATCCTGCAGCTTGGTTATATTAGCCCCCATCTTCTACATAAAGTATAACTGGAAATTTGGCAAACTCAAGTCTACACATTTTGGCATCATTTGCTGTTCCTTTTCCCTGTGAGGTGGTCAGATTTTGCCTATGTGCTGACCACCTTTTTTACTACTGTATATCTTTCTTCCGCAGATTAGTTAGCATAGGTATTAGGAGGTGTATGGGGACAGTTTTGGGAGTGGTTAGGTTTTTCTGGAATACAGTATGTGTTAACTTATTATCTTAAAGTGGAATTCCACCCAAAAATTTAACTTTCGCTTTTCGGAACCCTCCCCCCCTCCGGTGTAACATTTGGCACCTTTCAGGGGGGAGGGGGCAGCAGATACCTGTGTAATACAGGTATTTTGCTCCCACTTCCAGGCATAGATACCCGTGCCACCGCGGGTATCATGTCACATATCCCAGGAGGCTGTAGGGGCAGGAGCACACAATGGGCTGTAGGTGGACCCAGCAGCATGACCTCAGGGGCTGGCTACAAAACTCGGAAGAGACAGCTGGCTCCTGATTACTTCTGGGAGTGTCTATCTGCTCTGTCCCTCACTGTACTCAGTGGTTCCTACTACTTTTTTACTACTTGCTGTAGGTATGTCCACCTCTAAGTTTCTGCACTTCTTACCAGTACTAGTTTGCCCCCTTTCCTCCATTAGGTGTCTTTATTTGCTCACTTGACAGGGCCATCTTCTGTCTATGGCACCAGAAGATTCCTCTGGTTGGTTAACATTGGGGTACAAGATTGATTGGAAAAAATAAAAAAAATTTGGGTCACCCAATCAATTAACTTTCTCTGAAAAGGATATGGACTGAACTAAGACATTCATTCCCCCACCCCCACTTCATAATAAATCCTAGTATACCTAAATGGATAGTATCAGCAATAGGAGCAAGATATCAATAAAAAAATAAATTAAAAAAAGCAAACACACAATGTACTTACCTCTAGAGGATTTATACATTTAAGCAAAAGCTTTGGGTCTCCTTGTGTTTTAAAATTGATGAGATTTTTGAGATACTTAAAAACATTCATGTCCTAAAAAAGAGAAGAAGAGCATGTGAAATACAGGAAAGACCTTTTGGAAAGGAAAGAGTGAGAGGGCCATATGTGGCCCAAAACACACTACTCTGATATGTCTGCTTTATGGAAGCCATAGTTTCTGTATAGTGCACTGATGAGGCTAATAAGCTCAAAACAGCTGTAAGGTAAGTGATTCTATATTTTAGTCTACATCTGTGCTATAAAGTAGCTAAATACATGGTTTGCCATACAAGGAGTAAAATAAGTATTTGCATGACCGTATGCGCTGTGTAATTGGAAATACAATTTACAATGACACATGTAAATACCTATTTACTTTAAGACAGTGATCTCCAAACTGCAGCCCATGGGCTGAATGCAGCCCTTTGCTTGCCTTTATCCGGCCCTCGAGGCACTATTCTTCCACTTGACACCAACAAGGGGGCAACATTACTTCCATTGACACCAACAGTGGGGAAACGTTCCTCTCACCGACCTCAGCAATGGGGCATTTTTCCTTACACCGACACCAATGATGGGACCAGGCCCGGATTTACTCCCTTTGCCGCCCCAAGGCCGGGTCCTTCAATGCCGCCCCCCCCCCATCATCATGCTTGTGGTTCACAATATGCTTTATCTCCCCCCCTTCCCCAAAGTTTGCTTTTACCTGAAGTTCTGCACATAAGCTGCACAATATAGGATAAGTACTCATAGCAAGTGTTCTTAGTATCAAGTATTGACCTTTGGGAGAGTCTCACATTCCTGGGCAAATATGCCCCAATTCTGCTGTGGTTGTGTACTAATATTCTTATTACTATGCCAGAAAAAAAAAATCTCAGTACAACTATTTTTGAACAGATGCTATAAACACAGATCTAAGGACAAAAATGTACAAATCATATTTTATGAAACTATTAACATAGCTCTACATGAATTACTATGCTTACACAAACACCTGTAATATGTATGACATGGGGCCTTGGTATTTTAATAAAGAAAAATTATTTATGTTTTATTGGATGTTAACAAGACTTCCTCATATAGTGTCCTGAACACGGTCATAATTGTGCACAGCTCCACATCATAAAACACATTTGTCTTTAATACTTACTAGAATCCTGCGGAACGCCCTCTGGATTACACGAGCGGCTTTGTCCTGCTCCACGTTGTACACATCAGGACAACTTGTCACTGAACCACTCAGGTCTTCCATTGTGATTTGTTCACCACTAAAACAAAGTTGTAATGGAAGTCATGAGCTATGATGACGATGTACATATATTCTATTTCATTTATTGGCTGGAAAATCATGATGATGTTGTGTTTTTTGAGCAATAATTTAACAATATTGGTAGGTTTAACAGGAATGAGCACATCATGTTTTATGGTAAAAAGTAAAGTAACTTTGTTACATAAACAAACTTGGTGTAAAAAGAAGTATCTGCAAATAAGATAGTAGACACTCTCCTATACTGCTGACCACTACATTGAAGAGAAACCATTGAGTGAAGTTTCTTCATAAACAGACACTTCCAGGAGTGTGAATTTTCTGTGTCCTCGCTGCGCTCAGGACAGTAGTAGTAGGAACCACTTTTTTCTTTTGAAAAGCCCATGGCGTGTGAAACACACCCAAAAACTCCACCCGGTGCCAAAAAAAGTGCACATACTGTACCATTGCAAAGCACTACAGTGCTTGTGCACAGTCATAATGTTTTAAATAAGAGACATCTCTGCACTGTTTTGCAGCGCAATTTGGAAAATACAATATTTTTTTTATTTGTTCTATAGCACTGTGAGGTGTGTGAAGTAGTGCAATAGTGCATCATAACACATTACAACATGCATTGAACAAATGCAGCTGAATTGCACAAGCATAGGTGTGAATATGTCCTAAAGCAGCAGTTTGATGATACTGATTCATTATCCAATAAGATGACAATGAAAGCAGAAGTACTGAGCCTGGAAAATATAGTATTTACCTGTCTGGGTGTATTATCGGTCAAAGTACTACACAATGCTCAAAAACCTTTGCTGCAGTTGGCAGGAGTTTTGTTTTTTGGAAAATGTTGATTGTTTTCTGTCTTTCTGCGTACATTTTCCTCGCTCTTTACCAAATAATTTTTAATCTTTACTGCTCTACTGAATAATTGATTTTTCTTGGCCTGCCACCTGCAACTGAAATCTGATGTTGCAACCCAGCCATGAAAATATAAAGCTGCTCCATGAGAGCCACTAAATCTAAAATGTAAAACATAGAACTATGAACTATAGAACTACCGAATTACGTATAGTGTGCTAGATGCTTTGTCGTCTTACTGCATAAATGTACTGATTGAGAATACATTTTTGTCATCTACAAGGCTTCAGTATCTAACACAATAGTAGCCCCCTACCTGATCGGTGGGTGGCGGCGTCCTGGCGGCCATTACACAGCATTCAAAAGCCGCGCCTCCCGAATCCTCGTCGCCTGTGATAGGCGGAACACTCAATTTCCCAGCATTCAGTGTTCCGCCTATCACGGACATCCGCTCATCCTCATAACACAGACGAGGATGAGAGGATGTCCGTGATAGGCGGAACACTGCCTGCTGTGAAATTGAGTGTTCCGCCTATCACAGGCGACGAGGACTCGGGAGGCGCGGCCTTTGAAAACTGCAATGGCCGCCGTCTGTCTGCATGACACGCTGTTCAGGTAGGCAGACGGCGGCTTGCAGTTAGTTTTACACATTACATCTACTCCCGGCGGCTGCGGCGAGTAGATGTAATTGGGGTAACGCCGCCCAAGTAATGGGAACGGTGGTGCTACGAGGGAAAGAGTAATCAGTTAGATTACTCGTTACCCCAAAAAGTGGCTACGTTACCTAACGCCGTTTATTTAAACGGCGTTAGTTACAACACTGAACACTGGGCACATGTTTGTTGATGGCTTTCTCCTCCACTCCTAGCTCTCTCCTGGATACTTCTCCACTCAGCGGTGAGGGCTGTGCTCCCTTTCCCCTCCTCCTTCCTGCTAGTGCAGCTCCTGTGAACACCACCACCTGCTTGTTAATACAGGAGTGCTACACTGTCAGAAAGGAGGGCGAGTCTGCACCACTTCCTGACTCTCTCCTCCTCTCCTTCCTTCTCCCAATGCTGGGCTGACAGGAGTAGTGATGCTGTTGTCACTACTCCTGTCAGTCTTGTAACAGAAGGAAAGTGCCCCCATCCCTACAGTAAACCATTGCGCCCAAGGCAGTCATCCCTACCCCCCACCCCTGTGTGGGGTTATGGCAACTTATCCATCTATGCGTATATGTATGCATGCCCCCTAACTGTATATTATTACTCATTACAGAACTATTTGTGAAGCTACCTGTAGTTTCACATACAGTTGTCACTCCCTAACAGGATGTACGTGATCTAGGACCTTCCTGGCAGTATCACCAGTAATTATTTTAACCACTTCGCACCCAGAGGCCATCATATGACGTCCTGGGCTTTGTGGGGCTATATCTGAATGATGCCTGCAGCTACAGGCATCATTCAGATATCAGCATTTTCAGCCGGCGATTCCCTACACCATGGATATGCAATTAGCGGACCTCCAGCTGTTGCAAAACTACAAGTCCCATCATGCCTCTGCCTCTGGGTGTCATGCTTGCTGCTGTCAGAGTCTCGCTATGCCTCATGGGACTTGTAGTTTGGCAACAGCTGGAGGTCCACTAATTGCATATCCCTGCCCTACACCATAAGAACAATCATAGCGGCTGTTCCGCCGCTTGATCGTTCTTACGGGCAGTGAAAGGGGACGTCTCCCCCTCCCGTGCTTACTGACTCACCGCTGCGATCGAGGAGTCGGAGAACGGGTCAGCCGGCCCCGGATGCTGAACATAGAGATTTCCGGCGGACCAGATGGTCGCCGGAGTCTCTATGATCGTCGGAGGCCACGCGCGATGTTATTACGTCACGCCCGGCCTCTGCATTCAAAAACCGTCGCCACCTCGGCTGGGAAGTGGTGATCATTTTTTAGTTATTATTTTAGGCTTCCCAGCCTAGTGGTGAGATGTGGGGTCTTATTGACCCCATATCTCACTGTAAAGAGGACCAGTCTTGTCATATTCCTATTACAAGGGATGTTTACATTCCTTGTAATAGGAATAAAAGTGATCAAAAAAATTTTTTTGTTTTAAAAGTGTCAAAATAAAAAATGTAAGTAAAATTAACAATAATTATTATTTATTTTTTTAAAGTGCTCCTGTCCCCGTGTGCTCGCACGCAGAAACGAAACGCATACGTAAGTCCCGCCCACATATGAAAACGGTGTTCAAACCACACATGTGAGATGTCGCCGCGAACGTTAGAGCAAGAGCAATAATTTGAGCCCTAGACCTCCTCTGCAACTCAAAACATGTAACAAATTTTAAAGTGTCGCCTATGTGGATTCTTTATTTATTTATTTTTTACAAGAAGCCTATTGGGATTTTTAAGTTTGGCGCCATTCCACAAGCGTGTGCAATTTTGAAGCATGACATGTTAGGTATCTATTTACTCAGAGTAACTTCATCTTTCACATTATGCAAAAAAAATTGGGACTAACTTTACTGTTTTTTTTTAAAGCATGAAACTGCCCCCCCCCCCAAAAAAAAAACGTGTTTGAAAAATTGCTGCGCAAATACCGTGCGAGATAAAAAGTTGCAATGACCGCCATTGTATTCTCTAGGGTCTTTGCTAAAAAAACACATATATATATATATATATATATATATATATATATATATAGATAGATAGATATAGAGCACACACCCCTGTCTGTACCTGCATTTAATTAGGCTCCTCGCAGGCAGAGAGAGGCACACCGCACCACAAGCCCGTACCCTCCTGTGTGAGGAGGTTGAGCGGTGTTAATTTTTTGGGCCTGCCTGCGGCTGGTGTTATGATCCTCCCGAGAATGATTTCGCCTCTACCTTGAATAGATGCAAGTCTTTATTTTTCCCCAGTAATGTAACTGTCCACACCAACTGAAAGTCCAACTTCTATATTTATTTCTCACTGATAATAAATAGTCTCTTTAACAGCAGACAGGTTGGAACAAGACACAGGACAGCTTAGGTTGGAGGAGGTCCAGGCACAAACTCAAATGATTTCTTCAGACTGTTCAGGTTTCACAAACAGTTTTGGCGCACGGTCTCTGCCACAGACCTGGTGAATAGAAGTCACTGCCACTGACTTGGTGAACTGGTCACTGCCACTGACCTGGTGAACTGGTCACTACCACTGACCTGGTGAACTGGTCACTACCACTGACCTGGTGAACTGGTCACTACCACTGACCTGGTGAACTGGTCACTACCACTGACCTGGTGAACTGGTCACTACCACTGACCTGGTGAACTGGTCACTACCACTGACCTGGTGAACTGGTCACTGCCACTGACCTGGTGAACTGGTCACTGCCACTGACCTGGTGAACTGGTCACTACCACTGACCTGGTGAACTGGTCACTGCCACTGACCTGGTGAATAGGGCTTTGCCCTATGAAGTCACTGCCACTGACTTGAAGCGAGTAGGGTCACTGCCACTGACCTGAAGAACTACCTTCTTAAAGTATTTGGCTCATGTAAAGGAAAAAAACATCCCTCTGGAGAGTTACCAAAGGCCCTCACCGTCACCACAACTCTGCGCTGGGTCTTCGGTACAGGTAACCTCCCTGGCCTCCTCATCTCAGATACGGGTCCCCTCGCAAGGCGGCACCCTGGGAGTCCTCGATCCCTAGCGAACCCCAGATGAAGGTTGCTGGGCCCCGGGCTTTCAAATAGTACCTCACCCCAGACTGAAGGTGTCTGGGATGGAACAGGAACTCCACCTCCGGGCCTAAGGCACCCAGAGACGATCCTCCTCGCACCCAGGCCGAAGGCGCCTGGGTGCGGACGAACCACACACACCCAAGCTGAAGGTGCCTGGGCGTGGACGAACGAACCCCAATGGAAGATGTCCGCCCCTTTTATACCCTCTCCCGACAGGCACATCAGGTTCCCCGCCCTGCCGTACTACTGCCGAGAGGGGACACAAAAGGTTCAGCCCTAGATTGGTGGCTCAACCCTGGCCCATAGCGACAGTGCCACCCATAGGCCACAGGGAACTATGCACTTATCTCCCATCAACAGAAATGGTCCATTAACCCTAACAATCAATGTGTCTGAGCCTAATTTCCACCCAGACACTTCCCTTAAATTGAACACCCCGCTATATATATATATATATATATATATATATATATATATATATATAGTGTTTGGGGGTTTTATGTAATTTTCTAGCAAAAAAAATGATGATTTTTACATGTAGGAGCGAAGTGTCAGAATTGGCCCGGGCCTGAAGTGGTTAATGAAAGCTGCAAATCTGAAAAGACTGAAAGAACATTTTGAGATGACATTAGGATCAGGCTTCTGGGAGGTTTTAATCTACTTTATACAGATCTTTAATACAACAAAACATGAATGATCTCTGTAGATTAGAGTATCATGAGCCTTACCTGCAGTGTGGTGTGCAATCATCACACAGATCCTCGTGTACAGTACGTCTGCTCTGCCAGGGAGATCCACAACAAGGAAGTAATGATAAGTATGGGGTTCCTATGTGGAGGGCTTTTATTTCACCTAATACATGTAATAATAAAAGAGCATGCAGCAGCCCCCCTCTCTCTGCTGTAGTATCAGAGGTCTCTCTCTCTCTGCACAGTGAAATCAGCGGAGCAGACAACAGGGAATCACTGCCGCTCCATAGCAGGACATGTGGGAGCTGCTCAGCGTCTGGTTGCCTTAGCGACGCTCTGTCCGGACATGACGTGCTATGCGAGCGGCGAGTGGAGGCGATCATGTGATCAGATGTTGTCATGTGACTGCCTGCTATTATGTGTGATAAAGTTAGTAGGAACACGAAAGAATCACGTGACCTGTAGTGCTGGGACTTGCCTGCACAAGGCTCAGATTCAGTAAGTTTTAACACCAACTTAACCACTTAAATACCGGGCACTTTCTCCCCCTTCCTGCCCAGGCCAAATTTCAGCGCTGTCACATTTCGAATGACAATTGTAGCGCTGTATCCATATGACATTTATGATTTTTTTTTCCACACATATAAAGCTTTCTTTTGGTGGTATTTAATCACTACTGGGATTTTTATTTTTTGCTAAACAAACAAAAAAAAAGCCAGAAAATTTAGGGGAAAAAAAGTTTTTATAGTTTGTTAACCACTTCAATACCAGGCACTTACACCCCCTTCCTGCCCAAGCCAATTTTCAGCTTTCAGCGCTGTTACTTTTTAAATGACAATTGCGTGGTCATGCTACACTACCCATACTAAATTTTTATCATTTTGATGGGCACTGATAAGGCGACACTGATGGGCACTGATAAGGCGGCACTGATGAGGTGGCACCAATGAGATGCCACTGATGGGCACTGACTATGGGAACTCATAGGCGGCACTAATGGGCACTGATAGGCGGCACTGGTGGGTGACACTGATATGCAGCACTAATGAGCAACACTGTTGGGCACTGAAAGGCTGCACCGATGGGTACTTATGGGTGGCACTGATAGACGGCACTGCTGGGCACTGAATAAGTGGCACTGATGGGCACTGAAAGGCAGCACTGATGGGCACTTATGGCTGGCACTGATATACTGCACTGATAGGCATCACTGGTGGCACTGGCAGAAAATGTTATTTGCCACTGATTGGCAGCTGCCTGGGCACTGATTGGCATATCCCTGGTGGTCTAGCGTGGCATACCTGGTGGTCCAGTGTGGTGGTCTTCCATGGTGGTCCTGGAGGCATCCTGGTGGTCCTGGGCGGGCATCCGAGGGGGGGGCTGCGCTGATAAACAATCAGCACAGACCCCCCCTATCAGGAGAGCAGCCAATCGGCTCTCCTCTATTCGCGTCTGTCAGATGCGAGTGAGGAAAAGTCGATCAACGACGGCTCTTCCTGTTTACATCGTGATCAGCCGTGATTGGACACGGCTGATCACGTGGTAAAGAGCCATCCGTCAGAGGCTCTTTACCAAGATTGGTGTAGCGGTGTGTCAGACTGACACACCGCACCACCGATCTCCGAGATCGTGGCTTGCTGTGGGGGCACTCGGCAGGGGGGTGGAGCCAGGAAGCACTGGTGGGGGGACCTGAGAAGAGAAGGATCGGGGGTGCACTGTGCAAAACCATTACACAGAGCATGTAAGTATAACATGTTCCACATTTTGTCATGTTACAACCAAAGTCTTAAATGTATTTTATTGGGATTTTATGTGATAGACCAACAGAAAGTGGCACATAATTGTGAAGTGGAAGGAAAATGATAAATGCTTTTTATTTTTTTCTACAAATAAATATCTGAAAAGTGTGGCTTACATTTGTATTCAGCCCCCTTCACTCTGATACCCCTAACTAAAATCTAGTGGAACCAATTGCCTTCAGAAGTCACCTAATTAGTAAATAAAGTCCACCTGTGTGAATTTGAATCTTAGTATAAATACAGCTGTTCTGTGAAGCCCTCAGAGGTTTGTTAGAGAATCTTAGTGAACAAACAGCATCATGAAGGCCAAGGAACACACCAGACAGGTCATGGATAAAGTTGTGGAGAAGTATAAAGTAGTGTTAGGTTATGAAAAAAATATCAAAAGAACAGAACTGTACCAAGATAGAGGATACGGTTCAAAGTACCACACAATAGAGCCACAGGGAAATAGTATTTAAAAAATACAAAAAGCAAAAAGCATCTATGAAAAAAGTACAAAAGTTTATTAATGAACAAATAAAGAAAACATTTAAAAAATCCTGCACCTTCCACCATCTAAAAGACAACATTGTCTATAGAAAATGGGCCTCTAGACACCATGCATGCATCCACATACACATTTACCATATAAATTGATTAGAGTATTCAAATGTATATTGTGGCAACACCAATTACAGGATAGTCTGGCAGATCTGGTATTAGAAGAGTAACCGAAACTACAATGACTCAAAAATCCAGAGGACTACAATCCATGGCTAGAAAGGCGCACATCAATATTTGTGGAGCTATGCAAGAATAGGGGATAATGCTGGTATCACAGACCCATGGAAGCTGGCCTCCAAATGAATCAGGAATGTGGAGATGAAACTACAATCATATGTAGTGGCTCAGAATTAGGGTGACAACATTTCCAAACTGCCATTTAGGGACACTCTGCCCCCCTCACCTACCCCCAAAAAAGATGAGGGGGGGCAGGGGGGAAATGTAGAGTCGGGGGTTGATGGGAAATTTGGCAGCGGGTTATTTGTCAGGTGAATGTGCCACTTGCCACCAGATGCAGTGCCGCTTGCCACCCATAGCCTGCCGCCAGATGCAGTGCTGCTGTCACTCCCTCTGCATGAGCCACGTGCATTGAAGGAAAGGAGTGGAGTCACTACTTGGAGAGTGAAGATCACACAAGTCCCTGCTGCTTGCTGCTGGGTACCAGAGAAGGAGGAGGTGCCGAGGTGGGTGGGGACAGCAGCACTGCACTAGGCGCAGGCCTCGCTCCGGGCCTCACTGTCTGAGAGTAAATTGTCACTGGTTGCAAGACGCCAGGCAGCGACGGCCCTAGCAACCAGTTCCAGAAATGTAGTTACTAGTTAGTAGGGGGTGACTGTGTCCTCTATTTCATTCCGGGACACTGTATTGTCCCAGAATGAAGGTGCCCGATGCAGGACAGTCCCGGGCAATCCGGGACATGTGGGCACCCTACTCAGAATGCGTGTCAGGTAATCACAAGGGAGGCATAGACAGATGGTGTGAATCTCTCGTAAAATGCACAGTTAGCCATAGAGGGGGGAAACAGCACAGTTCAATGTGCTTAATCATAGTATAGTTACATATCTTAATGTCAACTCAGATTTCCATAGTGACCGTGTAAAATTTATGCCAATGTCACTAATCCAGGCTCCCGCCGTCGCTCCTCGTTGCAACATGCAACACGCCAGACTCAAAGCCGAGTCGCCCAATGTGTGTGGGAAGTGAGACTGCATGGCTCTGATGAGCTTACTGCAGATAGCCGTAGCTCCAAATCCCGTACTCCTGTAATGGTATCCACGCCACGGAGACCCGAAACCTTTGGTTTGTGTATAAAAATATATCCCAAGCTTTGAACATCTCACGGAGCACTGTTCAATCCATCATCTGAAAATGGAAAGAGAATGGCACAACTGCAAACTTACCAAGACATGGCCGTCCACCTAAACTGACAGCCCGGGCAAGGAGAGCATGTATCAGAAAAGCAGCCAAGAGGCCCATGGTAACTCTGGAGGAGCTGCAGAGGTGCACAGCTCAGGTGGGAGAATCTGTCCACAGGACAACTATTAGTCATGCACTCCACAAATCTGGCCTTTATGGAAGAGTGTCAAGAAGAAAGTTATTGTTGAAAGAAAGCCATAAGAAGTCCCGTTTGCAGTTCATGAGAAGCCACGTGGGGGACACAGCAAACATGTGGAAGAAGGTGCTCTGGTCAGATGAGACCAAAATGTAACTTTTTGGCCTAAAAGCAAAACGCTATGTGTGGTGGAAAACTAACACTGCACATTACCCTGAACACACCATCCCCACCGTGAAGCATTGTGGTGGCAGCATCATGTTGTGGAGATGCTTTTCTTCAGCAGGGACAGGGAAGCTGATCAGAGTTGATGTGAAGATGGATTAAGCCAAATACAGGGAAATCTTAGAAAAAAACCTGTTAGGGTCTGCAAAAGACTTGAGACTTGGGACTGGTGCAGAGGTTCCCCTTCCAGCAGGACAACGACCTTAAATATACAGCCAGAGCTACAATGGAATGGTTTAGATTAAAGTATATTCATGTGTTAGAATACAAATGCACACCACACTTTTCACATATTCATTTGTAAAAAAAAATTGAAAACCATTTAACATTTTCCTTCCACTTCACAATTATGTGCCACTTTGTTTTGATATATCACATAATATCCCAATAAAATACATGGTTGGTTGTGACATGACAAAATGTGGAAAATTTCAAGGGGTATGAATACTTTTTCAAGGCACTGTATATGAAAGTGCTCTGCAGATAGTCCACATTCACTGTTTTCCTGTGCTTTCCTTGATATTTCAGACCATTACTGTGAATGTGTTTTATTAGTTTCAGTGGATCTTAGCAATTATCCATTCCAGTTTAATTCAAATGTAAAGACTACTTGTTGGAAAGCTAATTAGATTATGGGATTTTTACAGTTTTTAGATGAAAGATTTAGCATTGTACAAATGCTCATCATCACGCCGGAATGCTTTGGAAGATATAAAATGTAATATTAATTAGTGCTTCTGGCTCATGTCTGCCATTTTAAGCAATCTTTAATGAGAAACACAAATTTCAAGACATTATATTTAACATGCTGGAAAAATTGCATTATTTCTATTTGACCTGCTCCTGGACTGTAGACTTAATTAGATCTGCTTTCAGCGTACAAAGAATTTAATTAACTGAGTTAATTTCAGCATGTGTGATTGTTGGCAGATTACAGTAGAGAGGAGGCTTATTCAGAATTCTTTTGTAGTATTGAACACATTGATAAATGTGCCTTAAAGCGGAAGTAAACTGCGTCAATTTTTCTTTTTTTTTTAAACCCCGTGCAAAGTAAAGGCATAATGGGCTAGTATGCATTGCATACTAGCACATTAAGAAAGACTTACTTTAGAATGAAGCACTGCACCGCCGCACTGTGAGCTCTGATAGGTACTTTAATCTTCACCCGGTCTTCTTTACGGGTTTGCTTCCTCCGGCCGTCTGATTGGCTGCGCCACAATGACGTCACTCCCACGCATGTTCATGGGAGTCACGGACCGCGACACGGGTATACCATTTCTTCAGAGCGCATGCGCCAGTGACATCACCGGCTGCATGAAGTGTGAATATCTCCTAAATCGTGAAGGTTTAGGAGATATTCATAGTACCTACAGGTAAGGCTTATTACAGTATAGGCTTACCTGTAGGTACATGCCTACAGAATGGGTTTAAATCCACTTCAAAATCAAAAGACCAATAGGGTAAAATGTATTAGCTTTCAATCCTAATGACATGGTACTAGAACTAAGATCTTATTTACTATAAGGTGAGTGCCTAGTGAAGCAGGGACAGATGTGACAACACATCTAACAATTTGAGCTCAGTCTTCTGGACAATTGTGGGTAAATATGACAACAGATCACTAATCCAGAGGGGGCATTCCAATGAGAGGAGACTAGTTTAGGCAACAATCTCTCTGCTGGGGGTATGTACAACCTCCATTGACTTGTTGCTCTCTGTCTCCCTGTATTGAGATTTCTCTTCAGTGAGGACACAGACAGCAACAGAAAACTTGGCAATGGTTCTATATTAAACTCCATTGAAAGTATTATTGCTATCTGTGTCCCCATAGATATAATTTTCTCACTTCTTATCCCAGGGATCACACATGATGACGGTTATAACCCACTGAATGAAATGTTAAAGCTGCAGTGCTACTATACAATATAAGTTCTGTATTATGTGCCCCATTTCAGCCTCCTGGTGGTAGTGGTTCCTCGAATAAGGATGCTAGGGAAACGGGGCTAACCAAGTGTCCCCATGGGACTTGTCACCCCCTACAGCCAACCCCTCCTCTCCTTTCTGTATGGTCTTCCATTGTTTACAGCTTTAATAGAATTCGCACAATCGAAAGGTACAGAATCTGTCTGCTGGCCTTCTCTATTTTTATAATTACACAGGTTCTGTTACTGATTAAGGTGGTAATTAAAGGGGTTGTAAACCCCTCATGTTTTTTTCACCTTAATGCATCCTATGCATTAAGGTGAAAAAACTTCTGGCAGTCACCAGCCCCCTGTTTTACTTACCTGAGCCGTGGAATTCACTCGGCGGTAGGGTTGCCACCTGTCCAGGATTCACCCGGACAGTTGAGGTTTGGAATCATGCGTCCGGGTTTCAGACTGCCTGGACCTCGGACACATTATTTAGACTGGACTATGGCTTCCCAGCAGGGTTTCTGGCTGCAGTTGTCTAAGCTGAGAGTGGCTCTTACACTCTCTTTCACACTGCCCAAAGCCAGCACTAACAAACCCCCCCCCCAACACACACACATACGGGAGAGGAGAGAGGGCTCGATCTGCACCTCTTCCCCCCACCCCTTCCCCTCTGTGTCTGCTCACACTCCAATCCCTGTGCCTTAGAAAAATAAAGTTGTGGCCGGAAATTTGATGTCCAACAGCCTCAGATACATCTGGATCAGAGGTACTGACTGCCAAGGGGTGAGTGAGCTCACCATCCATCCCTCTCTGTGACTAAAGTCTCCCCCCTTCTCTCTCCTGCCTCTGAGCGAGTACACAAAGGTAAGTCAGGCTTCTCAGAGCACCCCTTACATCAGATTTCCCATTTACACCAGAGACCACAGTGTTCCCCCTTACATCAAAGTCTTCTCCATACATCAGAGTTCTCAGTGTTCCCAATTAAATCAGGGTTCCCAGAGCATCTCTTATGTTAGAGGCCCCAGAGTTCTCCCTTACATCAGAGTCTGCCCCTTACAGTGAAAGGGAACTCTGTGAGTTCAGATGTAAAATGGGAACTCTGTGAATTCAGATGTAAATGTGGAACTCTGTGGACTCTGATGTAAAGGGGGACTCTTGTTATTAACTTCATATGATTAGAAACTTTATTCAATAGCAAAATATATGTATAGTTTATTCTATAAAAAATAAATTGCTGTGCGTCGTTAAAGTGTTCGGGTTTGACTTGAAGAAAAGGTGGCAACCCTACTCGGCGGTGACGCGCTGTCCCTCTCTCCTCGGGGTCCCGGGTCTTGATTGGATAGATTGATAGCAGCGCAGTCATTGGCTCCCGCTGCTTTCAATCAAATCCAATGACGTGGGCACTGGAGGGCAGGCCGAGTCATACATTTGGCGGCTATGGACACCGAATGAATGACTCGGAAGCGCACCCGCAAGGTAACCCCCCAGGAGAGCGCTTCTCCTAGGGGGTTATCTGACGTAGGGAGGAGCCCTACCGCAAGCTCCGTAACCGTGCCCGTGGGAACCGCGGGCTCAATGTCCCGTTATCGTCTCACAGAGCTGCAGAACGGGGGGATGCCTGTGTAAACAGGCATCTCCCTGTTCTACCTTGTGACAGGACACTGATCTACTGCTCCCTGTCATCGGGAGCAGCGATCAGTGTCATGTCACAGTAAGCCCAGCCCCCACACAGTTAGAATCACTCCCTAGGACATACTTAACCCCTTCCCCGCCCCTACTGGTTAACCTTTTCACAGCCAGTGTCATTTAAACAGTACTGTAATCAGTGCATTTTTTATAGCACTGATCGCTGTATAAATGACAATGGTCCCAAAATAGCGTCAAAAGTGTCCGATGTGCAGTCACGATAAAAATCGCTGATCACTGCCATTACTAGTAAAAAAAAAAAATATTAATAAAAATGCCATAAAACTATCCCCTATTTTGTAGACGCCATATTTTTTGCACAAACCAATCAATAAACGCTTATTGCGATTTTTTTTTTACCAAAAATATGTAGAAGAATACGTATCGGCCTAAACTGAGGAAAAAATTAGTTTTTTTATATATTTTTTGGGGATATCTATTATAGCAAAAAGTTAAAAATATTGCTTTTTTTTCAAAATTGTCGCTCTGTTTTTGTTTATTGCGCAAAAAATAAAACCGCAGAGGTGATCAAATACCACCAAAAGAAAGCTCTATTTGTGGGGAAAAAAGGACGTCAATTTTGTTTGGGAGCCACGTCGTACGACCGCGCAATTGTTAGTTAAAGCGACGCAGTGCCGAATCGTAAAAAGTGGCCCGGTCATTTGACAGCCAAATCCTCTGGGGCTGAAGTGGTTAAAAAAAAAAAGCTTTACAATCACTTTAAACTCACTTAGTGCCTTATCTACATTAAATTAGCCCCAGAATTTGTGTAATTAATATGTGTTCGGATTTAAAGGGATGAGGTGGCAACCCTAGTGGGTGGACACAGTTTATGGTTAAGGTTACTTGGTGCTCGAGTCCTAAAAGGCTGAGCGGAGTGATGTCGCCCCGCAGGTGTGGGTGGGCTGTGGTTATGGTGGTACCTGGTGGTTGGTACAGTTGCTTTGTGCTCAAGTTCTGAAAGACTGAGCAGGTGGTTTGGTTAAAGTTTTAATGGTGATATTGGTCTGTGTGTTTATTGTTAAAGGTATGGTACAACGAAGGTTAAAGGTTATCATATTTGTTTTAAAACCCAAATAAAGGGGCCGCGGCCATAAGTTTCCACACTTCACTTTCATGGATTTCTTTACTATCATGATTGATCAGATGGTGATGGTGGGGTGCAATCCGGTTGGATGTTTGTGAGGCTGTACAGTCCCATGCAGTCTTTACTGGCCTGGAGGTTTGTGTGGTAATATAAGAAGAGTGAGACCGAGTTACTTGCGTTTGAATCTGTGTAATGCAATACAATTCTTTCCTCTGCCTGAATTGTCATATCATGTCCTTGGGGAGATGCTTTGCCTGCAATGAAAGAATATTTTACCAACCATCTAAAGAAATAACGCACTAGCTTGTGAACTGACCCACCCAGTTCTAGAGAAAAGGTATTTCATTAATTTATTGTATGGGGACAAAGTGGAAAAGAAGAGAGAAAGAGAGGGACATTTGGATGGAGAAGTAGAAAGAAAAAACACAACCGTGATTATAGAAGAAAGGGAGGAATGGAAGGACAGAGAAATGATCAGAAGGAGGGAGCTAGAAAGGAGGCAATCAAATAAATAAGAGAGAATCAAAATGAAACTTCAGCCAAATACTTTTTTACAGGTGACACTGGAAGAGGAAAAATCTTCTGAAAGGGATACCTATTCAAGTGACAGCCATTAAAGGCTGTAAATCCCCTCCATTTGGGGCCCCGTGGTTGCAGGCAAGAAATGCGCCCTGTCTAAGGCCGACTTAAAGTGGTTCTAAAGGCTCAAGATTTTTTTACTTTTGTAGCGACCTCACCCCTCTCACCCCTTCTCACTCTCGGCTTGTCTGTCTTTGTCTAGGGGTGTCAGTACCGGGGGGGGGGGGGATGAGATACACCACGGCCCATGTCCTCCACAGTGAAGAGGTGAAGGCCAGAAAGATCGGGTTTTGTGTATGTGTCCTAGGGTCAAATCCTTTCCTCGGATTCACTCCCCTTTGCTCCTAGTAACTACACACTGAATAGGTCCAACACAGTTTTATTCTTCTCAGCGAATAAACAGACAGCACAGTCAAGTTGGGACCTTTGCAACAGTTCAGTATTAATGGGAGTAGGTCGAAGCACAATCCTTTAAAGTATCGCTAACCACTGTGGTGTCACCAATGGCGAATAGTCACTGCCACTGACTATATGAAGTAGAACATGAATTACCTTCGCTAACACGGCCCCTGTCAGGGGAAGGATATCCGTCCAAGGGAGTCACCAGAGGCCTCTCTGTCACCAGCAATGCTGCACCGGACTCTCCAGAGAAGTTCCGCTCACCAGTCTCCTCGACCTCAGACACGGGCACCCAAAGAGTTAGGGCCCCCTCGGATTCCTCCACCTTCGCGGAACTCAGTCGAAGGTACTGAGTCCCAGGCATCCGCCATAGTACCTCACCCCAGGCTAAAGGTGCCTGAGATGGACTCCATCTCTCGCTCCGGCCAGGTCAAGGGCACCTGGGCCTGGAACTCCGGAATGCCAGCACCCAAGCTGAAGGTGCCTGGGTGCGGCCGCGTCCTCCAACTCTGAACCCCAAGGTCAGGGCGTCCGCCCCTTTTATCTCCTCTCCTTTTGCGTCCCAGCAGGTTCCCCGCCCCGCTGTACCAGCGCCAGGAAAGGACAAAAAGGCACAGTCTTGCGGTGTGAGTTCAACTCCGGCCAGGGCGACCATGCCACCTGTAGGCCTCAGGGAACCTCACACCACCAGAGTCCTCCAAGAACCACAAAAGGGTCTCGGATTCCCTAGCAATCAGTGCATCTGGGTTACACTACCACCCAGATGCTTCCCCTAAATTCAAATATCCGCTACACTTTATTGCAATCTATATGCATTAAGGTAAATAACCTTTTGGGTGCAGCTTCTCCCCAGCCCCCTTATACTTACCTGCAGGGGTCAAGTCCTGGGGAAAAAAGACCCAAGATCCACTCCCCCACCAAGAAAAAAAAAAAACCTACACTGACGGTAGTGACCTATATACACTGACACACTTAAGCCCTGTACACATGATCGTTTTTCCTATGGATTCTAATCCAATGGATTTTTCCATCGGAAATCCGATGAAGCTGACTTCCATCAGTCTTGCCTACACACCATCAGTCAAAAATCCGACCGTCCCCAACGCCATGACGTAAAACACTCCGACAAGCCGAGAAAAATTAAGTTCAATGCTTCTGAGCATGCGTCGACTTAATTCTGAGCATGCGTGGGTTTTTTGTCCGATGGAGTTCCACACAGACGATCGGAATTTGCTATAGTTTTTTTTCCCAGCGGATAAATTTAAAACATGTTCTATTTTTTCTCACCGATGGAAAAAAGACCAATGGGGCCCATACACGATCGGTTTGTCCGATGAGAAAAGTCCATCGGACTGTTTTCATCGGTAAAACCGATCGTGTGTACACGGCATAACACTGACGGTAGTGACCTATATACACCTATATACACTGACACACCTACACTGATGGTAGTGACCTATATACACTGACCTACCTACACTGACGGTAGTGACCTATATACACTGACCTACCTACACTGACGGTAGTGACCTATATACACTGACACACCTACACTGACAGTAGTGACCTATATACACCGACCTACCTGACCTACACTGACCTACCTACACTGACCTATATACACTGACATTTACATATGTAGCGGGTATTTGAATTAAGTGAGGACTCTGGTGGTGTGAGGTTCCTTGGGGCCCCTGGGTGGCACTGTTGCCTTGGGCCGGAGCTGAACTCACGCCGCAAACTGTGCCTTTTTGTCCTCCCCTGGAGCTGGTACAGCGGGGCGGGGAACCCGCTGTGATGCAAAGGGAGAGGTCATAAAAGGGGCGGAGGCCCTGACCTTGGAGAGAGTCGGAGGATGTGGCCTCACCCAGGCACCTTCAGCTTGGGTGCTGGCATTCCGGTGTTCCAGGCCTAGGCGCCCTTGGCCTAGCTGGAGCGGAGATGGAGTCCATCTCGGGCACCTTTAGCCTGGGGTGAGGTACTATGGTGGATGCCTGGGGCTCAGTACCTTCGACTGAGTTCCGCGAGGGTGGAGGAATCCGAGGGGGCCCTAACTCCTTGGGTGCCCGTGTCTGAGTTCGTGAGGACTGGTGCGCAGTAACTTCTCAGAAGAGTCCGGCGCAGCATCGCTGGTGACGGAGAGGCCTCCACTTCTCCGTTGGATGGATTTCTTCCTCTAACAGGGGCAAAGTGAGCAAAGGTAAATTCACGTTCTATATTATCTAGTCAGTGGCAGTGACTATTCACCACTAGTGACAGCACAGTGGGCAGCAGCAAGAAGGGAAAGGATTGTGCCTCGATCTGTCCCCCCCCATTATTCAAAAGGAGAAAGACTGTTTTATTGCTTGGCAAGAAGAATAAAACTGAGTTGTACCTATTCACTGTGTGGAACTTGGGTTACTAAGCAAAGGAGTCAGGGACGAAGGACTGGACTTGGCTCTAGGACACCTACACAAAAGCCCAATCTTCTGGCCTTCACCTCTTAGCTACGGGAGGACATGGGCAGTAGTGTGTATCATCTTTCTCCCCCAGGTACCCCTAGACAACAGCCATATAACCGATAAAGCAAGGGAGAGGGGTGAGGCCGCTACACATACACATTACACTGTCTGACCTACCACAGCTCAGCGGTGTCACAGCAGGCACTACTGCAGTCAGTCATTCCGTCAGAGGAGGAACTTGGAGGGGAGGAGAGCCGAGGAATCTGGAGGAGAGCCTGAGGAGAGCCGGAGAGGAGAGAAGAACCCCCCGCCCGAGTGCCGACCGGGGATGTGGCGCCGCGGCCGATTTGTAATTCTCACCTTCTGGAGTCTGCAGGGCCTATGATGGGCGTCACACGTCCCGCGGTCGTGGCATTGGACCAGTGGGACGTCCATCATAGGCGTTGCGCAGGCTCCAGAAGGCGGGACCTGCTGTTATGGCACTCGGCGAGTCGGCAGGACTCGGCCACACTTGGCCGCACTCGGCCACATTCGACGGCGTTCGGGATCAGATCGGTCCCGGCGCTCGCCACTCGGGGGCTGCAAAGGGAACGGCGTTCCTGCTGTGAAAAAAGTGCAGGGACGCCGTTCCCACGCGTTCCCTCAGGACTCGAGCCCTGCTTACCTGAGCCCCATCTCGATCCAGTGATGTGCATGAGAGCAGCAGCTCTCCTGGGTTTTTCTTTCCTTATTGACTAACACAGCAGCCGAAACTGCCATCTACTCTATAGTGATATTTTATCACATTCAGTAGACACAGCAGACAAATATAATTTGTATGGATATTCTGGAAAAGTTTGTCAGAACCTTTTTTCTCCGCATCATTGGATCAACTAATTTTATTTGAAAGCCCTAAAGGATAAGTTTACTTTAATAAAAAATAATAAATGCACATTTTTTTGCAGGTAAATTTTTTTTATTCTTTGGAGCCTGTAAAATTGTATCTGTGTGTACATCCTGTACGGGTAAGCAGATACAATTTTACAGGAACAATCAATGAACTACCATGGCGTTCCACAGCGCCATGGTAGTAGTTCACACAGCACCCACGCAGCTGCGCTGATTTAAAAAAGTGACAGCTACAGTGCCTTGAAAAAGTATTCATACCCCTTTAAAATATTCCACATTTTGTCATGTTACAACCAAAAACATAAATTTATTTTATTGTGATTTTATGTGATAGACCAATGCAAAGTGGTACATAATTGTGAACTGGAAGGAAAATGATGAATGGTTTTCAATTTTTTTTTACAAATAAATATCTGAAAAGTGTGGCGTGCACATGTATTCAGCCTCCTTCACTCTGATACCCCTAACTAAAATCTAGTGTAACCAATTGCCTTCAGAAGTCACCTAATTAGCAAATAGAGTCCACCTGTGTGTAATTTAATCTCAATACAAATAAGGCTGTTCTGTGAAGCCCTCAGAAGTTTGTTAGAGAACCTTAGTGAACAAACAGCATCATGAAGGCCAAGGAACACACCAGACAGGTCAGGGATAAAGTTGTGGAGAAGTTTAAAGCAGGGTTAGGTTATAAAAATATATCCCAAGTTTTGAACATCCTACGGAGTACTGTTTGATCCATCAACGGTAGCTCTGGAGGGAGCTTGCTCAGGTGACCCCATTACAAGCTGCTTGCTCTGGGGGCACTAGGCATGAGGGAGGTGCCAGGAGTGCAGGTGGGGGACCCGAGAAGAGGAGGATCTGGGCTGCTCTGTGCAAAAACACTGCACAGAGCAGGTAAGTATGACATGTTTATTTTATTTTTTTATTTGACTTTAATATCATTTTAAACTATTCAATCTTATATGTGCTGCTGCTATGCAGGCTCTGGAAATTTAGAGTTATGACAGTATATACAGAGGCCCCTTGACGTGGGCACTGCGGCTTAAGCCCCGTACACACGGTCGGACTTTTTGCCAACAAACTTCAAAATGAGCAAGTTTGACAAAAAATCTGACCGTGTGTACGCTCCATCGGACAAACTTTTTTGGTTTTCATCTGACAAATGTTCGGTCTGCAAACGGACAAACTTTTCGCCAACAAAAGTCCGATGGAGCAAAGTCTGACCGTGTGTACAGAAATCCATCGGACTTTTGTCCGATGGACAAATAAGCATGCCCAGAACCAATGTTTAAATCAACCAACAATAGCAGAAGTTGACCAAAGGGTGGCGGTAAAGAGCAGAAAAGAGCAGAAAAAACACGTGATGTTGGAAAAGTTTTGGGAAAGTTTGCAGAAAAGTCAAAGCGTGTGTATGGTATGGGTGTGCCCGGCCAACTCCCTTCGGACAAAAATCCACAGAAAAGTTTGTTTGAAGTCCGACCGTGTGTACGAGGCTTTACACATATATTTGCAAATGTGTGCAAACAAAACCCTCTGCTTTTAATGTAAACTGTTATGCCATGTACACACGATCGGTTTTAGCAATGAAAACAGTCTGATGGACTTTTCTCATCGGACAAACCGATCGCGTATGGGCCCCATCGGTCTTTTTTCCATCGGTGAGAAAAAATAGAACATGTTTTAAATTTATCCGATGGGAAAAAAAAAACGATAGCAAATTCCGATCGTCTGTGTGGAACTTCATCGGACAAAAAACTTACGCATGCTCAGAATCAAGTCGACGCATGCTCAGAAGCATTGAACTTAATTTTCTTGTTCATACATCACGGGACACAGAGCAGCATAGTCATTACTATGTGGGTTATATAGAATTACCTTCAGGTGCTGGCACTGGCAACTTCCAAAACAGGAAGTACCCTCCCCTATATAAGCCCCTCCCATCCGGGAGTACCTCAGTTTTTTGCCAGTGTCTAAGGTGTTGGCCAAGGTTAACATGTATTCATCTGGGCTTGTGTACAGGTTCTCTGGGCCTTAGCAAGCTATTCCGGATCCGACCAAAAAAGCTTCATAGCTAAACGGTCGGTACCCGGGCCTTGCAGAGAAGAGCAGGGTTTTGCCTGTAATGCCTCTCTTAGGAGGGCTGGACCCTGGGATCCAGAGCTCTGGTCATACCCAAAACCAAGAGGCTATCTGTGCAGGGTGCTATACAGGTCCAGGGGAGTGGAATCCTTGGGAACCCGGTCCCTGAAGGTCTAGTACAATGCCTGCCGTGAGAGGTGAAGTTTGGGCTTCTGTGGACCAAACAAAGTCCTGCGGCGGGGAAAAGGTAAGTGGGGGCCCCTCAGGAACTTGGTTCTATTGAGGGGACCCCCAAGCCTAATATGTCTTTCTGCCTGTTACCTAAAAGGTATTCCCGCTAATAGCTGTATATGCCTAAGAAATCCTAGAAATGTCTTTTCATAAAGGAATGTTTTAAAAACTGTAAACCTGGAAATGTTTTTCATAAAGGAGGTTTTAAAAAAAAAAAAAAAAAGACAAAAGTGCGGTACCTGTGTTTGTCCACTAGAGGCCGCTGTGGAACGTCTTTTTTTCTTGGGACTATTCCTTCCATGGTGAAAGTCCAGGCAGATGAGTGAGCTCTCTATCAGGGAAGCTGCATTCCTCTGTCATGCTGCCAAGTAGTTTCCTTCCATTCCCGAGTCCTGGTGAAACAGGGACCCTGGCTCCTCTCCCTACAGGGCGCCAAGAGCGCACACGTGCACGCGCGCGCGCGCACACACGCTTTCTTTTTATAGATTTAGCTTCAAAAAGTGGGCGGAGCCTGGCGGATGACGCGCTCTGTGCGCCCAGCGCTTCTGCGCATGTGCGGGCGTCCCAGCAAGATAAAAGGACTCAGTCCACGCTGCTTGCTATGGACACAGAGCATGAAAAGGAGCTGGTAGCATGGTATAGGGGCTTACAGCGGGCGGTTGATACAGGCATCCCCAGAAAGACGCATTAGTAGACACCCACTGATGTACATAGCAGCAAATTGCATTAGACTATTTCAGTAAGGGGTGTATTGCGGCTGGAATACCTCAGCTTTGAACTAAGGAATATGCCGCCTAAAAAACTCCGAGATATACCTCTCAGGAAGTGTAGGGGGTCTCCATCGGGCTCTGAGGATCTGGAGTAGTCATCTGCACCCTCCTCCCCTGAGAAATCAGAGGTTAATACCCATAAGGAACCCCCGGGAGTGTCAGGTACTGCGGCTGTCCTCAGTCCACCTGCTCCTGCATATATAACAGAGGAGGTTTTTGCCTCAAC
Source organism: Rana muscosa (assembly GCA_029206835.1). Taxonomy (NCBI): domain Eukaryota; kingdom Metazoa; phylum Chordata; class Amphibia; order Anura; family Ranidae; genus Rana; species Rana muscosa. The sequence goes on from CM055117.1 coordinate 927,196,911, forward strand.
TCTGGAGGGATTGGAGCAGAGATTGGCAGCATTGATCGCTTCTTCTCTGCAGGAAAGAAAGCGCGCCAGATCTCCATCACCTCCATTAGAGTGCCTGTTGGCAGAGCAACAGTCCCAGGAAGGGACCGACCTACCTGAAGGGGATCAGGAGGAGGTTAACTCTGTTTTTGAGGAATCGACAGTAGATGAACCATTTTCAGCATCACAGACTGAAAGATTGTGGGTCCAGACCCTAACTGACATGGTTCGATCTGCATTTAAAATGCCTCTTGTTGAACCATCAACTACTGCTGTCTCCTCATTGGGGTCGCTAAAAGCTCCCCAGGTTAATTGCTCCTTTCCAATACATCCATTATTGGAAGGACTTATATACCAGGACTGGGAACATCCTGATAAACTATTTGTTCCGCCTAAGAAATTTCCGGTGATCTATCCCATGGAGGAAAAGTTCACCCAGAGATGGAATGTTCCTACGGTGGATGCAGCCATCTCTTCTGTGAACAAATCACTGACATGTCCAGTAGATAATGTTCAAATGTTCAAAGATCCAGTAGATAAAAAATTGGAATCTTTATTAAAATCTGCTTTTTCCACAGCAGGGGCTGTTACACAGCCAGCAGTGGCAGCTATTGGGGTCTGCCAAGCTTCAAAGGATCAAATGAAAATGGTCCTGAGGGATTTGCCAGACCAGCAGGCCCAGGCTCTGGCTGATCTGCCTAGAGCATTATGCTTTGCGGTTGACGCCATCAAGGATTCTATCCATCAGGCCTCCCGCCTCACGCTGTCTTTGGTACATATGCGTAGGCTTCTGTGGCTCAAAAACTGGTCTGCTGAAGCTCCCTGTAAGAAGCTCTTAGTTAGCTTCCCATTTCATGGGGAACGCCTTTTTGGCGAGGACCTGGATAAGTATATCCAGAAGATTTCCAGTGGTAAAAGTACTCTCTTACCGAGTAAGAAGAGGTCTAGGGGTCCATCTTTTAAGAGGACTACCTCTCCTATCCCTGCGACGTCTGCTACTAAGCAGTTCCGACGGCCTCCTCGGTCAAACTCAGGGGGTAAAAATCAGGGACAGTCACAGGGTAATAAGAAACCCTGGATCCGAAGGGGTACTAAACCAGCCTCCAAGTCAAGCCTATGAAGGGCTGCCCCCACTCAAACGGGTGGGGGGAAGACTTCAGTTGTTCGCAGAGACCTGGCGGGAGACGATTAAAGACAGATGGGTGCTCTCCGCAGTAACTCTGGGATACAAGTTGGAGTTAAAAGAGTCTCCTCCTTCCCATTTTATGTGGTCAGGCATGCCAAGAGACCCTCTGAAGAGAGGGTCTCTCCTATTGGCGTTAGAACAACTATTGCTCCAAGGAGTAATTATGGAGGTTCCTATGGAAGAGTGGGGGTTGGGTTTCTACTCAAACCTTTTCACAGTCCCGAAACCAAACGGGGACATAAGACCCATATTGGACCTAAAGAGTCTAAACAAATTTCTAAACGTCCGGTCTTTCTGGATGGAGTCGATCCGATCGGTCACCGCTGCCCTACAGGGGGAGGAATGGTTAGCCTCGATCGACATCAAAGATGCTTACTTGCATGTTCCCATCTTTCCAGGTCATCAAAAAGTTCTACGCTTTGCAGTAGAAGGGCGCCATTTTCAGTTCAGAGCCTTACCATTCGGTCTGGCCACAGCACCACGAGTGTTCACAAAAATTCTGGCCCCACTGTTGGCCGATCTAAGAACACGAGGTGTAACGATAATGGCATACCTAGACGACCTGTTGTTGATGGACCACTCAGTTGCCAAGCTAGAAGTGGTAATTGTCGATACAATCAAGTATCTAGAATCTCACGGTTGGGTCATCAACCTGGACAAGTCAGCCCTACAGCCAGTGAAAAACCTGGTATATCTAGGGCTACGGCTGGATTCAGACCAGAGGAAGATTTTCTTACCTCTAGACAAGGTATCCTCTTTGAGGGGCTTGGTCCGTCTGCTTTGTGCAAAAAGACAGCCGTCCATACGCCTGTACATGAGGCTGCTAGGAAAGATGGTAGCATCATTCGAAGCTGTGCCATACGCCCAATTCCACTCAAGGAATTTACAGAGGGCCATATTGTCAGCCTGGAACGGAAAAATTCAGGCTCTAGACTTCCCGATGGCTTTGTCCCCTTCGTTCGGAAGAGTCTCTGCTGGTGGTTGATCCCCCAGAATCTCCAGAAGGGAAAACCCTTCAGTCCGATATCTTGGAAGGTGGTCACTACAGATGCCAGCCTTATAGGCTGGGGGGCAGTACTGGAGCAATGGTCTCTCCAGGGCAGATGGTCAAATGTAGTAAAAACCCTGCCCATCAATATGTTAGAGATACGAGCAGCCCGGTATGCCCTAGTAGCCTGGACATCCAGACTCCAAGGGTCCCCTGTCAGAATTCAATCAGACAATGCCACAGCAGTGGCATATATCAATCATCAGGGAGGCACCAGGAGTCGTGCAGCCCAGAGGGAAGTAAGTCACATCCTGGAATGGGCAGAAAAGCATGTCCCATGTATATCAGCTGTCTTCATTCCAGGGGTGGAGAATTGGAAGGCGGACTTTCTGAGTCGCCAACAGTTATGCCCAGGGGAATGGTCCCTTCATCCCGAGGTCTTCCGAGCAATATGTCAGCGGTGGGGAACACCGGATGTAGATCTGCTAGCATCCAGATTCAACGCAAAGGTGGACAGATTTGTCTCCCGGACAAGGGATCCCCTCGCTTGCGGCTCGGATGCTCTGGTGTTCCCTTGGGATCAGTTCAGACTGATATATGCATTCCCTCCGCTACAATTGTTGCCTCGACTCCTTCGCAGAGTCAGGTTGGAGAAGAAGCCGGTGATCCTGGTGGCTCCAGCGTGGCCCCGAAGGGCCTGGTACGCGGAGATCATCAAAATGTCTGTGGGGAGTCCTTGGACCCCTCCACGTCATCCGGACCTGCTTTCGCAAGGACCGATATACCACCCTTCCTTACTAACTCTAAGTTTAACGGCCTGGCTATTGAATCCCACATCCTAAAGAAGAGAGGTCTCTCTAACTCTGTGGTATCAACTATAATCAATGCCAGGAAGCCTGTATCCAGGCAGATCTACTATAGAGTTTGGAAGGCGTACATCACTTGGTGCGAGGCCAGAAAATGGCATCCACGTAAGTACGTTATAGGCAGAATTCTGGACTTCCTGCAGTGGGCTGTAGACAGGAAGTTTGCCTTAAGTACTATCAAGGGCCAGGTTTCGGCCTTATCAATACTATTTCAAAGGCCCCTGGCTATGCATTCACTTGTCAAATCCTTTATGCAAGGGGTGACTCGTATTATTCCACCGATTAAAGCTCCCATATGCCCATGGGATCTAAATTTGGTTCTGTCGGTTCTGCAGAAGCAGCCGTTTGAACCTTTGCGGCACATTTCCTTGGTTCTACTCACCAGAAAATTGATATTTTTAGTAGCCATATGCTCGGCTAGAAGAGTGTCGGAATTAGCCGCCATGTCCTGTAAGGAGCCATATCTGGTTATTCATAAGGACAGAGTAGTATTACGCCCTCACCCAGCCTTTCTTCCTAAGGTGGTATCGAGGTTTCACTTGAACCAGGATGTGGTTCTTCCTTCTTTTTTCCCCAAACCAAGCTCGGTAAAGGAAAAGTTATTACATTCTTTGGATGTAGTAAGAGCAGTTAAAGCTTATCTAAAAGCCACTGCTCAGATTCGTAGAACGGATTCTTTGTTTGTTCTGCCGGAAGGCCCCAGAAAGGGTCAGGCAGCATCAAAATCTACTTTAGCCAAGTGGATTCGACAGGTCATAATACAAGCCTATGGCTTGAGAAGTAGACCGCCTCCGTTCAAAGTTAGGGCGCACTCCACGAGAGCAGTTGGAACTTCATGGGCAGTGCATCACCAGGCCTCCCTGGCTCAAATTTGTAAGGCCGCAACATGGTCTTCAGTACACACGTTTACTAGGTTCTACCAGGTGGACGTTAGAAGTCAGGAGGATGTCGCCTTTGGGCGCAGTGTGTTGCAGGCCGCAAAAGATCCTCATGCCTGATGGCGCCCAGCTTATGTATGGTGTATCCCCCCCCCTCATTTGGCATTGCTTTGGGACGTCCCACATAGTAATGACTATGCTGCTCTGTGTCCCGTGATGTATGAACAAGAAAGTAGGATTTTTAAAACAGCTTACCTGTAAAATCCTTTTCTTGGAGTATATCACGGGACACAGAGCTCCCACCCCTCTTTTGGGGACACGTATTGCTTTGCTACAAAACTGAGGTACTCCCGGATGGGAGGGGCTTATATAGGGGAGGGTACTTCCTGTTTTGGAAGTTGCCAGTGCCAGCACCTGAAGGTAATTCTATATAACCCACATAGTAATGACTATGCTGCTCTGTGTCCCGTGATGTACTCCAAGAAAAGGATTTTACAGGTGTCATAGAAATCCTGTCAGCTACAGGATTCCTGGACTTCCTGATTCCGAATCTCGGGCACGTCCACGCGCGCGGGCACGCGCGCGCGCGATGGCGAGCACGTGCGCGCGCACGCGCTTAGCGGGGGCGCGCGCACGCTCCACAAAGCGCGCCAGAAGAGCTATTTAAACATGCCTGTGACAGACAGTCCCTGCTGTCTCCTCTACAGCGTGTAGTACCCAAAGAGACCTGATTCGTGTATTTACCTGTATCCGACCCGGCTTGCCTTGACCCTTCCAGTTTCCTGCCTGCCTCTGACCCCCGGCTTTGTTTGACCAATCTTCTGCCTGATCCTCCAGTACCTTGCCGTCAGCCAATACTACCGACCCGGCTTGTCCGACCAATCTCTCCAGTTGCTGTGTCCTGGTTCCAGTCCAGTCAGCCTCATCAGTTCCAGTCCAGTTGCTTGTTCCTGGTTCCAGTCCAGTTGCTGTATCCTGGTTCCAGTCCAGCCAGTCTCTTCAGTTCCAGTCCAGTTGCTGTGTTCCTGGTTCCGGTTCAGCCTGCCATACTTCCTGGGTGCCTGGATCCGTCCCAGTCTTCAGACTCTACTCTACCTTGATCCATCCTGCCAGGCACTCGTACCCCTTCTACCTCCGTGCCTCCTGTCTTCAGTACCAGGGGCCGCCGGTGGAAGCCGTAAGAGAGGCCTCCCTCTGCAGATCCGGGCTCGTCACCGTCAGGTACGTGACAGTAGCAGACAGCCATGTCTGAGCCCGGGCAGGGAGCCTCACCTATGGAGGAACTCTGTCGGCACCTGGCAGGTTTGTCTGAAGCAGTCAAGAGTCTTCAACAAGGATACACCCGCTTGGAAGAACAAGTGCGGGTCCTCACCAATCCCTCTGCCATCCAAGAGGGGCCCCACGCCTCTGCTTCCACAGCCGGAACAAGTTCCTCACCCACAGTGGTCATGCTTCCTCCTGAACCTAAGGTTCCTACACCCGAAAGATTTTCCGGGGATCGGGGCAAGTTTAGGGCCTTCCGGAATTCGTGTGAACTGTATTTTGCCCTACAGCCCCGTACCTTTTCTCTAGAGGCCACCAAGGTGGGCTTTGTGGTCTCTTTGCTCGCTGGAGACCCTCAGAGCTGGGCCCACCGTCTCTTTGAACAGAAGGATGTATCACTAAACAACCTCGCTGCTTTTTTCGATGCCCTGGCCCAGCTATACGAAGATCCCCAACTCTCAGTAACCGCAGAAGCCGCCTTGCGTTCCCTTCAACAAGGACGCAGACCAGCGGAGGACTATGTGGCAGAATTCAGGCGGTGGAGTGCGGATACCAATTGGAATGATGCCGCCCTCCGCCATCAGTTTCGCTTAGGACTTTCCGATTCCTTGAAGGACGAGCTAGCTAGAGTTGGTGTACCACAGACACTCAACCTGTTGATTGATCTAACCATCCAGATTGACCGACGTCTGAGGGAACGGAGGGCTGAGAGGACCACTGGCTTCTCCCGCCCAACCTGGATGCTTCCTCGGGCTCCTAGTCACCTGTACTCGGCTCCTGCTACACCTCCAACTCCCACATCTGACACGCCTGAACCAATGCAGCTCGGGCTCCTTCGTCCATCCCTCGCTCCTGAGGAACGCCAGCGCCGCCGAATAAATAATCTGTGCCTGTACTGCGGGGACCCCGGACATTTCGTTAGAACCTGTCCCCTGAAGCTTCGTAAGTTTCTTTCAGTTTCTTCTAACATGACTAACCTACAAGCCAAAACCACATCTCACCTTGCCCTCTCTGTTTCATTACAGCTCCCAGGAAGGACTTTGCAAGTACCCGCCATTATTGATTCCGGAGCATGCAGCTGCTTTATGGACTCAGCCTTTGCCATTAAACACCAAATTCCCCTTCGTACCAAGACCCACGGACTTCGTGTCCATTTGGCTGATGGTTCCGTCATTAAGTCCGGACCTGTGACCCAGGAGACCACTCCTATACCCGCTACCATCTTTACCACCTCTGGAACCCACCAAGAATGCTTGTGTCTGGACATCATCTCTTCCCCGTTGTTTCCTTTGATCCTTGGTATGCCTTGGTTACAAGCCCACAATCCCACTATCAACTGGACTACGGGAATAGTTGCCTTTCCTTCTTCCTATTGCCAACAGTCCTGCGGCTCATATAAACCTCCTGGGCCGGCCTCGTTACTATGCATTGACACCGAAGATGGCACCCGTCAATCCATCCCAGAAGTTTACCACGACTTTCTTGACGTATTTAGTAAACAAAAGGCAGAGACCCTACCACCCCATCGGGCCTACGATTGCCCCATCGACCTACTTCCTGGAGCAAAGATTCCGTTCGGTAGAGTCTTCCCTTTAACGGAGGTGGAACAAGGGGCTTTAAAAAATTATGTTGATGAGAACTTGCAAAAAGGGTTCATCCGCCCTTCCACATCCCCAGCAGGCGCAGGCATCTTTTTTGTAGAGAAAAAGGACCACACCCTTCGACCTTGTGTGGATTACCGGGAATTGAATAAAATCACAGTAAAGAATCGCTACCCTCTCCCCCTGGTACCAGAGTTATTTCAGAGACTAGGTACTGCCACCATCTTTACCAAACTTGACCTCCGCGGAGCCTACAACTTGATCCGTATCAAAGAAGGTGACGAATGGAAGACCGCCTTCCGTACCCGGTATGGACATTTTGAGTACTTGGTAATGCCATTCGGGTTGTGTAACGCCCCTGCCACTTTCCAGTATTTTATCAACGATGTTCTACGGGACTTCCTAGACCTCTTTGTTATTGTTTATCTTGATGATATCTTAATTTTTTCTTCCTCCCTTGATTCTCATCGCAGACATGTCAAAAATGTGTTGGGTCGGCTCCGCCAGCATGGCCTGTATGCGAAGGCCGAAAAATGCGAGTTCGAGCAAGAGAGTATATCATTTCTGGGGTTAATCATTTCCAGCGAGGGCATCAAGATGGATCCTCAAAAGATTACCGCAATCCTGGACTGGCCAGAACCGGTGGACAAGAAGGGAATCCAACGTTTCGTTGGATTCGCCAACTTCTACCGCAAGTTCATCAGGGGGTTTTCAGCTATTATCGCACCCATTACTCAACTCACCAAGCAAGGAACACGTTTTCACTGGTCTCCTGAAGCCCAAGAAGCTTTTGAACGCCTGAAGGCCCTATTTACCTCAGCCTCTATCTTGAAACACCCAGACTCCTCACTACCATTCGTACTTGAGGTAGACGCCTCCGAAATAGCGGTAGGAGCAATACTGTCCCAAAGACAGGGAGTCAAAGCCTTGCTCCACCCAGTAGCCTTCTTCTCCCGCAAGCTTTCTGCAGCAGAGAGGAACTACGACGTGGGGGATCGGGAGCTACTAGCGATCAAGTCTGCACTAGAAGAATGGCGGTACCTGCTGGAGGGCGCGGCTCATCCGATCCTAATATTCACTGACCACAAGAACCTGGAGTACCTGAAAGCCGCGAGAAGATTGAATCCACGACAAGCCAGGTGGGCACTCTTCTTCTCCCGGTTCTCTTTTCATGTTACTTATCGTCCTGGGGCCAAGAATATTAAGCCTGACGCCCTGTCTCGGATGTTCCATAAGTCCAAGGAGACTTCTCCGCCTGATACCATCCTTGCCCCCGGAAATTTCCTTCTTCTACAGGAGAACCTGTTCACTCAAATCAAACAAGCTTCCACCGGGCAGAGACAGTTCTCCGAGCCGGAATTGCAGGTTAAGGATGGACTATTGTGGTACCAAGACAGAATCTACGTACCTGAGAAACTAAGAGTAACCGCATTAGAACTCTGCCACGACCACGCCCTGGCCGGGCATTTTGGCGTTGCCAAGACCACTGACCTGGTACAGCGCACCTTCTGGTGGCCTCGAGTACGTGAAGACTGTAGGAGGTTTGTAGATTCTTGTACAACTTGTACCCGAAACAAGGGTTCCAGATCCAAGGCCTGGGGACTACTAAGACCCTTACCCGTTCCAGATAGGCCCTGGAGAATGTTGTCCATCGACTTCATTGTCGAGTTACCCCAGGCCGAGAACCATTCCACCATCTTCGTTATTGTGGACCGTCTGTCCAAGATGGCACACTTCATCCCTATGAAAGGGACTCCCTCCGCTCCTGAAACCGCACAGGTATTCATCAGAGAAATAGTCAGACTCCACGGGGTACCAGCCAATATTGTTTCCGATCGCGGGGTTCAATTTACCTCTCGATTCTGGAGATCCCTTTGCAAAACCTTGAAAATCGAATTATCGTTTTCCTCTGCTTACCATCCACAGACCAACGGACAGACGGAGAGAACGAATCAGACGCTCGAGCAATACCTGCGATGCTTCTCCTCTTTTGCTCAGGACAACTGGGTTTCCCTACTTCCGTTGGCCGAGTTTGCGTATAACAATTCCATCCACTCCGCTACCTGCCAGACTCCTTTCTTTGCAAACTATGGTTTTCATCCTACTTTTCTGCCTAACTCCCTTCCTGAGTGTCCTGTACCTGCAGTCCAGGAAAAGTTAAATTTTTTCTCGGTCAATAACCAGCTTTTACAAGAGACCATGACCAAGACTCAAGAACGCAACAAGACAATTTATGACAAGAAGAGACGGGGTGAATTAGTGTTGGTACCCGGCGACCAAGTATGGCTATCTACCACAAACCTAAGAATGGCATGCCCTTCTAAAAAACTGGGCCCCAAATTTTTAGGTCCATTCCCTGTTAAGAGGAAAATTAATGAAGTAGCTTATGAATTGGAACTTCCTGACTCTCTTAGAATCCATCCAGTTTTTCATGTCTCTCTCCTAAAACCCACAGTCTCTAATCCGTTTCCAGATCGGAAGCCGGATCACCCTGATCCAATCATTATTGACGGTGAGCAGGAATTCGAAGTAGAAGCTATCATGGACTTCAGGAGAAGAAATAACCAGAACCAATTCCTAATTAAATGGAAGGGCTACGGACCCGAGGAGAACTCATGGGAACCCGAGGAGAATATCCATGCCAGGAGTTTGATACAGGCTTTCAAAAGGACTCACCCTGGAAGGTTCACCCGGCTGGGCATCCGGAGGCTGCCCCTTGGGGGGGGGCAATGTCATAGAAATCCTGTCAGCTACAGGATTCCTGGACTTCCTGATTCCGAATCTCGGGCACGTCCACGCGCGCGGGCACGCGCTGCGCGCGATGGCGAGCACGTGCGCACGCACGCGCTTAGCGGGGGCGCGCGCACGCTCCACAAAGCGCGCCAGAAGAGCTATTTAAACATGCCTGTGACAGACAGTCCCTGCTGTCTGCTCTACAGCGTGTAGTACCCAAAGAGACCTGATTCGTGTATTTACCTGTATCCGACCCGGCTTGCCTTGACCCTTCCAGTTTCCTGCCTGCCTCTGACCCCCGGCTTTGTTTGACCAATCTTCTGCCTGATCCTCCAGTACCTTGCCGTCAGCCAATACTACCGACCCGGCTTGTCCGACCAATCTCTCCAGTTGCTGTGTCCTGGTTCCAGTCCAGTCAGCCTCATCAGTTCCAGTCCAGTTGCTTGTTCCTGGTTCCAGTCCAGTTGCTGTATCCTGGTTCCAGTCCAGCCAGTCTCTTCAGTTCCAGTCCAGTTGCTGTGTTCCTGGTTCCGGTTCAGCCTGCCATACTTCCTGGGTGCCTGGATCCGTCCCAGTCTTCAGACTCTACTCTACCTTGATCCATCCTGCCAGGCACTCGTACCCCTTCTACCTCCGTGCCTCCTGTCTTCAGTACCAGGGGCCGCCGGTGGAAGCTGTAAGAGAGGCCTCCCTCTGCAGATCCGGGCTCGTCACCGTCAGGTACGTGACAACAGGTAAGCTGTTTTAAAAATCCTACTTTTCTCGGCTTGTCAGAGTGTTTTACGTCACGGCGTTTGGGACGGTCAGATTTTAAAACTGATGGTGTGTAGGCAAGACTGATGGAAGTCAGCTTCATCGGATTTCCGATGGAAAAATCCATCGGATTAGGATCCATAGGAAATCCGATCGTGTGTACAGGGCTTTAGACAGGGTCAATTTGGTTGTTTTGCAGGCTGGCTGGTTGGTGTTCTGGGAAATATTTTGTTTGTTTGTGATAACGATCTAGCCAAGTTATTAAGGATGTTTTTAAATGGAGGAACTCAGGGGACCCCTACTAATAATTTCTATATCTACAACTTACAGTATATTACTGTGATGGTGATTAGCATGAATGCTCCCTACCCCTTGCAAATAGCTAAAAGAATCAATGGTGACAGTGGTTACTGATTAGAGAGGTAGAATATACTTATTGCTTATAGAATAACAAGCAACCTTGCGGAATCCAAGGCATCCCCAGCAGGGACGTGCAGTGAGGTCAGTGGCTGGTGAGGCACTGGCTAGTATCAGAGCCAGATGCACACAGGTTACATTCGCCCCTTTTTAACAAATGAAACCACCAAGCTCCTCATTCACTCCCTTGTTATCTCTCGCCTTGACTATTGCAACTCCCTTCTCATTGGCCTGCCTCTCCATAGGCTATCCCCTCTTCAGTCTATCATGAATGCTGCTGCCAGATTTATCCACCTTACCAACCGCTCAGTGTCTGCCAACCCTCTCCTCAAATCCCTACACTGGCTCCTGATCGCCCAGCGAATTAAATTCAAAATACTAACCACAACCTACAAAGCCATCCACAACTCTGCCCCGAGCTACATCACCAATCTTGTCTCCAAACATATCCCAAACCGTCCTCTCCGCTCTTCTCAAGACCTCCTACTGTCAAGCTCTCTCGTCTCCTCCTCCCATGCTTGTCTCCAGGATTTCTCCAGAGCCTCTCCCATCCCCTGGAACTCGCCTCCTCAACCTGTCCAGCTATCCCCTACTCTTGCTACCTTCAGGTGATCCCTGAAAACTCATCTCTTCAGGGAAGCCTATCACGTCTCCAACTAATCTTTTACCACTTCCATCAGCTCATTCCCCACAGTTACAACCTTTTGTACCACCTGCCCCACTCTATTAGATTGTAAGCTCTTCTGAGCAGGGCCCTTTTAATCCTCTTGTATTTTATTGTATTATAACTGTATTGTCTCCCTTTTATATTGTAAAGCGCTGCGTAAACTGTTGGCGCTATATAAATCCTGTATAATAATAATAATAATATGATCGTTAGAGCGAGAACAATAAAATAAAAAAATTGCTGCACAAATACCATGTGAAAAGTTGCAACGAGCACCATTTTTTCCCCTAGGGTGTCTGCTAAAAAATATATATATAATGTTTGGGGGCTTTGAGTAATTTTCTAGCAAGAACATTACGATTTTTACATGTAGGAGAGAAGTGTCAGAATTGGCCTGGGTTGCAAGGGGTTAATTACAAGAAGTAATACACAAATAATTATTATATAATTATTTTTAAGGTAATTTACTATATTTTCAAAAACTGTACTCAAGCAGGTGGCTTAGTGGACAAATTACTGAAGTTATAACTTCCAACCAGTAATTTTAAAGTAAATAGATAAATAATAAATTATTATGCTATAACATATAGCATATAAATATATGATTTAGCTTGATTAAAACAGTACATTTTCATCAGCAGATTCTCATTCTCCCTCCTAACTGTGTGAGAAAAACATGGGATTGTGGGTAAATCTTATACCCATAAACCCATGCTTTTTCCTTGTAGTTAAGAGTGCTGGGCTGGAACGGAGTATTTGTTTTTTAGACACATGCCCCTTCTATGACAATGCAGTGAGAGGCGTGCTTCCACTGCAGCATTTTTATTGGACAGCTGGGGCTAATCGTACTTTACCATTGGTCCAAGACTCCAAGCTGTCCATTGAGCGCAGTGCTTCTGACAAGAAGTGAGAGGCATCCTCTCAGTCTGCTGCAAACAGAGTGTGTCAGCTTGTATTTAAACTGGCCGCTCTGTATGTAGCTTCTGACAGGAGCCTTGCATCTCCGGAACCATATGTCGTAGGAGCCCTATTTTGACCAGGATTGATCTCATTTGAGATAACTGGAGAGGAGGCAACAAACACACATTGATATCTCAAAATGAGACCAGCTGGATTTATCGTCCCGAAGGGGTTAAATTTAGATATAGATTTGAACTGTTTCATAGCTAACCATTAGGAAGCCAAGGGACACAACATCTAGTTCCCCTATTTAGTTAATCTCCCTAGCCCTGCTACCTCTATTTTTTGTCTGGGTATTTATTGTCATATTTTAGGTTGAAAATTATCACCATTCCGCCTTGTTAGCGACTGAGCGGTTCCTTGGTGCCACCTATGGATTCATATGTTGGTCTTGGTCGGGGACCCCCGACCTTGTCCTTATAGGATATGCGTTTATGGGGCCCTATTTTAGGGTTTTACCCATTACCTTTTCTTATTGTTTATTGTACTTTACATGCCCACGTGGCTTCATGGGTCATGACCTATGGTAACCACCATGTATGGGGTATTATATCCATCCCCCCTCATACTTAATATTATATACAAACGTATACCTTTGCTATTATTTCATGTATGGGATGGGCATTTATCCTTTTACCCCATTCATACTCCCTTATATCCACTTTCTCACCAGTCCAGGGAGGTTTTATTATTATTATTTAATAGTTATGTTTGATTTCTTCCACTAGTTGGATTAAATCTATTCTTTTTTTTTTTTTATTGGAAAATGTTTTCAAATACAAAACACACACATTAGTGTAAACATACAAACATTCCTCTTTCCGTTTTCTCCTCCTTCCCTCCCCTTCCCCTCCCCCCTCCCCTCCCTTTTCTATCTTCTATTTCCCGTTCCCCCTATCCCCCCTTTCCCGTTACTCTCTCCCCTCCCCCCCAACCCCTCCCCTGATCTGCCTACCTTTCTACCTCTTTTATCTTATCATCTGTCTAATTCAGTCATTCCCTGTACATATTTGTCTGACAATTTGAAGACTCTTCATTTCTCCCATTTTGCTCTGTATCTTTCATCTCCTCCCTGCTCTCCACGGCCAAGGTATTCCATTTCAGCTACGTAGTCTATTCGTTGTATCCACTCTTTTATTGTCGGTTTTGTTGTTTCTAGCCATTTTTTCGGGATTAGTCCCTTTGCCACGTTAAGCAGCAACGGGACCAGGGTTCTTTCATATTGTTTCTTTTTCATGTTTGTTCCGTGGAACAAACATGTCCAAGGGTTTTGTGGGATCTTCTCGCCAGTTATGTCTTCTGTGTACTCTATAATTTCCTCCCAATACTCTTTTATTTTTGGGCACTCCCACCATATAGGCATTGTTGTTCCCTTCTGATTGCAATTCCTCCAACATAGCGGGGAGTTGCTTGGGTGGATTTTATTACATAACATACACTTATAGTTTGCTTCGATGATCGTCATTATGTCGGTTGCGATATTAAATACAGCCCTAATCATTTGTAGTTCCTCCAGCTTTTTACCCATATCCTGTCCCCATTTTTTTTATACATAGTAGTGTTCCCTGTGTTTCTAATTCTGTTAATATTTCATAGATTTGTGATATACCATGTTTCAAGGGCTTTTCTATACTACAAAGTTTTTCCATGGGATGTAGTGCCTTTTCATCTCTGATTGGTTGTGGTAGGGTGCTTACTAAATGTGTTAATTGAAGATATTCCCATTCGCTAAGCTGCTGATCCCCGTGTAACATTTTTATCTCTTGTCTTGTCTTTATTTTGCCCAGTGCCATTATATCTTTTAATTGTGTAGATCCCAGTTGCTTACCTAACTGTGTCCCATTTCCTGGAATAAAAAAATTTGTGCCTGCTAGTGGAGTTAATGGTGAATTATATTTCCATTTTTCACGCCGATGAATTGTATCCCATACTTTAAATATGTTTTTGGTTATGCTATGTGTTCTTAGTTTTGGAGGTATCCAGATGTTTTTATGTAGGAATGTCGTACTTAATATATCTTCCATTTGTACCCACTTCTTTTTGGTGTATGGATTTGCCCATTCTGCAAGCCTAGCTAATATAACCACTTTATAGTATCTCTGTACATCTGGAAGTGCCAACACCCTGTTTTTTTTTTTCCGACTTAAAAGTGCGTAGTTTACTCTGGCCTTTTTACCCTGCCAAATATATTTTGAAATTATAGTTTTAATCACCTTAAAAAAACTTTGTGGTATTTCTATTGGGAGCATTTGGAATTTGTAGGTTATTTTTGGTAGGATCATCATTTTTAGGACGTTGACCCTTCCTATCCAAGAGATAGGTCTCCTCACCATATTTTTCATTTCTAGTCTAATCTCGTTAATTAAGGGGATGAAGTTGACCGAGTATAAATTATCTAGTGTTGGTGTTATTTTTATCCCTAGATATGTTAATGCTTTTGTCTCCCAGGTAAATGGGAATTCTTTCTGTAATACTTTTTCCTCGTTTTTGTCTACTCCTAAGTTTAAGATTACGGTTTTTATAGGGTTAGTTTTAAAGTTCGAAAGTTCTCCATATTTTTTTTATTTCTCTAATTACGTTAGGCAGTGATATCCTAGGTTTAGTTAGGTATAGGAGTATGTCGTCTGCATACGCAGCCACCTTGTGCTCTTCCTCTCCCACTCTCACCCCCCCTATATCCGGGTTGTTCCATATTTTTGACAATAATGGTTCTAATGATATTACATATAGGAGAGGTGAGAGCGGGCATCCCTGTCTTGTTCCGTTGAACATCTCGAACACAGGCGATACACTCCCATTTACCTTAACCCTAGCTGTAGGATGGCTGTATAAGTTATTTACTAGTGGTGCAACGGATCGGTGACGATCCGTGATCCGAACGGGTCACCCCGTTCGGATCGGCACACACCGCGATCCGCGGCCTCGGCCTTAGGAAAGGCCGCGGCTTCGGCCTAGCTCCGGAGCCGCGGCCATCTTGGTACACCCGGGGGCGGCGGCCGCCTTGTGACGTCATCACCCCTCGCTGCTCGTGGATTTGAACTGGCTGGCAGGAGAGACTGGTAAGTGGGGGAGATGCCCATTACTGGGGGAGATTGTTTATATTACATACGGGGGGAGATTGTGGATATTACATACGGGGGGAGATTGTGGATATTACATACAGGGGGAGATTGTGGATATTACATACAGGGGGAGATTGTGGATATTACTGGGGGAAGATTGTGGATATTACTGGGGGAAGATTGTGGATATTACTGGGGGAAGATTGTGGATATTACTGGGGGAGATTGTGGATATTACATACAGGGGAAGATTGTGGATATTACTGGGGGAGATTGTGGATATTACATACAGGGGGAGATTGTGGATATTACATACAGGGGGAGATTGTGGATATTACTGGGGGAAGATTGTGGATATTACTGGGGGAAGATTGTGGATATTACTGGGGGAAGATTGTGGATATTACTGGGGGAAGATTGTGGATATTACATACAGGGGAAGATTGTGGATATTACTGGGGGAGATTGTGGATATTACTGGGAGAGATTGTGGATATTACATACAGGGGGAGATTGTGGATATTACTGGGGGAAGATTGTGGATATTACATACAGGGGAAGATTGTGAATATTACATACAGGGGGAGATTGTGGATATTACATACAGGGGAAGATTGTGGATATTACTGGGGGAGATTGTGGATATTACATACAGGGGGAGATTGCGGATATTACATACAGGGGGAGATTGCGGATATTACATACAGGGGGAGATTGTGGATATTACTGGGGGAAGATTGTGGATATTACTGGGGGAGATTGTGGATATTACTGGGGGAAGATTGTGGATATTACTGGGGGAAGATTGTGGATATTACTGGGGGAAGATTGTGGATATTACTGGGGGAGATTGTGGATATTACATACAGGGGGAGATTGTGGATATTACTGGGGGAGATTGTGGATATTACTGGGGGAAGATTGTGGATATTACTGGGGGAAGATTGTGGATATTACTGGGGGAAGATTGTGGATATTACTGGGGGGAGGTTGTGGATATTACTGGGGGAGATTGTGGATATTACAGTGGGGGGGGGGGGGTGACGTGGATATTAGTAATTTTTTTTTTTTGCCGATCCGAAAATGATCCGATCCGTGGCTCTGATCCGAGGATCGATCCGATCAGTGAGTTTTTTGATCCGTTGCACCCCTATTATTTACCCATCTCATAAACCTAGGCCCCATACCTATACTCCGTAGTGTATCCATCATAAACCCCCAGTCGACTCGGTCAAATGCCTTTTCGGCATCAATTGACATGAGTACGACTGGGGGTTTTCTCTCTTTGCCTTTCCGCATCAACAACACCGTCCTTATGTTATTATCTCTTCCCTCCCTTCCTGATACGAAGCCCGCGTTTATCAGTTCCGGCATTATGTTTTTTAGGCTTGTTGCCAATATTTTTGCGTATAGTTTTATGCATTTAGCAGAGCTATAGGTCGATAATTGGAACAAATAGTCCCATCCTTTCCTGCTTTTGGTATCACTGAAATATTGGCAAGGAGTGACTCTTTTTTTTGTTCGTCTTCTCCTATTTTATTCAAATAATTACATAACTCCGGAACTAAAATTTCTTTAAATCTCTTATAGTACTTAATCGAGAATCCGTCCGGACCTGAGCTTTTTCCCCCTGGCGTTTCTCCGAGAGCTTTATTTATTTCTTCCTGGGTTATTGGATCATCTAGGGACTCAGCACTATCTAAGGGGATCTTTGTTAGGTTAGCTTCCTCTAGATATTTTTGTATTTTAATTTTTCTACTTTCCTCTTCCTGTCTTGTCTCATTAGTTCTGATAGAGTATAGCGTGCTGTAGTATGTCTTAAAAATGTTGGCAATTTCGGAAGTTTTACTTTTCATCTCTCCTATCTGGTTCTTTATCTTTTCTATGTAATTAGATGTTTTTTTTACTTTCGATAGTCTTGCCAAATATTTCCCCGGTTTATATCTTTCTTTTGCTACGTTGTTGAATATTTTTCTTGTTTCCTGTTCCATCAGGTCTCTAAGTTGGCCTCTCTTGATTACTATCTTTTGGTGCGTTTCCCTTTCTTGATATGCTTTATGTTTTTGTTCCAGATCCTGCAATTCCTTTATTGTATTTTTCATCAATAATTCTCTTTCCTTCTTTTTTCCCGCCCCAATGGAAATCAATTTGCCCCTGATGTAAGCCTTGTGGGCTTCCCATATTGTTGCTGAACTCACTTCTGGTGTATTATTTGTCCTGAAATATTGTTCGATTTCCCTCATTATTATTTTACCTACTTCTAAGTCTTCTATGAGGTCTTCATTTAGATTCCATGTCCCCATTCTTTGTTCTATTTCTTTAAATCGTATTTTAACTATTACCGTTGCATGGTCTGAGATTGATGTTATACCGATTGAGGTTTCAACTACATATTATAGGACCCCATGATCCACCAGCATATAGTCGAGTCTCGAATACGTGTTGTGCACCGATGAATGATAGGTGTAATCCTGTGTACCTGGATGTGTTATTCTCCATGGATCAACCAGTTGCTGGTTGTATAATTTTTTCTTAACCAATTTTAACTGTTTTATATCTCGCATCGGTGCGCCAGACGTGTTATCGAGCTCGTGTTCCATTGAGATATTAAAGTCTCTGGCCAGAATCACATAGCCTTGTTTAAAATCCATTAGGGCGTTCAGGAACCCCTTTAAGTATTTTTTAGGATGTCTATTAGGACAGTATACATTTGCTAGGGTGTATTTTTTCCCCTGAAGTATCCCTTTCAAGAACAGGTAACGACTTTCTGGGTCTACTCTCCTTTCTTCCACAGTGAAACTAATGTTTTTCCCCACCCCTATGGCTACTCCCTTTGCTCTTTTATTTGGTGAATCTCCGTAGTACCAGGTTGGGATCGCCCGTGAATATAATTTTGTGTTAGAGTCCAAATTATTTCTGCTGAATACCTTTCCATCTTCCTTAATACCATGTGTCTTTTTTCTGGAGAGTTGAGTCCTCTAACGTTATATGTAATAAAATTTACGTCTGTCATATGATTTCTTTTTCCTTGTTCTCCCGCTTCTTACTCCTACAGATGTTTTTTTGTTCTGAGGTGTGCAGATCATACTCCCCTTCTCTTTTCCCCCCTCCGCCCCTCTCCCGTCCCACCTCCCCCCTCCTCCCCTCCCCCCTTACATCCCCCTCCCCCTCCCTTGTTGAAACCTTGACCTCATGGTCTTAGTGCAGGATTTTCTCCCTTCAGGCCACTTTTGGCACTCTGCACTCCTAGGCCCGAAGTGGAGTTCTGTTTGGCACACTTAGTCCCTTCTCCCCTAATACTAGGGAGATGGTGCCAAAGCAGTCGATGAGTCTGAGTCTCCATGTCCCCCTCCATGTCTCTTTATTTCCATTTAGTTCACCCCCCCGCCCCCGATCCCGTCCCCCCGCCGTCCCCCCTGCCAAGGAGAAAAAAACACAGAACAAAAAAAAACCCAGAAGATAGGGGAAGAGGGGGGGGGAGAAGAGAGAGAGAGTGAGTGAGAAAAAGAGGGAGAGAGGGGAAAAAAGGGGGGGGAGGGGTACAGGGATGAGAATTCGTCCCATCCCTCATTTCCCTTCCCCTCTCCCCCACTCATCGCCTATCACGATGTCCCCTACTACTACTCTCTCTATTTAGATGTCTGGTGTTGGTATTTCCAGTTTTTTGCAGAGTTCCGGGATCTCTTCGATAAACCTCAGTCTTGCCGAGATGCCGTTTTTTTTTCCGATCAGGCATGCTGGGAAACCCCAGTTGTACTGGATCTCATGTTCCTGGAGGACCTTCAATAAAGGTTTTAAGTATCTTCTTCTTTTCAGCGTTTCTTGAGACAGATACTGAAAAATTTGAATGTAGTTTTCTTCCAATTTTATTGGTGACTTTCCCGTCAGGTTTCTCCATAGTTTATTTTTTTCTTCCCAGCTTTCAAATCGCACAATGATGTCTCTCGGGTTTTCCTGCGGTATTTCTTTTGGTCTTCTTATTCTGTGCGCTCTCTCGATTTTTAAAGGAGATGATATTTCTCTGTCAAGCAATGGGTTACATATTTTCATTATTATTTCTGACAGGTTCTCGGGCTGAGATGTATCGGGTACCCCCCGAATTCTTATATTCTTCCTTCTGTCTCTGTTTTCCTGATCTTCTATTTTGTATGCTTGTTCCTGTTCTTTTTTCAAGGATTTTAGTTCTCCTTCTAGTTTTTTTTATAGTTATTGTATTACAGTCTGTTTTTTTCCACTTCCTCCACTCTCTCCCGCATGTACCCCATATTTTCTTGTATTATCTCCATTTGTGCTTTTAGCGCTTTTTCAAGGGCCGCAAACATGCCTTCTATGTCTATTTTGGTTGGTAGTGACGCCTTGTTTGGTTGGTCCTCCTCTTTTCTCTGCTCCTACTCCTCCTCTCCCTCGTGTTCTGTTCTCGACTCTGATAATACCTCGGTCTCAGTAGTTGTTTTGTTCTGGCTTTTCTTTTCCTTTTCCTTCTTCTTCCTCTCCTTGTTGTCTGTTTGATTGCCTTTGACTCCCTGCTGTTTTTCTGCTGCCTGTTTATCTCCATTTCCCCCGTGGGTTACATACTTGTTCATTGGGCCTGGGCTGGGGGTCAAACTTAGACGGGGGGATTTTGGGGTCGCCCCTTCCCTTGCTCCTTTTCCCCTTGTACTCATATTTTTAGCAACCCCGAGTTGTCTCCCCTTTCCTCTTCTCCTCTATTTCTCTCTTTCTTTTCCTTATTTCTGTGTTTTTATACTACTCAGTGTCTGCACGTAGTTCCATGCCAGCACAGCTCAACAAGGTAGATACCGACCGGGGTAGTAAGTTGTCTGTACTATTTGTAATATTCCCCACCGGCACCCTATTCCACTTCCTTACTATACAGCAGAGGAAGGGCCGACGATAGTAACAATTTATCTGTACTTTTGTGGTAATCTAGCTCACAGTTCTATTCTAGTACCCCTCCGGCAGGTAGGGGCAGGCAAGGATAGGGTTATCTGTGTCTTTTATGGCCCTCGGTTCTGCTTCTGCGGGTCCCGGCAGTATGGAGACAAACAAGGGAACAGTTTTTATAGTACTTACCAATGGCGCGCACAGTAGCTCTCGGTTCCACCCCAAAACAGTTCAAGTAAGGGAGGGAGTGTGAATGAATTTCGCTAGTTATCTGTACTGTCCATAGTACTCCCGGGTAGCACGCAATCCCGCTCTAGCATGGCCCCTACATGTACGAGTGATGATAGCAGATTTTCTATACTTTTTTTTATTCTCAACGCTAGCATACGGTTCCTCTCCGGCGTGATTCAGGGAAGGGTAGCAGATCATCTGTGCAGTTTTTTTGGGGCTCTCCACTTATGCGGCAATTAAGGCAAAGCAAGTAATAATAATAATAACATGTTTGGGTTGTCCATTCATTGGCGAAACACTCATTAAGATTGGCACCTCATCCCAGAAGATTATTATAAAAAAGAGGTAGGATGAAAGGGATTTTTATGGTGCAGGAATTAATCGATGAGAGAGAGTTTCTAATATAATATAGTTAATAATTTTATTAATGCAAAAATAGACAAAAAAAGTATAAAATATATAAAACCAATCCTAGGTTTTTTAGTACATATACAGTATCATACATAGATGGTGGTCATAATGCATTTTTGGATGAACATAAAATCGCATAGAAACCCAACATGTTTCGCTTGAAACAGCTTCCTCAGGGGTTTGCGATGACCATCCGTATTTGTCAAGTATGACTATACAAAAGAAAAAGAAAAATATACAATTATACATTGAAATACATTACATATTATATTTAGACAAATTAAGTATGAACAAGGTCTGATTGTTATGCTGGACCCCTCCCATTGCTACTTACCTTGCCGTCTGTATTGTCTGCTGCGCAACACCGAGAAACGCAGGATCAAGAGCAGAGGTCACCCCATATATAGAGAGAATGCGGATAGGTGACCACAGTGGACACTAAATAAAAGACCGGCTGAATGCCAAAAACAAAAAAACAGGGATCAGAAAAAGGAAAAAGAAAAGAAAAAAACGAAAAAAAACAGGAGGAGAAAATTAGTTTTAAATTTTAAATTTTAAATTCTAAATTATGGAAACGATGGTGCGCAATTGAGCAAACCATACAGAGACAGAAAAGTCTGTCTAGTATACAATGAGTAAATGATAGCAGTAAATAAGAATGACTTACGTAGAGTCAGGTGAACAGAGATATGTTCACTTGCTAAGATGGAGAGGCTATCTGCTTGCAAGAAACCACAGATGGAGATTGTGGAGGCCACTAAAAGAGACCACATTGTTTGGAATTTGTTTACATATAAAGGTTAATATAGATGGCATGGTGTGCCTATGTCCCCCAAAAAAAGATAGGCACACATAGTTTAAAAGTTAGATTAGTCAGGCAATTTAAATGACTAAATGTATATGAGACATATATTGAATTTGGATAATAATCTTGTAAATAGATATTTATTTTTAAATATTATCTGTTGGTTTGAAATTACTTATAAAATTAGTTCCATATCAAAGTGGAACATAGTGGACAATAGTCTCCATAAATGGATGTGACAAGATCAAAATAGATGGATTAAAAATAATAATAATTGTAAGCCCAACAGTCCAGTGTGGAAAGAGGGACAGACGCACTTTAGCCTATGGCAGCCATATCCTATGCATTGGGTGCAGTTCCGCATTGTTAAATGCAGCCTGAGATAAAGGGGTTATAACCATAAAAAGTATCAAAAGGCAGAAAGAGGAGCAAGAAGGTATATGAATATTACCTTTGAATAGTTGAACCGCCAGCCAGAACTCCACCAACCCACAACGCTGCGAACAGTGTGTGAGCTGGTTATATAGTGTCCACCAATACGGTCGGCGTCTGACATCACCGACCGTAGAGCGGGCTAGAAGCACATGACGTCAGCCCGTAGGACACGCCGACTGCTGGGAACTGCAAGGGCCAGAATGCACCAGGGCTGGGGGAGGAGCCGCTCGCCGTCACACCATACAGGACGGATGGAGCGGATACCGCCCTCTGGAAAATTCCACCAATTGGAAGATGTTCACTAACAGCCAATGGCGAAAGGATGGAAAGCAGCCAGACCAAACCAGAATGCATGTCACCAGGGTCAACGCCGCGCTAAAGATGGGCCATCCATGGGGGATCGTAGATGACCCTGGGTGCCCAAGCAGTCACACCGCATAAATCAAGGGGGGACAATGGCCTGAGGGAAACGGCAATGCACATCAGACAGAACCGGCGGCAGTTGTTAAAGGGATAAGTGCAAAAACCAGAGCAGCGAGCCCGGCTAAAGGACCGGATCAGAACTCATATGGCCCGACACTCTGAGGGAGGGGGGAGAAAAAGAAACCAGCGGAACAAGAAGACCAATATGTATCACCAAATAAACATAATAAATTAACACATTGTACATAAGTGTAAGGTTGATATGGTATCAAAACATAATATACAACATTATAAACTAACACTTTACGTATAGATGAAAATTAAAACTAGAATGTCCATAGCATGAAGGGTCAAGAAGATGTATTCTGGACCATTGATGCTGAGACATGCACCATTTTACTGTGGCCACAGTAGACAGCCAATAGAGCATGGCGAGAAAAAAAAAAAAAAGGTTTCACAAGAACAATAAACAGAAAACCCAAAATCAGTCCTAGATATAACATCAAAGAAATGATCTAAAACTAAGACTTTCATTGAATCCCGGAGGGTGAGTGGCCCTGAGGTCATAGATCCAGCGCGACTCAAGTTGGAGAAGGGTCCTGTCTACACTTCCCCCCCTTGAGTCGAGCGTCGGTGATGTCAGACGCCGACTGTATTGGTGGACACTATATAACCAGCTCACACACTGTTCACAGCGTTGTGGGTTGGTGGAGTTCTGGCTGGCGGTTCAACTATTCAAAGGTAATATTCATATACCTTCTTGCTCCTCTTTCTGCCTTTTGATACTTTTTATGGTTATAACCCCTTTATCTCAGGCTGCATTTAACAATGCGGAACTGCACCCAATGCATAGGATATGGCTGCCATAGGCTAAAGTGCGTCTGTCCCTCTTTCCACACTGGACTGTTGGGCTTACAATTATTATTATTTTTAATCCATCTATTTTGATCTTGTCACATCCATTTATGGAGACTATTGTCCACTATGTTCCACTTTGATATGGAACTAATTTTATAAGTAATTTCAAACCAACAGATAATATTTAAAAATAAATATCTATTTACAAGATTATTATCCAAATTCAATATATGTCTCATATACATTTAGTCATTTAAATTGCCTGACTAATCTAACTTTTAAACTATGTGTGCCTATCTTTTTTTGGGGGACATAGGCACACCATGCCATCTATATTAACCTTTATATGTAAACAAATTCCAAACAATGTGGTCTCTTTTAGTGGCCTCCACAATCTCCATCTGCGGTTTCTTGCAAGCAGATAGCCTCTCCATCTCAGCAAGTGAACATATCTCTGTTCACCTGACTCTACGTAAGTCATTCTTATTTACTGCTATCATTTACTCATTGTATACTAGACAGACTTTTCTGTCTCTGTATGGTTTGCTCAATTGCGCACCATCGTTTCCATAATTTAGAATTTAAAATTTAAAATTTAAAACTAATTTTCTCCTCCTGTTTTTTTCGTTTTTTTCTTTTCTTTTTCCTTTTTCTGATCCCTGTTTTTTTGTTTTTGGCATTCAGCCGGTCTTTTATTTAGTGTCCACTGTGGTCACCTATCCGCATTCTCTCTATATATGGGGTGACCTCTGCTCTTGATCCTGCGTTTCTCTGTGTTGCGCAGCAGACAATACAGACGGCAAGGTAAGTAGCAATGGGAGGGGTCCAGCATAACAATCAGACCTTGTTCATACTTAATTTGTCTAAATATAATATGTAATGTATTTCAATGTATAATTGTATATTTTTCTTTTTCTCTTTTCTTTTGTATAGTCATACTTGACAAATACGGATGGTCATCGCAAACCCCTGAGGAAGCTGTTTCAAGCGAAACATGTTGGGTTTCTATGCGATTTTATGTTCATCCAAAAATGCATTATGACCACCATCTATGTATGATACTGTATATGTACTAAAAAACCTAGGATTGGTTTTATATATTTTATACTTTTTTTGTCTATTTTTGCATTAATAAAATTATTAACTATATTATATTAGAAACTCTCTCTCATCAATTAATTCCTGCACCATAAAAATCCCTTTCATCCTACCTCTTTTTTATAATAATAATAACAGTTTTTCTGTGCTTTTTAAGTACTCATTGCTACCACGTAATTCCACATCTATACCGCTCATAACTACAGATGCAGGACAACTTAGCGGATTATCGGTGCTATTTATTGGTGCTCCCCCGCTAATGCACCGTTTTCCCTTCATCCTGTCGCCGTGGTGTGGAGGGGAGCAGTAGTTTACAGTTTTACAATTTTATCAGTGTTTTTATAGAACACAGTGCCTGCACTTGATTTCACTCCAACCATGCTTGTAAACAACGAGAAAAAAGAGAAGCAACTAGTCCTCTGCGCTATTTCTAGCGCTCGCTGCATGTACAGGTTCAGGTCGAGTACCCCCCCCCCCCTGCAATGCTATGGCAGGTTATCCGTTCCTTTATTTTACTCACTGTACAGGGTCTAACTTCAATGACTCCCTAGGGAGTGTGAAGAGAAGAAGAAACGATGGGGGGGGGGGGGGGGGGGGGTTTATTCCTCCCTCCTTTTTAGGGCTCGCTGTCAACCCGCTCCTCTACTTCAAAACTTGGCCAGTGGTGGTAACAATCAGTTTTTAGCAAATTTCCAGTACTTTTGCTCTGTTCACAGTTCTCAATTCATAGTTCATAGTTCATATGCAGTTCAAACAGTTCATATGCATATACATGTCCCCGGGCATAAAGGCTTAAAGGCATAGAGGCAGGTATTTGTCAACCATACAATTGCAGTGCTTTGCTTTACTCACCGCTGTCGTCTTCGGGAGAGGGGGAGGAAGATCGCCTCAGTCTGATGACTAGGGGGGCTAGAAAAAGCCAGCAACAATGTCGGAGGGGCCGCAGTTCTCTTCTTTATTCTAATGTCCTTTTTCCTTCTGGGTTGCAGGCCCCAGGCCATGGCTCCCCCTGGTGCCCGCTGATGTCGGCGGTCACTAACCTCTGGGCTCCCTCTAGGTCCTCCGCGGTCCCATGCGGCTTTGTCACTCACTCGGTCCGCGAGCTTCAACGAGCGTCTCTCCCACAGCGTCCTTCTCTGCTGGAGGGACTCGTCACGCCGCAGGGCTTCGTAGAGCTGCAGGCATAACGCAGGCTCTTCGGTGAGCGCAGCTGTCTTCGGCAAGGGGGGAAGGCGCGTCATGGGGCGGGGGCGTTCAGGCTCGGCTGCTCATTCTCCTGGAGCGGGTGCGTCCTGCCCAGAGGAGGGAGGAGTCTAGTAATGGCGCCGGAGCGTGTAGGTGGGATTAAGTCTATTCTTAATATCATTTATGATCTTTGCTATTTGGGTACCTTACCGAGTGCCGCCACTGGGTACAGCCCCGCAGCTTATAACATATATTATATTTACCTGACCAGCTCATGTGACGGCTGTTACAATCACTTCCTTTCATTCTGGTTAGCTCTCATTTACTATAATTTATTTGCGGCCAGTTATATATATATCAATATTATTATAAGATTCCCTATGTTGCTTTAGCCACTGTGGTATCCATCACCCTGGATTACATGCCCGTAACAATATTAACTAGTTTATCACCCAGCTTATCTATTAATTTAATTAGCCATTATTATATGTACTTAGTATTATATATAGACATTCTTTCTAACATACATAACTCTTATGTGATTTATGTTATATTCCTTTCCTATTTTTATGTACATGAGAGAGCGGAGGTGCTGATGATTTAGTAAGCCCCGGGGTACATTCTTTGCATACAGTCTTCCTTAGTCCGGCCAATGGCATGTGGAATAACAGATTATGATTGGACACTCCCACGGGAAGTGGTGGAAAGTGCATCACCACTCTCCCATAAGAGACGTATGGCGCAGCTAGTAGGCATCTCCTCAGACGACGTCACACGACGAAACTAGTAAGGCGGAGCCTACGCACATACGTCACTTCCGGATCTCCGAGCAGGCAGTGGAACGCAGGTGATGCACACGCCGCGGCCACTAGTGCTCGTTTTATGTGTATGATTCGCTGTACACCTACCAGCACTGTGTGTTAGCCTGTTTTTAGCGGCTCGTGCTGCCATTTTTTATTTAATAAAGACTTTTATATTTTTAACATTACACTATGTTAGCCATTCTGTTCTTTACTTTGAGGACCTTCTAGCGCCTAGCGCCTTGTCTTTACGGAGCTGGAGAGGAGGATTTGAACAGGTCGAGTGAGCAGCCATTAGGAGGACCAGGAGCCCTGCTGTGGAATTTACCTGATACGCTGTCTGCCCCTGCAGGGGCGCCGTGATTTGGTGAGTGGGGACACATGTGGGGGATCACAGAAGTCACCTGATTGTACCCCTGTCACTACAGAGCACCCATCACTGCATAAACTGTTTCATGAACACCTCCTTCACAGCTTTACCAATTCTACCGGTTATGAAGAATTTTGTGACTTTTTCTGGACTTTATTTTAAGGGCATGTGCAATATGAGCTACCATTAGGTTGCTAATAGGCACCTCTTATACAGCTTGATTTGCACATGGCTTATGGTTTGGCCTGACATTTGGCCTAAACTTGATTTATTCCTATATGGTGGACAACCTATGTTAATGCATGTAGTTGTTATATCCTCATGTTTATCAACCAGATTTGTTTAATTTATGTGAGGTGTCTTACATTTATAATCACTATATTCGTTTATATACATTAGAGTTTATTTTATATCCTACTTAGACACCTTCTGAGTGCCTTACACATTTATTAGGATTTTGGATTCTTATGCCGCGTACACAAGACCGTTTTTAATGTCATTAAAAAAAACAGCATTTTTCTCGACGTGATTCTTCTCAAGCCTGCCTTGCCAACACACTATCGTGGAAAAAAATGCTCGAGTAAAGCGCGGTGACATACAACACGTACGACGGCACTATAAAGGGGAAGTTCCATTCGGATGGCGCCACCCTTCATGTTAGTAAAGTTTGTTGAGCGACGATTCGTGCTTTTCAGCCTCGTGCTTTTCAGTCCGTTACAGCGTGACGAATGTGCTATCTCCATTCCGAACGCTAGTTTTACCAGAACGAGCGCTCCCGTCTCATACTTGTGTAGCGGGTGTGTACTTTCCCGGGTGTAAATTTGAACTTGGCAGAGACATTAGTGATGTGTAATTCCCCGCAGCCCAGTGGGTGGCGCTGTCGCCCTGGGTTGGGGTTGAATCATTGCTGTACCTCCTTTTTGTCCTCCCTCGGCAGCGGTATGGTGGGGCGGGGAACCCGCCGTGCTTGCCGGGAGAGGGTATAAAGGGGCCGGCCATCTTTGTCACGGGGTCGAGTCCCAGGCACCTTCAGCCTGTGGGCGGTGGTTCGTGTCGGTCCTCTAGGCGGCCTAGGCTTAGAGGACAACCGGAGGTCGTGTTCCATCCCATGCCTCCTTTGGCGAGACTACAACGCCTATTTGGCCAAAAGGTTGCTGCAGAATATGGATGGGAGTATCCGTACTTGTCGAAGGAACTGCTTTATGAGGTGGAAGTGTGCCGGGAGCGCTGGTACAATGACTTTGTGTGGACCCACCTTCAGGTTCCGCACGCCTGCAGGTACCTGGCATGCTCTCCAAAGGCCTCTCAACGTTTCAAGGACTGCAAGGCAGAGTGGATGTTGGGACGACACATCCATGCAGACAAAGTGCTGATCTGGCGCAAGGAAGGGGAAGATGTGGAGTATCATCTAGAGACCATGGACCAGCACTTGAAGCCACTTGTTCTGCCGCATCCCCGCTTTTACTTGTAGGAGAAAAAAAGACTCAGTTTGTTCTTGTTATGCTGCTGAACTTTCTGGGGCCGTTGCTTTTGTGCCCAGAGGAATGGAGAACTGTTCCTGGTTTGTTCTTCACTTTTCCCGCAAGGGATCTTGGACTCTGGGTAGATAGAGCCAAAAGAAAAGAGGAAAATTCCACGGGTGCAGTTACCGCGATGCTGTCACCAGGTGGCAGTGTTGCGCAACGTTAAACACTTTTCACACATTCACTCTTTGGAGAAAAGGGATCTCTTCCCGAAGAAGTTTCTTTTCTCTCACACGAATACATGTGTCAGGGTTATGTGTGTTGTTTCTTTCTTTTCCCTCTGCAGGAGAGCATCCATCAAGATCACTGAGAATGGGGTGGGTCTTAGTCAGGATGGGTGGGAAGAGTATGATGTAAAATGTGATTCAGAGTTACAGTATGATTACATTTTGTTGTTTTTTTCCCTTTTATTACAGGGCTCAGACACAATTGCTCCAGTAGGGTAGTTTTTTTCTAAAAGTTTTATTTTTACACAATTGTTAGTGAGTTTCTGGATTGGATTATGTCAGCCGTTGAGAGCATGATTTACTCCAGACACTGGCACCAGGGGGAGAGTGTAGCGGGTATGTACTTTCCCGGGTGTAAATTTGAACTTGGCAGAGACATTAGTGATGTGTAATTCCCCGCAGTCCAGTGGGTGGCACTGTCTCCCTGGGTTGGGGTTGAATCATTGCTGTGTGCCGTACCTCCTTTTTGTTCTCCCTCGGCAGCGGTATGGTGGGGCGGGGAACCCGCCGTGCTTGCCGGGAGAGGGTATAAAGGGGCCGGCCATCTTTGTCACGGGGTCGAGTCCCAGGCACCTTCAGCCTGTGGGCAGTGGTTCGTGTTGGTCCTCTAGGCGGCCTAGGCTTAGAGGACAACCAGAGGTCGTGTTCCATCCCAGGCACCTTTAGCCTGGGGTGAGGTACTCGGATGGAGTTCCGGAGCTCAGTGCCCAACACTGAGTTCCGCGAGGGAAGGAGATCCTAGGGAACCCCGGGAGTGGGTACCCGAATCCGGAAGGCACAATGGACCGGGGGGAGCTCCTCACTTGAAGACCCGGTGCAGCATATTGCCGGTGACAGGTGAGCCTCTCGTCGGAGACCGCCTGGAAGGAAATTCCCCCTCGTGCGGAGACCGTAACCCACTTTCAGGAAGGAAAGTGGAGAACCAAATTGTGTCTGGGCCTATTCGCATCCACACCTCCTTTCCTGTTCTGTTAACCAAGGGAGTTCAACTGATGGTGTTCATTCACAGAAGAATAAAGGAGTGTTGAACTTTAATGGTGTGGGGCTCATTTCCTAGCAGACATTGTTCAAGGTAACTCTTGGAGGGAGGACCCAGGTGCACAGCACTGACCCGAAGGTAATACAAGAACGTTGCTTATACCGCACTGACACATGTGGTGGAGGCCAGGCGTGGTGTCCCCGCTCCCTCCCCTCTAAGATACCCCTAGACAAGAGAAAGACGAGACGAAAGAAAGAGGGGAGTGAGGAGGGTGCTACACTTGATTCTGAGCATGTGCATTTTTTTTTTCACGTCGTTAAAGCCTACACATGGCCGTTTTTCATGACGAGAAAAACGACGATGTAAAAAACGACGTGAAAAATTAGAGCATGTTCCAATTTTTTCATGCCCGTTTTTCACGTCGTGAAAAATGCTCTGAAGCCCACACACGATCATTTTTATTGACCATTTTAAAAAATTTAATTTTTCTCGTCATTAAAAACGGTTGTGTGTACACGGCATTACACTGTGTGTTCACTTCACATATTGTTCACCTATCTGTGATTGATATTGGGTAGGGTTTCCATACCTCCCTCTTTTTACATATTAATTCTTGTAGACTACTTCTAGGTAGCGCCACTACCCCACTTTTTATTTTTCACTTTTGTCTTCCCTTGGGAGAATTTTAGGGGGCTGCAACCTCTTACTTACCACCTAAGCACGGAATTTATACAATTACTATTACTATTTTGACCAGTGGTTGGGTAGGACTTCAGCTACCGACCCCTAATTTTGGGGTCTCTGTGACCCCAGGTTGCTGAGCTACGACTCTTGAAGCTCGATTGTTTTTTTTTTTATGTTCATGGCCTACCTTACCTGACTACACATCCCTGTTCCATGGGACTCTGGTTGAGAAAGACTGATTTAACATATCTAGGTAGTACATTTAAATTACTTTTATTCACTGTCCAGTTGTTGGACTATTACACAAAAGGTGAGTAAACACCAGTTAGAATGTTGGAATGTTGAAATACTTATGCCTGAAGCTTCCCCAGAGCTAGGATTTTGCTAAATGATTTGTGACGTACACAATATTGTGTGCTTGTGTGTACCTAGCCATTAATCATGTAAAAGTTTGGCAGACCTCCCAGATGTCAAGTGTCCAACATTAAAAAAATTCTTCTGCATATAGTGTAAGACCTGACTGCAGTAACAATAGCTGACCAGCACTTCTGTATTGTTAGGAGATATTCAGCTCTTGTCACATCCCAAAATAATAATTCTTAATGAGAACACTCAGTGACGTGAACTGTTTTTAATGTCACACCTTTGTGATTAATTCCATTGTTCATCTCCATGTATTGTTGGAATAAAAATATAAAAATAATTAGCTAATTGTGAGCTGTCCTTACATGAAGAGTTCTGACAGCTACTTATATAATGCATCCTAACAAGTGTTACAAATATAACAATCAGCGCACAGAGCAATGACAATGTGAGGAGTGCCATAACCCATAGCAACCAATCAGATTTCAGCCTTTTATTTTTTCATCTTGAAAGGGCAAATGAAAAATATAGCAATTTCTGGTTCCCTGTAACCACATTAGCATTGCTATAGATATATAAATAAAAGTTATCAAAAAAGTCCTGAAACATAAAAGTCCAAATGATAAAACAGCGCTATAGTTGGATAAATGTCCACTTGCATAAAAGCATTCGGGTGATGACACAGTAGTAAGTCTTAAATCCGTGAGTGCTTCTAAACAGTGGATCAAAAGTGCACCCTACACCTGTTCCCAGACTTCACCACACATGAGGCACTCTCACCCGTCGGGGTGCAAACTCACCACAATGATGAAACAAATGGTCCTTAGATATTAGTACTGGTGGGCTCTCTCACTTGACCACAGTGTTGCCAACCGTACGTAGATTTACGTACGGTACGTGAATTTAACCCCTTTTTTGGGGTGTACGTTAATGTCCGCTATGGGCACCGGCGCCCATAAAAAAGATGGCCACGAGCCGGCCATACAACTGCGCATGCGCCGTTCCGAAGCCGGCCGAGCGCAGGAAAACGTATTCACGCTCGGCCGGGCGGCGCACGCGCAGTAATGTGATGGCGCCGCTGGCGCCATTTTTGAATACACCGGCGTGACCACAGCGACTGGTGCGAGCCGCGCGACTCGAGTCCTCAGTCCTGCAGTAGCACTCATCATCATAGGTGCCGGTGGAGGAACGAGCGGAGCACTGACAGGGTGGAGGACAGAGACAGACTCGAGGTGAGTGAAACTGGGGGGGTCAGTGAGTGAGCCTGGAGCATGAAGCCGTGCCAATGGTGCCATGCAGGGGACACAGAGACTGATGTGCTCTCTGTCTACCGGCACCATATTACTTCTAGAAATCATCAGTGTGCTGTGTCCTCCTCTGGCTCCTGTGCACCTTTCCACAGGTCAGGGCAGCACAGTGCTGCCCTGACCTGTGGAGAGGTGAAAGGGGCACAGGAGGAGGACACAGCACACTGATGATGTGGAGAAATAATATGGTGGTGGACAGAGGAGGAGGCTACTGTGAGGGGGTGAGGAGGACACCATCATGTCCGCAGAGTGTCTCCGGCACCTCCAATAGTATGTCCGCAGTCTCTGTCCACCTCCTGTAGTATGTCCGCAGTCTCTCCAGTGTCCACCTCCCTGTAGTATGTCCGCAGTCTCTGTCCACCTCCTGTAGTATGTCCGCAGTCTCTCCAGTGTCCACCTCCCTGTAGTATGTCCGCAGTCTCTCCAGTGTCCACCTCCCTGTAGTATGTCCGCAGTCTCTGTCCACCTCCTGTAGTATGTCCGCAGTCTCTGTCCAGTGTCCACCTCCCTGTAGTATGTCCGCAGTCTCTGTCCACCTCCTGTAGTATGTCCGCAGTCTCTGTCCAGTGTCCACCTCCCTGTAGTATGTCTGCAGTCTCTGTCCACCTCCTGTAGTATGTCCGCAGTCTCTGTCCACCTCCTGTAGTATGTCCGCAGTCTCTGTCCAGTGTCCTCCTCCCTGTAGTATGTCTGCAGTCTCTGTCCACCTCCTGTAGTGTGTCCGCAGTCTCTGTCCACCTCCTATAGTGTGTCCGCAGTCTCTGTCCCCCTCCTGTAGTGTGTCCGCAGTCTCTGTCCCCCTCCTGTAGTGTGTCCGCAGTCTCTGTCCCCCTCCTGTAGTGTGTCCACAGTCTCTGTCCCCCTCCTGTAGTGTGTCCGCAGCCTCTGTCCACCTCCTGTATCGTGTCTGCAGTCTCTGTCTACTTCCTGTATCGTGTACGCAGCCCCTGACCATCTCTTGTCATGTCTACAGTCTATGAGGGGATCCTAGAAAGGAGTCAAGAGTGGGAGTGCCACCGGGATGGGGGTTACGGCCCAGGAAGAAACAGACGTGTGGACTGGGGAGAGGAGATCAGAGCCACCAAGCTGGAGCCGTCTGACTGAGCCCCACACTGTGCACCTGGGAGGAGGTAAGTGACAGTGCCGCCAGGCCATTCTGAGGGGGGGGGGGGTCACTGATGTAAGAAGGTGAATGAATACAATAATGTAAGGGGGCACAGATATAAAGGTTTCCCCCTTATATTAGTACCCCCCCTTATCTTAGTGTATTCACTCTGTGGAAGGTGGTCTCTATTCACCAGAGCCCCCCTCCACATCAGAGTTCCCCCTTACATCATGATCTGCAGCATTCCCCTTTACATAAGAGTTCCCTTGCACTGTAAGGGGGCATACTGCAGACTCTGATGTAAGAGGGAACTCTGTGCTGGCTGGGTTATAGTATCCTAACCTTCATGTGAATTGAGAAATATGTTTTTTTACTTTTGTTTAACTTAAACACATTGATATTAGCATTAGCTGTGTGTTTATAGTTGAAATGTTGATATTTGCACTGTTTAGCACTAAAAACAGTAATTTTAGGTACTGTTTTTGCAGCGTCAGTAAAAAATGCGGCTCTGCCAGTAATCTTCATTATTTTTGCCAGTAAGAAATTGGTGCCGTACAGAAATTTTGGCATCCTTGCCAGTAAATTTCACTTCAGGGGGTTGGCAACACTGCTTGACCATCCGTCATCACCAAGCAGGGGGCAGCAAGGGTTAACTCCATATAATATTCATATAAAACACAAAAGACACTGACATAGTGTAATCCCGTTTGAATGAATGAAAAATACCCCCATGCAGCAAACCCCTGCTACAAATGCACGTACAAAAATAACATCAGTCAAACAGCATATGTGTGTATGTATTCACCGCTTTACACTGACCACAGCAGCGCCTGTATTGCTGGGGGAATTCCTTCCTTATTGTGGCCAGTTAGCAGGGAACAGCATCCATCAGGTCCTAGTTACAGAAGCGTTGTTGTAGCCACGCCCTGACCGGTTTCGTCCAATCGACTTCAACAGAGGGTGAGGCTACACGGCGCTGACATGCTGATCTAAATACTCAATCTCCCCTGCCTATTGGCCAGAGTTGCGCCGTACATCCGCTCCGATTGGTGTGTCCCAGAGCGGATGACAGGCACACTAAAGACCCAATCAGAAACAAGGGGAAGAGAGTCAGCGATGCACATTATAGGAGACCGCACGCTGCCAGCATCCAAAGGGCCATGTCGGCTAATAAACTTAGCCAAAACAACAGCCAACTTGGGAAATAAGGCAGGAGCTACCTTAATCAAGCTAAATGTACATATCAGGAAGAATTTTATGAGTTTTAAACCCTATTAACTTGCGCTGCACCAGGTATCCTATCTAGTATGCTGCAACTGCAGCCGTCACAGACCTGTCCCCTGGCACTGATTAAATCAATGCAGAGTGAAACAGACAGAAACCTGATGTAGTTTAAAATAAACATTGCACTAAAGTACTCAGCTTTACCTGTTAGTATTATAAGGTTAACCCTTATTTTCATGAACATGTAAGGTTATAACAATTGTATTATAAGAGTATAAAATCCTATATAATCGATATAAGAAGGGTATATCTATATATATATATATATATATATATATATATATATATATATACATATATTTTTTTTTTTTACTGATATTGGATTGACACAGTTTTGGGACAGCGCCATTAACTAGTTTAGCAACTATTATATGGTCTTGTTGCACAGGTATTAAGCTCAGGTTTGGGTCTTGAAAAGGTGACCGCTCACCGCTCTGTGTGTTAAATAATATACTTTTGAAATATAGATTGGAAATTATCCATTGTTGTATCTGTCATGCTGAAACTGTTTTGGTAGAGGGTTTAACTACCTCCAATCAAATCTAAGCTGTATATTACACTTGTTTTATCTTTCCAAGCACTGTTCAAAGGTGCAACATGACGCACTGGAACCTTGACTACCACCATAGGATTCCACAGGATATCCCTGTCTAGGGGATACATAATTTCTTACCCGAGGATGTGTTTTTAACCTCCCACACCTTTTGTACTTAATTTGCAAGTACTCTCTCCTCACTCTATATACCCCATACACCCCCCTTATTTCTTGTTCATACATCACGGGACACAGAGCGGCATAGTCATAACTATGTGGGTTATATAGAATTACCTTCAGGTGCTGGCACTGGCAACTTCCAAAACAGGAAGTACCCTCCCCTATATAAGCCCCTCCCATCCGGGAGCACCTCAGTTTTTTGCCAGTGTCTAAGGTGTTGGCCAAGGTTAACATGTATTCATCTGGGCTTGTGTACAGGTTCTCTGGGCCTTAGCAAGCTATTCCGGATCCGACCAAAAAAGCTTCATAGCTAAACGGTTGGTACCCGGGCCTTGCAGAGAAGAGCAGGGTTTTGCCTGTAATGCCTCTCTTAGGAGGGCTGGACCCTGGGATCCAGAGCTCTGGTCATACCCAAAACCAAGAGGCTATCTGTGCAGGGTGCTATACAGGTCCAGGGGAGTGGAATCCTTGGGAACCCGGTCCCTGAAGGTCTAGTACAATGCCTGCCATGAGAGGTGAAGTCCTGCGGCGGGGAAAAGGAAAAGGTAAGTGGGGGCCCCTCAGGAACTTGGTTCTATTGAGGGGACCCCCAAGCCTAATATGTCTTTCTGCCTGTTACCTAAAGGTATTCCCACTAATAGCTGTATATGCCTAAGAAATCATAGAAATGTCTTTTCATAAAGGAAGTTTTAAAAACTGTAAACCTAGAAATGTTTTTCATAAAGGAGGTTTTAAAAAAAAAAAAAAAAAAAAGACAAAAGTGCGGTACCTGTGTTTGTCCACTAGAGGCCGCTGTGGAACGTCTTTTTTTTTCCTTGGGACTATTCCTTCCATGGTGAAAGTCCAGGCAGATGAGTGAGCTCTCTATCAGGGAAGCTGCATTCCTCTGTCATGCTGCCAAGTAGTTTCCTTCCATCCCCGAGTCCTGGTGAAACAGGGACCCTGGCTCCTCTCCCTACATGGCGCCAAGAGCGCACACGTGAACGCGCGCGCGCGCACACACACGCTTTCTTTTTATAAGATTTAGCTTCAAAAAAGGGGGCGGAGCCTGGCGGATGACGCGCTCTGTGCGCCCAGCGCTTCTGCGCATGTGCGGGCGTCCCAGCAAGATAAAAGGACTCAGTCCACGCTGCTTGTTATGGACACAGAGCATGAAAAGGAGCTGGTAGCATGGTATAGGGGCTTACAGCGGGCGGTTGATACAGGCATCCCCAGAAAGACGCATTAGTAGACACCCACTGATGTACATAGCAGCAAATTGCATTAGACTATTTCAGTAAAGGGGTGTATTGCGGCTGGAATACCTCAGCTTTGAACTAAGGAATATGCCGCCTAAAAAACTCCGAGATATACCTCTCAGGAAGTGTAGGGGGTCTCCATCGGGCTCTGAGGATCTGGAGCAGTCATCTGCACCTTCCTCCCCTGAGAAATCAGAGGTTAATACCCATAAGGAACCCCCGGGAGTGCCAGGTACTGCGGCTGTCCTCAGTCCACCTGCTCCTGCATATATAACAGAGGAGGTTTTTGCCTCAACTCTGGAGGGATTGGAGCAGAGATTGGCAGCATTGATCGCTTCTTCTCTACAGGAAAGAAAGCGCGCCAGATCTCCATCACCTCCATCAGAGTGCCTGTTGGCAGAGCAACAGTCCCAGGAAGGGACTGACCCACCTGAAGGGGATCAGGAGGAGGTTAACTCTGTTTTTGAGGAATCGACAGTAGATGAACCATTTTCAGCATCACAGACTGAAACATTGTGGGTCCAGACCCTAACTGACATGGATCGATCTGCATTTAAAATGCCTCTTGTTGAACCATCAACTACTACTGTCTCCTCGTTGGGGTCGCTAAAAGCTCCCCAGATTAATTGCTCCTTTCCAATTCATCCATTATTGGAAGGACTTATATACCAGGATTGGGAACATCCTGATAAACTATTTGTTCCACCTAAGAAATTTCAGGTGATCTATCCCATGGAGGAAAAATTCACCCAGAGATGGAATGTTCCTACGGTGGACGCAACCATTTCTTCTGTGAACAAATCACTGACATGTCCAGTAGATAATGTTCAAATGTTCAAAGATCCAGTAGATAAAAAATTGGAATCTTTATTAAAATCTGCTTTTTCCACAGCAGGGGCTGTTACACAGCCAGCAGTGGCAGCTATTGGGGTCTGCCAAGCTTTAAAGGATCAAATGAAAATGGTCCTGAGGGATTTGCCAGACCAGCAGGCCCAGGCTCTGGCTGATCTGCCTAGAGCATTATGCTTTGCGGTTGACGCCATCAAGGATTCTATCCATCAGGCCTCCCGCCTCACGCTGTCTTTGGTACATATGCGTAGGCTTCTGTGGCTCAAGAACTGGTCTGCTGAGGCTCCCTGTAAGAAGCTCTTAGTTAGCTTCCCATTTCATGGAGAACACCTTTTTGGCAAAGACCTGGATAAATATATCCAGAAGATTTCCAGTGGTAAAAGTACTCTCTTACCAATTAAAAAGAGGTCTAGGGGTCCGTCTTTTAAGAGGACTACCTCTCCTATCCCTGGGACGTCTGCTACTAAGCAGTTCCGACGGCCTCCTCGGTCAAACTCAGGAGGTAAAAATCAGGGACAGTCACAGGGTAATAAAAAGCCCTGGATCCGAAGAGGTACTAAACCAGCCTCCAAGTCAAGCCTATGAAGGGCTGCCCCCACTCAAACGGGTGGGGGGAAGACTTAAGTTGTTCACAGAGACCTGGCGGGAGACGATCAAAGACAGATGAGTGCTCTCCGCAGTAACTCGGGGATACAAGTTGTAGTTAAAAGAGTCTCCTCCTTCCCATTTTATGTGGTCAGGCATGCCAAAAGACCCTCTGAAAAGAAGGTGTCTCCTAGTGGCGTTAGAACAACTATTGCTCCAAGGAGTAATTATGGAGGTTCCTATGGAAGAGTGGGGGTTGAGTTTCTACTCAAACCTTTTCACAGTCCCGAAACCAAACAGGGACATAAGACCCATATTGGACCTTAAGAGTCTAAACAAATTTCTAAACGTCCGGTCCTTCCGGATGGAGTCGATCCGATCGGTCACCACTGCCCTACAGGGGGAGGAATGGTTAGCCTCGATCGACATCAAAGATGCTTACTTGCATGTTCCCATCTTTCCAGGTCATCAAAAATTTCTACGCTTTGCAGTAGAAGGGCGCCATTTTCAGTTCAGAGCCTTACCATTCGGTCTGGCCACAGCACCACGAGTGTTCACAAAAATTCTGGCCCCACTGTTGGCCGATCTAAGAACATGAGGTGTAACGATAATGGCATACCTACACGACCTGTTGTTGATGGACCACTCAGTTGCCAAGCTAGAAGTGGTAATTGTCGATACAATCAAGTATCTAGAATCTCACGGTTGGGTCATCAACCTGGACAAGTCAGCCCTACAGCCAGTGAAAAACCTGGTATATCTAGGGCTACGGCTGGATTCAGACCAGAGGAAGATTTTCTTACCTCTAGACAAGGTATCTTCTTTGAGGGGCTTGGTCCGTCTGCTTTGTGCAAAAAGACAGCCGTCCATATGCCTGTGCATGAGGCTGCTAGGAAAGATGGTAGCATCATTCGAAGCTGTGCCATACGCCCAATTCCACTCAAGGAATTTACAGAGGGCCATATTGTCAGCCTGGAACGGAAAAATTCAGGCTCTAGACTTCCCGATGGCTTTGTCCCCTTCCGTTCGGAAGAGTCTCTGCTGGTGGTTGATCCCCCAGAATCTCCAGAAGGGAAAACCCTTCAGTCCGATATCCTGGAAGGTGGTCACTACAGATGCCAGCCTTATAGGCTGGGGGGCAGTACTGAAGCAATGGTCTCTCCAGGGCAGATGGTCAAATGTAGTAAAAACCCTGCCCATCAATCTCTTAGAGATACGAGCAGCCCGGTATGCCCTAGTAGCCTGGGCATCCAGACTCCAAGGGTCCCCTGTCAGAATTCAATCAGACAATGCCACAGCAGTGGCATATATCAATCATCAGGGAGGCACCAGGAGTCGTGCAGTCCAGAGGGAAGTAAGTCA
This sequence comes from Rana muscosa, assembly GCA_029206835.1. Taxonomy (NCBI): domain Eukaryota; kingdom Metazoa; phylum Chordata; class Amphibia; order Anura; family Ranidae; genus Rana; species Rana muscosa. The sequence continues at coordinate 927,236,024 of CM055117.1, forward strand.
CATCCTGGAATGGGCAGAAAAGCATGTCCCATGTATATCAGCTGTCTTCATTCCAGGGGTGGAGAATTGGAAGGCGGACTTTCTAAGTCGCCAACAGTTATGCCCAGGGGAATGGTCCCTTCATCCCGAGGTCTTCCGAGCAATATGTCAGCGGTGGGGAACACCGGATGTAGATCTGCTAGCATCCAGATTCAACGCAAAGGTGGACAGATTTGTCTCCCGGACAAAGGATCCCCTCGCTTGCGGCTCGGATGCTCTGGTGTTCCCTTGGAATCAGTTCAGACTGATATATGCATTCCCTCCGCTACAATTGTTGCCTCGACTCCTTCGCAGAGTCAGGTTGGAAAAGAAGCCGGTGATCTTGGTGGCTCCAGCGTGGCCCCGAAGGGCCTGGTACGCGGAGATCATCAAAATGTCTGTGGGGAGTCCTTGGACCCTTCCACGTCGTCCGGACCTGCTTTCGCAAGGGCCGATATACCACCCTTCCTTACTAACTCTAAGTTTAACGGCCTGGCTATTGAATCCCACATCCTAAAGAAGAGAGGTCTCTCTAACTCTGTGGTATCAACTATAATCAATGCCAGGAAGCCTGTATCCAGGCAGATCTACTATAGAGTTTGGAAGGCGTACATCACTTGGTGCGAGGCCAGAAAGTGGCATCCACGTAAGTACGTTATAGGCAGAATTCTGGACTTCCTACAGTGGGCTGTAGACAGGAAGTTTGCCTTAAGTACTATCAGGGGTCAGGTTTCGGCCTTATCAATACTATTTCAAAGGCCCCTGGCTATGCATTCACTTGTCAAATCCTTTATGCAGGGGGTGACTCGTATTATTCCACCGATTAAATCTCCCATATGTCCATGGGATCTAAATTTGGTTCTGTCGGTTCTGCAGAAGCAGCCATTTGAACCTTTGTGGCACATTTCCTTGGTTCTACTCACCAGAAAATTGATATTTTTAGTAGCCATATGCTCGGCTAGAAGAGTGTCGGAAGTAGCCGCCATGTCCTGTAAAGAGCCATATCTGGTTATTCATGAGGACAGAGTAGTGTTACGTCCTCATCCAGCCTTTCTTCCTAAGGTGGTATCGAGGTTTCACTTGAACCAGGATGTGGTTCTTCCTTCTTTTCCCCAAACCGAGCTCGGTAGAGGAAAAGTTATTGCATTCTTTGAATGTAGTAAGAGCAGTTAAAGCTTATCTAAAAGCCACTGCTCAGATTCGTAGAACGGATTCTTTGTTTATTCTGCCGGAAGGCCCCAGAAAGGGTCAGGCAGCGTCAAAATCTACTTTAGCCAAGTGGATTCGACAGGTCATAATACAAGCCTATGGCTTGAGAAGTAGACCGCCTCCGTTCAAAGTTAGGGCGCACTCCACGAGAGCAGTTGGAACTTCATGGGCAGTGCATCACCAGGCCTCCCTGGCTCAAATTTGTAAGGCCGCAACATGGTCTTCAGTACACACGTTTACTAGGTTCTACCAGGTGGACGTTAGAAGTCAGGAGGATGTCGCCTTTGGGCGCAGTGTGTTGCAGGCCGCAAAAGATCCTCATGCCTGATGGCGCCCAGCTTATGTATGGTGTATCCCCCCCTCATTTGGCATTGCTTTGGGACGTCCCACATAGTAATGACTATGCCGCTCTGTGTCCCGTGATGTATGAACAAGAAAGTAGGATTTTTAAAACAGCTTACCTGTAAAATCCTTTTCTTGGAGTACATCACGGGACACAGAGCTCCCACCCCTCTTTTTGGGACACGTATTGCTTTGCTACAAAACTGAGGTGCTCCCGGATGGGAGGGGCTTATATAGGGGAGGGTACTTCCTGTTTTGGAAGTTGCCAGTGCCAGCACCTGAAGGTAATTCTATATAACCCACATAGTAATGACTATGCCGCTCTGTGTCCCGTGATGTACTCCAAGAAAAGGATTTTACAGGTAAGCTGTTTTAAAAATCCTACTATTTCCCACCCTTAATACCCTTCCACCTCCCTACTCCCACAAAACCCATCCTGCTCATTTTCTACTCTCACTTTCCCTTTTCCCCTCCCTCTCTCCCTTTCCCCTCTTCTTTATTTTTGTGTTTCCCCCCTCTCCCCCTGTACCCCAACCACCCTGCCCTGCAATCTCTGACATTAATATTATTCCTTCCAATACTAAATAGCTCAACATCCCTGAGAAGCACTTCATCCTTCTGTATGACCTTCATTGGATGAAGTGCCACATCGCCTTTCTTTAGTAGACCCACATCAGCAGAGAGAAGGTTCCTAAATTGCCTGCCAATTTTTTTTTCATGACAGCATACCCTCTTCATACATAGTGTGACAGTAGGAGCTACTGTCACAGTAAAATGTACAGTTTTGGACATGGACACAGGGTCTGCACATTTGCAAGGTGTAAGACTACAGAGCGTAGATGTGGACTGGAGACGACTGCTTTCGCAGCTTTCTCCAGGTTTTGGTTTTCTGGAAAGGGGCTTTGTAGTTTGAAGATTCCACAGTGTCTTGGGAGGGATGGGATCTCCAACCCTGTGTCCAGACTTTGCTGATTACCAGCAGGGTGTGTGCTCAGGTGAGCACAGCCCTTATAATGAGTGTATGGAAAGACCTCATGGCTCCCAGTTGGAGACGGCTCCACACCAAGAGACAGGAGGTCTTCAGGAGTCAGAGAGGCTGTAGGAGACAGCCAGAAAGTTGGTGACTGCAAGAGGTAGCCAGAAAGTTGGTGACTGCAAGAGGCAGAGCTGTAGACGCTAAAGGGAAGCCGTCTACTTTGAGGAGTCCAGTGGTCTGGGTGACCAGGATAAAGTGCAGAAGTACTGCTACAGAGAGCCAGGTGGGCTAGCATTTTCTGTTATGTGGATTTAATGGAGAAGAACCCCTGCGTGGGAAACCTTTGTTTGGACTTTTATTTTGCCTTTTTAATAAAAATGGGCTACCATGCCCTTAAATATAGTTCCTGACTGGCTTGAATCGCTGAAAAAACGCATCTATCACTTGAGCAAACAACATCTCACAATAGTTACACAGTTAGTCAGGTTGAAAAAAAACACAAGTCCATCTAGTTCAATCAATAAAAAAAAAAAACCCATACACTCCCATATACCCAATCTACACCCACAGTTGATCCAGAGGAAGGTGAAAAACCCCAGCAGAGCATGATCCAATTTGCTACAGCAGGGGAAAAAAATCCTTCCTGATCCCCGAAGAGGCAATCAGATATTCCCCGGATCAACTATACCTATAAATGTTAGTACACAGTTATATTATGTACATTTTGGAAAAAAGCCAGACCTTTTTGAAAGCAATCTACTGAGCTGGCCAGAACCACCTCTGCAGGGAGTCTGTTCCACATTTTCACAGCTCTTACTGTGAAGAAACCTTTCAGTATTTGGAGATGAAATTTATTTTCCTCTAGACGTAAAGAGTGCCCCCCCTTGTCCTTTGTGTTGACCGTAAAGTGAATAACTCAACACCAAGTTCACTATATGGACCCCTTATATATTTGTACATGTTGATCATATCCCCCCTTATTCTCTTCTCAAGAGTGAATAAATTCAGTTCCTCTAATCTTTCCTCATAGCTGAGCTCCTCCATGCCTCTTATCAGTTTGATTGCCCTTCTCTGCACTTTCTCCAGTTCCCCGATATCCTTTTTGAGAACTGGACAAAACTGAACTGCATATTCCAGATGAGGTTTTACTAATGATTTATACAGAGGCAAGATGATATCTTTCTCTCTCTGGAGTCCATACCTCTCTTAATACAAGAAAGGCCTTTGCTCACTTTGGAAACTGCAGCTTGGCATTGCATGTTATTATTAAGCTCAGATCCTTCTCCACTACGGAATCCCCCCAGTTGTACTCCCCCTAGTATGTATGATGCATTCATATTCTTAGCCCCAAAGTGCATAACTTTACATTTATCAACATTAAACCTCATTTGCCACTTAGTTGCCCAATTAGACAGTGCATTGAGGTTGACTTGTAAATTGGAGACATCCTGTAAGGACGTTATTCCAATGCATAGCTTGGTGTCATCTGAAAAGACTGAAATTATACGTTTAATCCAAGACCCAATATCATTTATAAAGATATTAAAAAGTAAGGGTCCAAGCACTGAACCTTGGGGTACACCACTGATAACCTTAGACCATTCAGAGTAAGAATCATTAACCACTACTCTCTGAATTCTGTCTTTTAGACAGTTTTTTTATCTATTTACAAACTGATCTTTCCAAGCCTGTAGACTTTACCTTACACATTAGCCGTGTGAGGGGAACTGTTAAAGAATCCCCTAAAATTACAAACAAAGGCTTTGAAATTACAGAGCTCAATTCTTTTAGGATCCGTGGCTGGATGCCATCTGGTCCAGGTGTTTTATCCACCTTCATTCTGTCTAAATATTTCTGGACCATATCACTTTTGAGCCATTGTGGATCATTTGGTGCTGTGTCACTACCACCCCATTATGGACATGAGCCCCCCCATGCTCCTTTGTATACACAGAGATGAATAAAGTATTTAATAAAATTAGCCTTCTCTTTGTCCCCAGTCACCCACTCTAGATTATTTTGTAAAGGGCCTACATGCTCAGACCTGACCTTTTTACTATTAATATATTTGAAGAATATTTTGGGGTATGTCCTACTATCTTTTGCAATCTGTCGTTCGTTACGAATTTTTGCGCCCTTTATTTCTCTTTTACATATTCTGTTATAGTCTTTGTAACATTTAAAAGATGATAGTATTCCTTAATTTTTTAAAAGCTCTTTTCTTATTATTTATAGCTTCTTTAATTTTGGCCATGAGCCACATAGGTTTTATTTTTAGCCTTTTAAAACATATGGCCCGTGGGAATATACTTTAAAGTGAGTTTGCATACAGTCTTTTTGAAGAATTCCCATTTCTGTTCTGTGTTCATCGATGCCCATATTCCCTCCCAATCTAAGTACTGGAGGGCAGCTCTCATCCTTGGAAAATTTGCTCTCTTAACCACTTGCCATCCGCCCCATTGTAATATGACGGCCGCAGGAACCCTCTGTCCCTCCGGGCGGCCGTCATATGACTTCCTGGCATTGTAGAGAGCGCATGCGCGCCACTGGCGGAACCAGTGACACTAATACAGTGATCAGTGCTGAAAATATCACTGTGCTAATGACACCGGCTGGGAAGGGGTTACACATTTGGGGCAATAAGATTAAATGTGTGCCTAGCCAGTGTTTTGGTGTACTGTGGGAGGTGTTTTTACTAGAGGAAGTATAAGATTTTATTCCCTGCTTTGTGGCGAAAGAAAATCATACTAGGTACGTGATCTGGCGCAGCCATGCTGCACTGCCGCCGCATATCTAGGTTATACGGTCGCCAAGTGATTAAAAATGCTCCCTCTCCACACCTGCTACTTATCTTTCCCAACCTGTGTAAAAAAAAAAAAAAAAAAGTATGTATACTTATCTATTTTTAGTCTGTTCCAGTCCAGTTGTGTGATCTGCAGCTCCGGCTTCCCTCTGTGAGTCAACAGCATCTGCAGGGGAGAGGAGGGAGCACCAACAATGACTGGGGCTAGGGGGGGGGGGGTAATCTGCACTTTTTTTTACCTTAATGCAGATAATTAGACCCCGTTCACACTAAGGTGGTTTTCAAACATTTTAGCGCTAGAAAAAGTGACTGTAAAGTGCCTGAAAACCGCCTCCCATTCATTTCCACGTGACTTTTCACACTGGGGCTGTGCGCTTGCGGGACATTAGGAAGCAGCTCTTTGGGGCGGGTTGAAGCGCTGTATTTAGCGCTCCCAAAACGCCCTGCCCATTGAAATGAATGGGCAGCGCTTCCAAAGCACCTGAAAAGCGTTTCAAAATAGCTGCCAAACGGGAGCCTTCTTTGGGGTTAAAAGCGCCCCGCTAGCAGCCGAAAAGCACCCGCGGCCCCAGTGTGAAAGAGGTCTTAGAGGCATAAAAAAATAATATTTTCTATTAGAATTAGAGACATTAAAATTAGAGACATAAAAATATTCTTTATTATAAATTCATATTAAAAACAGTACATAGACATCTGTACATTTGCAGCAGCAGCAGTTGAAGGAGATACCGTCATATAAAATAGTACTGAATATTCTTCATATTTCTCAATATGCATTGTTATAGTTTTGAAAAACAGCAAAAACCAGAGAGCATTGAGTGTACATCATTGACAGATGTAACAGGTTTCCTTTATTTCCCAGGTTTCGCTTCCTTGCCATTGAATACTGAGAACTGAAGATAATTCCCAGTACTTCTAGGTATAGAGGCAAATGAGACTCACTCCGTGTGAAAGCCCTGGACCAATCAGCACTGTTACAGCGGAGTTCATAGCCCTGGGTAACCTATGACTCCGGTGACTTCACTTATCCAAAACTTTCAATTCACTCTCAGCAGCCAAATGGAGCAGAAGGGGTGAGAAAGGAAGGCAAGTATATGTATTTGTAGAGGGCAGAATTAAAGTAAAATGGCTCCTTTCACTCACATAGGTTGTAAAGATACTTATTTAATCTAAGGCCAAACTGAAGACTAAAGCTGGCCCAAAAATGATCAAATTTTGGCCAATTTCTGCCAGATCCACTGAAATTTGTTCATTTGGGGCCCAGTCAACACCACCTGGCTCAACAAAAGTCGATCAGTCAATTGACTTTTGACAAAGGAGCTGGGTGGACATACAGTAGGCAGCACTGCAGGTTCGTCTATCCATACTGTTTAGCATGGTTTGGGGGAATCAAGTGATTTCTCTTGTTTAGCCTGTCGGGCAAAAGGATAGAAATCTTATGGTGTATGGCCAACTTTAGATACCTGCACAACGCATTCAGTGTTCATTCTTTTATTAGCACCCTTGGTGTTTCTTTTGCTGAATAAAACAAGGAGTACAACAGTTGTGTTGTTAGTTAACCTTCAATTAAGACATTGATTTGTAGGACGGACATGTGTAATTTTTCATTACAATATAATTTATCTCTGTACATACCGCTTCTGGTACAAGAGCATTGTAATAGGAAGCAAGAGCAAAACAGTAAAAACGTCATTAGACAATGTGATATCTATGAGGTGGGATGGGGTCAAGGTAGGTTATGAGCAGTACCCACTACCCTGTCTACATTCCATTGATTTTAAACCCAAAAACAAAAAAAACAGTAAAATATTGCAGCTTACCCAGTCCTTAGGTTGCTACATTTGTTTTTATGTTAACCTTCATTTTATAGCTCTTTGAGTAAAGGTTGTGTTTTTTTTAAATTACAAACAGGTTATACTTACCTGCTCTATATTATGGTTTTGCACCAAGCACCCCCGATCCTCTTCTTTTTGGGTCCCCTGTCGGCAGCCTTGACTCCTTGCCCTCCCAAGTGCCCCCAAAAGAAAGTCTCTTGCTATGAGGCCACTCGAGCTGGCTCACTCCTGACATTGTCCATTCACACACACAGACCATGGCTCAGACCCGCCCCCCGCACTCTCCTCATTGGCTCACTGGCTATAATAGACAACAATGCCCCCAGCTGCTGTGTGAGCCACTTAGGAGAGAGACTCACAGAGTGCCACTACTCTCATGCACATCGCTGGATCGAGATGGGGTTCAAGTAAGTAAAAGGGAGGACTGGGGGGGGGGGGGCGGGAGCTGCACTCAGAAGTTTTTTTTACCTTCATGCATAGAATGTATAAAAAAGGTAAAAAAAACCTCTGCATTTAGCCTAAGTTCACATTGGAGCGATTTGTCATGTGATTTGAGTGATCAAATCGCATGACAAGTCGCAGCCTATTGGAGGCAATGGCACTGTTCCAATCGGTGCAACACCGATTTTGCGGTGCCACACCGATTTGCAAAAGTATATCCTGCACTACTTTTGTCAATTTCAGGTGTGATTTCAATAGACATCTATGCATGAAGCCACACAGATGTCTATCAAGTAGCAGCTGAAATCACGCTGACCTTGCTACTTTGAAATCACGCTACTTCAAGTGAAGTAGCGCGATTTCAAAAGTAGCATCAATGTAAACCAGGACTTGAGACCACTTTATTCTTTATTTTACCTTGCGATTCTGCTAGTATCACACCTCCAGTCCCAGCATGACAAAACATATTTACCATACTGTATCAGGACACCAAAAACAAGACGGAACCACAGAACCCTGCCTATCTCCTGTTCTATAAAACACAGAGAGGTGTGGTTCTGTAGTCCTCGGAGAACAATGTAGCAGCACAGACAATGAACACAGAAAGCTAGCAGCTCACAAGATTTTTTGGCACTATAATGATATTTTTAACAGCTAAAACAAAACACTTTTAAATTGTATATTTAACAGACCTAAAAAGGACCAAAAACATTTTTGTTTTTGGGTTTTGTTATGCTTTAATGTTCCATCTGCCTGTGCCTCCTTCTTCAAAAGGGGTCAGAAATTTCCTATAGACCACTAGACGTATAAATCTCAATACAGGAAGGTAAAGGTGTAGTAGACCTATGACCCAAGCTAAAAGAGATATTTGTGGTTGCTGTACTGTGTTATTAAACTTTTTACTGTATTATGGGAAACCTGGAAATAATTTTTAAGTGATCGATAAAGAAATGCTTGGAGTCCTGCGCTTAGCAATAGTACCTCTTGTGTAACAGCCCACCTTCATACATTCTTGTCCTGCAGCTACTCCCTATATCAAGGAAACCGTCATATTTTTTTGTAAGCACCCACCGCTCCCCGTCATAAAGATAAGTAATAGTAGAAGTGGGTAAAAGACAAAATACAGTCATTTAAGAAAAATGATAACAATGGTGTACCGCAACGTGTATCAGCCAGCCACAGATCACCCATCAGATAAGGGCTGTGGGCTGACTGGTTGCTATGGCTTTGATCAGATCATTGCTCTTGGCTCAGTTCATATAAACATGGCTCAGTGTATGACATCCTGCTGGAATGAACACTGTTACATGGAATTTTTATCCCAAAAAATCATATTAGAGGAGTTCTTCTGTACTGCATGTGAGTTGTGTAAACCTCTAGACTGTGTAATGCCCATCTCTGGCTACAGCAGTACCGCTTTACAGTATACAAGCAGGCCATTTAAAGTGACACTTAGGAGACAACCAATGTTATTTTTTGGAACTCAGGATCCCATTGGTGTACTACAACTCATCCTTGCTTTTCTTCTTTATATGGCATTTACAGATAGTAGTATTATCATCTGGCTGAGGAACAAGTTCCATTTGATCACGGACTTCTGGACGGCTTGTTTGACGATTTGCATACATCTGAAAAACAGAGATATTGAATAATTTGCCTAAATCAACATTTTCAGTGAAATAGAATAGCTTTATTCGTTTTGGATAGAGCAGGAAAAGGTTAGATCTTCTGTCTGGTCATTCCTGTTTGGGAGATTTTCCCTCACTTCCTGTCCTAATATACAGATTTTCTGGTTTCCTCATTCTGAAGTACATTTTCTTATACCAGCCTTTCTCAACCGGTGTGCCACGGCACAGTATGGTGCCGCCAGAGGTCCTCAGGTGTGTCGTGGGATCAGGGGAGAGAAGGGCTGTCAGATGAGCCCGATCTCCCGATCCCCTGCCAAACTGTCCATCGGCACTTTGAGGGAGCTCATCAGTTTTAGCAAAGTGAAAGTAAAGAGACGGGGAGTGTGCTGTGCTCTCTGCTTCCCCCTACAGTGCAGTACCCAGCTGTGTGAAGGAAATGTACTGTGCTAGAACTTTTAAAAGGGGCTTTATACATGTGTGTGTACACATGTAGGTGTGTACATGTGTGTGTGTGTGTGTATGTACGTACATGTGTGTGTGTGTGTGTGTGTGTGTGTGTGTATGTACGTACATGTGTGTGTGTGTGTGTGTGTGTGTGTGTATGTACGTACATGTGTGTGTGTGTGTGTGTGTGTGTGTGTGTGTGTATGTGTATGTACGTACATGTGTGTGTATGTACGTACATGTGTGTGTGTATGTATGTACGTACGTACATACATGTGTGTATGTACATGTATGTGTCTATGTGTGTCTACGTTTACTCCTGACCCCCCCCCCCCCCCTATTCTTGTACTGTCAAAACTGCTTTTTTAGGGCTTGTTGGTGATAGCAGCAAGGACTGTTGTTCTTCTCAAAAGCAATCCATGTTTAGATTTCTTTTCAGAGGCATTTGGCAGACAGTAAACAGGCAATATGTTGCCTCCCCACCACCTGTTTTAAGCCCGTAAATGCAATGCACACAGTTGTGGTAGTTGCAGTGCAGCCCCATTCACCCTGGGTATACCTCCAGCTGCAGCCACAGCATGTATACACCCCCAGCTGCTGCCTCTGCAGCTAAAAGGGGAGCAGTTAGGGGTGGTAAAAACAGCTCAATCATGTGGTTTTACCACCCCTCCAACCTGACATGTGAACAAGCCCTTGGCTCGCATCTGTGTGGACGCATGCTGCGTGTAGGGCAGCCTATTCATGCCAATGCAGAAATGCAGGGAAAGAAGTCACCGACCTTTTTTTTGTAAACCAAAAGCACCCAATGTTTGCCAAAGTGTGCGGTACCACTAAGAATTAATGGCACCTCTAAAGAGTAGAGCTTTACTAAATGCTTTAGTAAATCCCCCCCAAAAATGTGCTTTTGATAGAGCACAGCAAAATTAAGGAAAGCTCGCTTTTTATTTTTTTAAGATATTTTAAAGAGACTATTCTAATGCAAATCAACCTTATCAGACTGTGCTGATTTTTTAAAAAACTAAGAAAAAATAAATGATTACAAAATGATACATTTTAGTAATAGGTTCCCTTTAATATCCGAGTACAATATATTTTAAGAATCTGGGGACTGTAAAACTTTGATGACAATGGTTATAGCATTACAATATCAAACAGTAAAATTGAAGACTAAAAACAGACATATTTAGACAAAACTGAAAAGTGAATCGCAATTTTTAGTGACTCCAAAAATAAAATGATGACATAATTCATAATGATGATTCATGATTTCCCTTTGGAATTAATACGGTATTCTGTATCTAAATGATGCTTTCAGATCACTCACCTGGAATACTTTATAATAATAGCAGTAGAGGCGGTGAGGCTGCAGCAGCTCCCTAGCAAGAGTCTGGCCCTCTTTGGCAATCTTTTTGACTTCTTCATCATTTTCCTGGAAAAAAAGACGACAAGAACATGAAAGCGGAAGTTTCAGTAAATTCACCAAAAAGGAAGAAGATAAGTGTGCAAGTTCTTACGTGAAGATTCATAATCTAGATTATAAAGCATCCCAACAGTGTGGAATGTAATAAAATAAAAACTCTGGGTGTAATTCTGCTATTAATAGGAGATGTTCAGTTTCTTTCTGATTCCTATAATGAATGCACTGGATAAACTTGGATGCACTGAGATTTTCTGTTATATAGGATTCAGAAAAACTTCTCCAAGCATCAATAGACACAAACTACAGTTTTTTGTAGACTGTCTATAAATAACACTCATTAATATGTTAACAACAAAACTGAATTCAATTGTAAATGTATTCTAACCTGGAGAGGACTATGTCCTGGGCAGGACTACAGGTTGCCATTTACATCCCAGGAGTGGACAATTGATAGGCAGACGTTTTCAGCTGTCAAAGCCTGGATCTGGGAGAAGGGGCTCAACACTTGGAAGTGTTCCACAACCTGTGACATGAGGCCCCTTTCACTTTTAACCCCCCTCTAGCGGCTGAGAAAGGGTTAAAACCACAGCAAAACGCTGCTGCAGTGGCACTTTACCGGTGGTATAACCGCGGTGCCCATTCATTTCAATGGGCAGGGGCGGTGGAGGAGCGGTATACACACCGCTCCTTCACCACCGCTCCACAGATGCTGCTAGCAGGACTTTTTTTTACCATCCTGCTAGCGCACCACCTGCAAAGCGCCCAAGTGTGAAAGGGGTCTAAGTGGGAGAATGCCATCTGTGTCCCTCTTGGCCTCCAGATTCAACAACAAACTGGACAGGTTTGTCTCCAGGTACAGAGATCCTCTGGCAGAAGTAGAGAATGCTCTGGTGGCTCAGTAAGATCAGTACAGTCTCATCTATGCCTTTCTCATCTGCTCCACAGGATGGAAAAGGAGGGTATTTCAGTATTATTTATAGCTCTGGAACTCCCCAAGCAGATGTGGTATTATGACCTGTTCAGACTCCTGGCACATACCCGTGGGCTCTCCCAGCCTATCAAGACCTTCTGTTTCAGACTCGTGGGCTCTCCCAGCCTATCAAGACCTTCGGTTTCAGACTCGTGGGCTCTCCCAGCCTATCAAGACCTTCTGTTTCAAAGACCTCACAGTCCCTGGCTTTAAATGGCAAGGCTGTTGAAGGCCAGGTTTTGAGGGACAAGGGCCTCTCTGAATCTGCGGTTCCTACCTGGATAAAAGATAGGAAGTCTACCTCCTGCAAGATATGCCATCACACATGGAAGGCATATTTCGCTTGAAACAAGGAAAGTTTTCATCTCAGGAAATACTCAGTTTGATGAATCCTGCTCATTTGCAATCAGGCCTTCATCATCATTTTGCATTATCAAGGGTCATTTCGCGCAGAGTACTATCAAGGGTCAAATGTCAGCACTTAAGATCAGTTTCCAAAGACCGCTAATTTCTTACTCTTTCGTTAGAACCTTTGTACAGGGTGTATCTCATCCCCTGTGTGATCTCGATTTTGCTCTCTTGGTACTCCCAATGAACCACCTGGGATATCCCCCTTTCCACTCTTACTCAGAAGGTGGCGTTTCTAGTTGTCAATCACCTCTGTGAGATATCTATCTGACAGCCTTGATCTGTAAAGCACCTTTCTACACAGGGACAAGTAGGTGTTGAGGCCCAGAGCCTCCTTTTTTCTCTAAGGTATTTTCTGCCTTTCACCTCAACCAGGGCATTGTTCTTTAATCCCTCGGTCTAAGGCTACTTTCACACTGCAGCGCTGGTGGTATAGCGGCGTTATTTTTAGCGCTGCTATACCGTTGTTTTTGCTGCGATTTGCGGGCGCTAGCAGGGTGATTTTAACCCCCGCTAGCGGCCGAAAAAGGGTTAAAAACGCCTGCAAAAACACCTCTTTGCAGCGTTTTTCGGGCGTTTTGGAGGCGCTACCCCATTGATTTCAATGGGCAGGGGCGCTATAGGATTGGTATTTTTACCGCTCCCACCGCGCCAAAAAGATGCGGCTTGCAGGAGTTTTTTTACCCTCCTGCAATCGCACCACTCCAGTGTGAAAGCCCTCGAGCTTTCACACTGGATACAAAGGAGCGGCTTTTTCGGGGCGCATTGCAGGCACTATTTTTAGCGCAATAGCGCCTGCAAAGCACCTCAGTGTGAAAGGGGCCTAACTGCAGTGCATCAGAAGAGTTGCCTTCATTGTGTGGATGTATTCTGTGCTGTGTGGGTTTACCCCACAGCCACAGCTTCCATTAGAAATTCTGACTCTATGGGGTTGATTTACTAAAACTGAAGAATGCAAAATCTGGTGCAGCTTCCAGGTTTAAGCCCAGGTTCACACTGGGCTGCGGGAGTGAAGCCGTGCGAGTTCAGCTGAACTCGCACGATTTCACTCTCGCTGGCAGTCCCGATTTCAGCCGCGATTACAAAGACATCAGTGCGGGTTTCTGCACAGATGTCAATGTAAATCGCGGGCCGAAATCGCAAAAAAGTAGTACAGAAACTACTTTTTGAAATCGGTGCAGTGCCGCAGATGCGGTGTCGCACCGATTAGGACGGTGCCATTGCCAGCAATTTGCGGCAAATATCGCCATTTTGACATGCCAAATCGCATGTCAAAATGCACCAGTGTGACCCAGGGCTTATTGCCAAAACTTAATTGAACAAGCTGAAGCTAGAAGCTGTTTGGCTACCTTGCACAGCTGCACCAGATTTTGCACTCTCAAGTTTTACTAAATAAACCCCAATTTGTCATTCCTGATGGTCTCCACAGGTGATGGTCTTCATTGCTCAGACAGATTATTATTCAATGTTACGGTCTTATGGATTGTGTTCCATCCTTTTCTTTCAAGCCTGTGAGTGCCTCTTGAGCTTTTTGACATCAGGCAACTATTTCCTAGATTTTGTGAAAAACGTGACTTAAAGCTGCGGAAATGAAAGTGAAACATCACTCAACATATATATAAAAAGATGCTGTGCCGATTCATATATCTATACATATATACTTTGATTTGATGTCACGCACCCAATGGTGACAGAACAAAATGGACATGACCTAGGGCGTGGCTTGGAAGCACTCTGATGCAAGAGCCATCTACCCATGCAGCATTAAAGTTATTTTGGATATTTTGTTCAGTTATAATTGGACTGCATTTTTTTCTTTATTTTCTTGATAAAAATACCTCAGTGAGCACTGTCAGTTTTTGTATCCTTTTGACCACTTATCCATGCTTCATCACCTGAGCGGAGATCATTGCTAGATTTACAATGTGAGAGTTCTGGGGTGGATTGCTGGAGCCCTGAGAGAGTTGCTTAGCTTTGTTTCCATGTCCTATTCACAAAAACATATGAACTGGGGTGCAGAAACATGGCAGTAGGTGCTCTGGAGAGTTAAAATTTGAGATATTTTACTGTAGCTGGAGGACTAATTGTGGATGTCCCAGTGCTTGCCGAATCCTGTGTCCCTCAAGAAAATTGGATATTTGTACACATCATCAAATCTATTTCTAAGGGCTCATTTACACTTGCTTCGACTTCAACACACATTAAAGCGCCTATCGCTTCAACATTTTTGATGTGTTTTTTATGCTTCAGTAGTGCTTTTTTGAAGCATTAATGAAGCTTGGCAGATGCCCTGTGTGTGTGTTGATATCTGATATCTGCAATACCTCCAAAACAAAGCGAAGCTAAAGCTGAATAAAAGCCTCTCAAAACCTGCAGGTGCTTCAAGCGAGCTTTGTCATAGACTTCTATGGAGGCTTTGGAGACTATTTGAAGCACCAATAAAGCGACATGGGGTATATTTTTTGAAGCAAAGGAAACACAATGACTGTAAGCTAACCATTTATTTAGTGACAGGGGCTTTGACTGGCATTCAGAGAGCTTTAAAAAATTGTGTCCAATGCCATTTTTTGAAGCAAGTTTAAACAAGCCCTTAGCTTGTATACGAGCAGTGTGAACAGCAAGCTTTGACAAAGCATTTTCAGAGCTTTCAGCAAGCTTTGTTGAAGCTTTTAGGGCTGGTTCACACTAGATGCGGTGCAAATTCACAGTGAATTCACTGGAAATCCACATTGCATTTAAATCACGATTTGAAAAATCGGATCACATGGTTGTGAACACCCATGCGATCCAATTTCGGTACGGACAAAAAAAAGGGTCCTGCATGAGTTTGGTCCGAATACGCTGAAAATTTAGCCATACAGTTTGTGTGGCTGAATTTGCATCGCACAGACATTGCATGTGATCTGCATAGCAATGCCGTGTGAATCACATGCGATGTATAGCATCGCACTAGAGTGAACCGGCCCTTAAAGTACCATTTAAATCTAGTTTGTCAATGCTGGACACAAAACCTAATAGCTGTGTGGATTGCCACTTTAAGCTTGCTGCCAACAGGCTTTCAAGAAGCTTTGAAAACTGCTAGCAGCTTGGTTTAAGTGGCAATCTGCACTCCCATTAGGATCTGTGTTTAACATTTACAAAGTGGAGCTAAATGGTACTTTAAAAGATTCAACAAAGCTTGCTGAAAGCTCTGCAAATGCTTTGTCAAAGCTTGCTGTTCACACTGATCTTATACAAGCTGAAGCCCGTGTGAAACAAACCTTAGACTTCATTGAGGGACACAAGTCTCACTCATTTGTGTCTGTGATCTTTCTCCTAGCATTGCTCTACTGCAAAACTGAGGCATACTGGGAGTATTAGGATTTATGCTACCATTGTTTTTTTGCCAGTTTCCAAAGCATCTAGATGACAGTATAACCCAGTGATGGCGAACCTTGGCATCCCAGATGTTTTGGAACTACATTTCCCATGATGCTCAACTACACTGCATAGTGCAAGAACATCATGGGAAATGTAGTTCCCAAACATCGGGGGTGCCAAGGTTCACCATCATCGGTATAACCCAACTGTCTCTGAATCCTGCGTTTCCTAATGAACTACAAGAAATGGACTTTAGGGTAAGTAAAAACTAAAATTTTAGGCTTTATTTGCTGAATAGCAGGACAATTCTGTGGAGTACAATAGCATTTTCACACCTGCCTGTAGTCCTTTGAAGTGGTGGTAAACTTTGTGGGGGGGTGGGAGAAATCCCAAGGTAATGGCATAATGTGCTAGTATGCATTGCATTCTAGCTCATTATGAAAGACTTACCTTGAAACAAAGCCCTCTAGCGGCACACTGTCACTGCTGCGGCCGCTTGAATGGCTGATCCGCGATGACGTCATGGCCGCGGCACATAGCTATGAAGGTAAGTCGTTTCTTCAGAGCGTGATGTCACCGGCGGCTGCTCACTAGAATGTCTCCTAAATGGTGCATGTTTAGGAGATATTCATTTTACCTACAGGTAAGCTTTATTATAAGCTTACCTGTAGGTAAAAATAAAAAAACATTTACTACCACTTTAAGTTCTAAAATGATGGTCTCACCTTTGCCCAGCGTATCTTTTCTACGAGATCCCCCAGGCTGCGTTTGATGGGAATGTAGTGATTCCCTGGCTTTAGCGCACTGTAGAAGTGTTCATAGTAGGGAGAAGATTGTTTAAGCACCAGGCTGTCACCCAGCAAGAGATAGGGGAATCGATATGCTGCCACTGTCCCATCCACATTCACCTGGTACTTGTACTGTGGAAACACAAGAATCAGATATGATAAACAATATTTATGTCTCTGCCTTTATAGAAATTGGTCAACATGAATTATACTATGACATCTTTTTTTTTTTTTTACAAGAAAATACTATGACATCTTTAATATAGATAATACATCCATTGTAAATAGCAGCATTACTTTAGATAAAATGTTCCTTTAAAGGAAATAAATCTATTACCTATACCTTACCTTACTCTGGCTTCTGGCCATGAGAATGATGTCACCATCCTACTGGCAAGATCCTGGGGAATTGTCAAGTACCCAAAATCTCAAGAGAAGACACCTTTGCACTGTGCTGGGACTTGTGGGATTTCATGTACTTGGCTTTTCATGGGACTTCACTGGACGGATAATGACATCACCCTTCAGTAGAGAAGCCAGTGGTAAGGTAAGTATATTTAAGTTTTTTTCCCTTTACAGGTGTTTTTTTTTTTACATTAATGCTATTTACAGTGGGGCAAGGTCCACTAAAGTGGTTGTAAACCCTTACCTATACCCAGTCAAGTGACTGACCTCGGGTGATACACAGAGATGAAACAAATCCTCCTACATATGTTGTACCTGTTTATCTGGAGGTATTTGTCCTGTACATCCTTGTAAAGCTCAGGGATGAAAAGGATTTTTCGCAGACTCACAAAGCAGAGGGTACAGAGCTGCAGTTGCACAATGTACAAGACACACCACCCTTCACACAGTACACAGGAACTAAGCTAAGGCTGTCAATCAGCTGGAGCTCCTTCCCGTCACCTTTTTTCTCTTGGTGTCAGGAAAACTTGTCAATAGGGACTCATGCTGATAGCAGAGGAACTACACAGCACCAAGAAATTACACTAAGTGCTTTGGAGAGAGGCAAGTAAACGCTAGAAATATGTGCTTTGCTCAGATTTCATGTCCGAGGTTTACAACCACTTAATATTAAGCAGACCTTGCTTTTTACTTAAAGCGGAGGTCTATCAAATTTCGTTTTCTTTTTAAAAAGTCAGCAGCTACAAATACTGCCATGTCGGCACCCGAAGCCGATCGATCCCTCTGCTTTTGGATGCTGCCGCCGCCATCTTCGGTAGGGGAAACAGGAAGTGAAGCCTTACGGCTTCACTTCCTGGTTCCCTACTGCGCATGCGTGACTCGCGATGCGGAAAGCCACTGGTCCCTGCTGTCTTCTGGGACCTGTGTGTCTTCCAGAAGACAGCGGGGGGACCGGACGGGAAGTGGTGTAGATGCCCGCAGGTGGCTCGGGTATCTATGCCCGGAAGTGGAAGCAAAATACCGGTATTACACAGGTATCTGCTGCCCCCTCCCCCTGAAAGGTGTCAAATGTGACACTGGAGGGGGGGGGAGGGTTCCGAAAAGCGGAAGTTAAATTTTTGGGTGGAACTCCGCTTTAAGGTTCAGTTTAAAGTAGAAGATAATATCACTAAGATTGGATAAACTGGGGCACTAAAATGCTTTGCCTTTTTACATGATAGTTTTATACCAGAGATTGGAGCCTGCATAAAAGTCTCACTAGTGGAAACTGGTAACATCTGAAACAAGGAAGGAACATGGTATTACCCACAGCAGCCAATAAAATCATCACATTCATGCTCTTGGAAACCAATATCTGGCATTTATGAAGCAGAATGAAGGTGCAGACAAAACAAGCAAAAAATATCTGCTCAATCAACATAATAAAACAGGACTGTAACCCATGTTGTTCCTCCACTGTAATCCGTGATCTCCATCTTGTCTGATTAGTTATGCAATAACTGATTCAACTACCTTGCCAGGAAAGAGAGTTCGGAAAGAAGCCTCATACACACGACCGGTTTTCTCGCCAAGAAACGACAAAACTGCCGAGAGAGCTTTCTTGCTGAGAAAACCGTTCGTGTGTATGGTTTCTCGTCGAGAAAACTGCCGGTAATCTCGACGAGAAAAATAGAAAACCTGCTCTCTATTTTCTCATCAGGATTCTCGTTTTTCTCGTCGGGATTCTCGTCGGCCTGTTTCCCGACGAGATAACCGGTCGTGTGTATGCTTTTCCGAGTCTTAAAAAATCGTGCATGCTCAGAATCAAGTATAAGACGGGAGCGCTCCTTCTGGTAAAACTAGCGTTCGTAATGGAGATAGCACATTCGTCACGCTAAAACGAACTGAAAGCACGAAGACTGAAAAGCGTGAATCGTCTCTCCCCAAACTTTTACTAACACGCGGTAACACGAGATCAGCAAAAGCAGCCCAAGGGGTGGCGCCATTGGAATCAAACTCCCCCTTTATACTGCCGTCATACGTGTTGTACGTGACCGCGCTTTACAACAACGAGATTTGGAATTGACAGTGTGTATGCAAGGAAAGCTTGACAAGAATCTCGTCGAGAAAAACAACGGTTTTTTTTACAACGAGATTCTCGGTCGTGTGTATGAGGCTTTAGACCTTGTGACAGTCTGCCATAAGACTCACTTTAAAGAAGTCAAAGAATCCAACCAGTGGAGCTTTCCCCAGCTGCTTCTCCATCTCACGGAAGAAGAAATATCCAGTGATACCGGCATCCAGAAGATCAGGGTATTTTGTAGACATTCGGACAAGCTGGAGACGTTCCTCCCGGCTGTCCCGTCCTCTGAAGAAAGCCTGCTCGGTTTTGTTATCCCAGGATGGACCTTTAGCACCAAGAGGGAAGATTAAGTATTTAGGATTATTAAAACAGAGAAATTCCAAAGTCAACAGTCCTTTATCCGTGTCTGTACCGAAAAGCACGGTGAAACTAGCAGGTGTGAAAAAAAAAAAAAAAAAAGCATCCAGGCGTGAATTAATAATTTGTAGCCTAAATCCACATTACTGATCCTTAATACAATGTAGCTAGTTCAGGGTCTCAAAATAGATACCTGTACTTTTGCAAGCATTTCTAATGCATAAAATAAAAAATAAAAATCTTTTTTTATTTTACAATAAGTCTTTCTTATATAAAGTGATTGTAAAGGCTTGCTTTTTTTTAAATTAAATATTGTTTTCTCCTTCACTGACAGGCGCTGATGAGGCGGCACTGATGAGGTAGCACCAATGAGGTGGCACTGATGGGCGACACTGATGGGCACTGAAAAGCTGCACCGACGGGCGGCACTCATGGGCACTGGCAGGCATTGCTGATGGGCACTGATTGGCATCTGTATGGGCACTGACCGTCTTTCCTGGTGATCCAGGGTAGCATACCTGGTGGCCATCCATTCTGGGCATCCCTGGTGGTCCAGTGTGGGCAGCCGTGAGGGGCTGCGCTGATAATCAATCAGTGCAGACCCCCCGTCAGGAGAGCCGCTGATCGGCTCTCCTCTACTCGCGTCTGTCAGATGCGAGTGGGGAAAAGCTGATAAATGTATTTTCCTGTTCCTACACTATGGTGTTGCGGTGTGTCAACTGACACGCCGCACCATCGATCGCCGCGTTTCGTGCCCCCACGGTTGTTATTCTGAAAGACGTCATATGACGTCCAGTCAGGACAACAGAACCACCGCCCGACGATTCTACTATAGGCAGGGCAGGAAGTGGTTAAAGTGATTGTAAAGGCTCGTTTTAAAAAAATAACATAAAAAATAACAAACATGTTATACTTACCTCCTCTGTGCAGTTGGTTTTGCACAGAGCAGCCCGGATCCTCCTCTTCTCGGGTCCCTCTTTGCTGCTCCTAGCCCCTCCCTCCTTTGAGTGCCCCTCAGCCAGCAGCTTGCTACAGGGGGCACCCAAGCCGAGTCAGAGCTTTGTGTATCCATTCAGACACGGAGCCCCAACCTGGCCCCCCCTTCTCTCCCCTGATTGGCTGACTGACTTTGATTGACTTCTGTGGGAGCCAAAGGCACCGCTGCTCTGTCTCAGCCATTCAGGAGGAGCGTCCTGGCTGGCTGAGGGGGATCGTGGACATCGCTGGAGAAAAGGGGCTCCGGTAGGTAATTAGGGGGGTGCTGCTACACACAGAAGGTTTTTTATCTTAATGCATGAAGATAAAAACTTCAGCCTTTACAACTCCTTTAATAAAAAAAAAGCATTGATTTATGATGTATATACCATATGGGATTGTGTGGTGAACAAAAAGTTGATAATCTTACCAGTGTGGCCCTGGATAGAGAGGAGGTCATTGGTGACACCACGGAGGGTTTCTAAAGTAGAGTGAGTGATGTCATATGTTGGAAGTATGATGTCTCTGGAGTCAGTAGATCCGCACCAAGAAATCATCGGCAGTGGCCCAGGAGTGTCATTGACCTTTCTGTTTTCCACTGGCCAGTCCCCAACATTGATATAGAATTCTACATCAGGCAGTTGTACCTAAAACAAGTGATTTTATGTTATTAGTTTCTCAAAGCTTCAGACACCACTGCAAATGGGTGAATCATACACACAAGCATCTGCCCCTAGGCAGCAATCACATTTCTATTAAATGTAAACTGTCAAGATCTAAAAATAACCGGCCAAGCCTTGTTCACAGCTTGGGGAAAAGAACAAATAATTTGATATTGGAAGGAATCTTGGTATACTGGTACCTTTCTTGCCAATGACTGCAATATCTCATCTGAGAACATTTTGAAGTCTGTGTACTTGCCCAGGGAGCGCCGATAGATTTGATTATCGAGAATTGTGTAATGTACAATGGCTCCTCGATGTTCCGCAAATCTCCGAGGAACTTCTTCCAGCATTCTATTCAGGTCTATACTGGGGAAAGGCGCAAAGTCATTGGAGATCTGTGACTCTTTGGTGGGGCATGACAAAGTTTGTAACCAGATTTCGGGGTCTTCTTCAGGACAGGCACAGTATTCATGATAAACAGGCCCTAAAGGAAAGAATAAAATACATAAAACTATTACATAGCAAGTATTTTTTAGTTGCTCTAGCATCAGATGTACTCTTTTCACATCAAAGTATCGAACAAGGGTAATACTTAAAGATATTGATCACCATTCGATCCCTATTGACCAAATGGAGACATTACCCACTGTCTTGGTTTGGACACATCGCCTCGGTCAAGATGAACATACTACCTAAACTCTTGTATCACTTTATGACCCTCCCAGTGCCCGTTCCGTCTGCCCAGCTCAGGAAACTCCAGAATGACCTCCTAAATTTTATGTGGAATTATAAACGGCACCGAATAGCCCGCTCCATAATGTGTACCTGCCTGAAAGGATGGGAGTTTGGCCTTTCCACTCCTCCAGCGTTACTATCATGCAGCCCAACTGAGGGCTATAGCTTCCTGGGTTACCCTTCCAGCCTATAATCGCTGGACTCAACTAGACAAAATATGGCTAGCCCCCATCCACCCGAACAATCTATTGTGGAATACTAATGCCGAATTCCCTTCCACCGCCCTACTACATACCATGAACCTCCTACGCTCTGTTTGGAGACAACTGAACCGCAACACCCCCCTACAATCTGAGGCCTCCTTGGTAACGGCTTTCCTTTACAACCCTAAACTACCCGACAGTTTAACCTCCCAGATGATTTCCCCCTGGTTGCAGAGGAATCTTTTCCAATATGGCCATCTGGTGAACCCAGTTTCTAGGATTTTGTTATACTTCGACAAACTCAAAACTAAACACGACCTACCCCGCAGCGCCTTCTTTGGTTACCTCCAAATCAGGAACTACGCACTCACAATCACCCCAACCCTCCAATTCTCTAAGCCATCCCCATTTGAAAGCTTAATCTTATCAGGCCCCTCACAGAAAGGGTTGACTTCGGACATATATAAACTTTTAAACTCCTATGATATGGTCTCCCGGGGGAAACATAGCTACATGCGTAGATGGAGGAACACCTTGGAGAGAAACTAACCCTTGACCAATGGGCCACCATATGGTCTTGGGCGGCCAAGAGTTCTATATGCACGCTTTACAAAGAAAATACATACAAGGTACTTTTTCATTGGTACCTAACTCCGTCACGCCTGCATGCTGTATACCCATCGGCCTTGGATCGCTTGGTGGAGGTGTCTCCAGGACCGGGGCACGCTATTCCATATTTACTGGAGCTGCCCATCGCTCCAGCCCTATTGGCGTTCGGTCCAGGGACTGCTCCACTGCCTGTTCGAGGTAAATATTCCTCTCTCCCCTAAGTTCTTTTTACTGAGCCCCCCCCCTAAACTTCCCACACTAGCCAAAAAGTTGGCCACACAAATTTTAACAGCAGCCAGATGTCTAGTAGCCCTCCACTGGAAACAACAAAACCCCCCGTCTCTATCCCATCTTTATACCAGAATTAAGGATGTGGAGGTTATGGAGTCCTTAACGGCTAGGCTAGTGGACCGGCATACAGCGACATAGGAACCATGGCATCAGCGAATAGACCACCCGTGACCTCATGAGACCCCCCTTTCATTCTGTACAATATGATCGCTCGAAGCCCAGGAGAGACGAGCCCTTTTGTTTTGTTTGGAACTTTCTTATACCTTTTCCCTGCTCTTCCCTTTTCCTCTCACCCCTCCTCCCTTTGTTTTGTTTTTTTGTTGTTTTTTCTCTGGAATAGCGGGCCACACAATTATAAATCACAGACCCATATATAAAAAACGCACAAGAAGTGTCCACTCTCCTGAATAATTTTTCTGCCTAAAAAGTCCCATTGGGCAACCTCCTGTGTACTAGTTGCACATTCCTTTCCATATATAAGGATGTTGGCAGTACCCTATACGTTTTCCAAATCTCACACCTTCATAAATCACAGACCCAACTGATGGTCTGTATGTCAAGAGAAGCCTGCACTGTAATTTTCCCAGCGCTATTTCCCCCTGTTACATAGTGCTGTTTCTTGTTGACCTATGTCTGTGAATTGTGTGTTAATTTTGTCATGAGTAGACCACCATGCCCACTCCAGAGCCGTTTGTGACTACTTCCCTTTTATTACTTTACTCCCTTTGGTTTATGTTTTAAACCTCTGTATTGTATATGTTAAAGTGGAGCTCCACCCTAAAGTGGAACTTCCGCTCATCGGATTCCTCCCCCCCTCCGGTGCCATAACTGGCACCTTTCAGGGGGAAGTGGGGTGCAGATACCGGTCTAAGACAGGTTATTTGCACCCACTTCCGGGCATACACCCAGTTCGTCAGTTCCCGCCCCCCCCCGATGTGTTATGGGAAACACACGGCTCCTAGAACACAGCGGGGACCAGTGAGGACGGCGCAGCGCTGCTCGCGCATGCGCACTAGGGAACCGGGCAGTGAAGCCGCAATGCTTCACTTCCTGATTCCCTCACCGATGATGGAGGTGGGAGCAGCCGAGAGACGAGCGATTGCTCGTCTTCTGCTGCCGACGTCGCTGGACTCCAGGACAGGTAAGTGTCCATTTATTAAAAGTCAGCAGCTGCAGTAATTGTAGCTGCTGGCTTTTAATATTTTTTTTTACAGCGGAGCTTCGCTTTAAAATCTAATAAAAATTGTCAATTGTAAAAAAAATATATATATATATATATATATATATATATATATATATATATATATATATATTTTTTGATCACCTTAAAACAGAGATCACAGTACTCCTACAGAAAATACAAAGCAAAAATTTTACCTTGGGAATTTCACCAGTTCAGCACAAGGCGGTGCTATCCCCACTATGAATGGGTGGGTGTTGCCCAAACAAAATGGAAAAAAAAAAAAAAAAAAAGAAGGCATAGACACCACAGCAGCTACATCTCCAAACATGATTTTTTAGAATAGTAATAGCCGATCACAGCTGATACACATGCCAGGTGCGGTACAATCCCACACCAGAAAAGGCACACAGTCCTAAATGGCAAATTGGCTGTGAATACTTTTTGATACTTCTATTGCTGTGAAAATACTTGTATTCTAATAAATTATGTTTGAATGGTAGCTGCTGTGGTGTCTACGCCTTCTATCTTTTTCGGTACTCCTACAGACAATGCCTTCATCTGCTTTTCTCCCCAAGATGGACTCAGCCATCTATGTTCAAGCATTGTGCAATGCCAGCATCTAAGCATTGGTCTTATGCGCTGTACACACGATCGGAAATTCCGACAACAAAAGTTCGATGTGAGCTTTTGGTTGGAAATTCCGACCATGTGTAGGCTCCAACCGGACATTTTCTGTCGGAATTTCCGACAACAAAAATTTGAGAGCTGGTTCCCAATTTTTCCGACAAGGAAATTCCGATTGTCTGTATGCAATTCCGACGCACGGAAAAAAAAAACACACGCATGCTCAGAATCAAGCAGAAGAGCCGAACTGCCTATTAAACTTCATTGATCTCGGCTCGTCGTACGTCACCGCGTTCTTGACGTTCGGAATTTCCAACAACATTTGTGTGACCGTGTGTATGCAACACAAGTTTGAGCCAACATTCCATCGGTTTTCTTGTCGGAATTTCCGATCTTGTGTACGCGGCATAAGTATCCATTCATACCGATGCATTTTTTCATGCTTTTTGCAGAAATGCAGGACATTATTTTTAGCTTGGGTTCCCATGAAGCACGTTCACATCAATGCATTTTTGTGTCCTCTTTGTTTTTGGAAAGGGCCAGGGGCTTTTTTAAATGCAAAACTGTGCTTCTTTTTTTCTTTTTTGGTTCAATAGACTTCAATGGAGAAGCTGCAGAAAAGCATTAAGTGCGTTTTCACCTCGATTTTGCTGCAATTTGCATTTGTGAATGTTTGGAGTTTAGAACCACTTTAAATACAAGTCTAGCCAAACATACAAAATTATGATAATAATCAAGAAGTTATTCATGGCATCTACATAGCGGAGGGTGAGGGTGTTGGGTTTTATGTAATCCGCCACTACAAGAAAATAAGGAAAACTTTCATATATAGGAATTTCAACAGCACAATATACACGTTGTTTTCAATTAGGCTTAAAGTGGATGTACACCCAATTCATGAAATTTGAGCTGGACACATATATCTGCAGTATTTTGTTATCTCTCTTCAAAGAGCTAAGTCCCATAGCTCTCTCCTGAACCGTTCCTCTATTATCAGCCTGATAACTCCTGACAAATTCTCGGACACATCAGATAAAAGCAGCCTGACATTTCTGTCGGGGTGGTTGCTAAAATAGATTAACAGGGAGCTGGCCCTGTTACAAAACACATCTGAGAGTCTCTGCCTATAATAATAGGGGGTGTGTGCCTTTCCTCCAATCAGCAATTTTATCTATCTTGGCTGTATGCCCAGACATCACACTCTGTGTTAACCAGGAAGAGAAAATTTCCTAACAAGATCTGAACTTTCTAAACAGTATATAAATGTGAAGACAGCAGATATACTGTACATGTAAAACCTATGTAGGGAGTTTTGGTTCATCTCTGTGTACTATCTGAGGCTGTTCACTTCACTGGGTGTATGGAGGGTTTACATCAACTTTAATGTACACTGGACGTTTTACAACCTCTCCTGAACGATTTAACTTGACAGATAGTAACCGACATTTAAAGGAGTAGTAAAGGTAAATGTTTTTTCACCTTAATGCATCCTATGCATTAAGGTGAAAAAACATTTGACAATACCGCCCCCCCCCGAGCCCCCGTTTTACTTACCTGGCCCCTCGAAAGTCCCGCGCTCGCTCCCGTCATCCTCCGAGTTCCTGTGCCTGGCCGTCGATTGGCTACTGTGGATGGATTAAAACCAAATACAAAAAAATTCCGCGCCACCTAGTGGAATAGCAGCTCACACAACCAGTTGAAAATGGTGAGAACAAACAAAAACAAAAAAAGTGTAGCGCTAAACTAAATGAGGACTGCACTTTGATCAAGTGCAGTATAAACAGTGATATGTGATTAAACAATCAACATGACATCTAACACAGATATGTGAAAATGTTCAGATAATCCACCGTGATGAAAATTAAATCAAACAATCCACCGTGATGAGAATTGTATAACATTGAAAATCATCAGAAAAATACTGTCACATACATTACATACATTAAATGACAATATAATAAATGAATATTAAAATGGTGAATGACAATCAAAATAATAGTGCTCCCAAAAAAACTTGACGTGAAGTGACCACCACCAATCGATTGTAGAAAAGGCTTACCGGAGAGAGTGGACCCCAAAAACATACGTTCAAAGGGTCAACCAGGCAAGGGTAAGCCACTGTGAACAGCAAATCCTCAGCAACAATTCAAACGGGAACCACAAGCTTCAATCCAGGATGGAAAAAAGTAATCGCTCCTGTCCGAATGTGCGATGAAACTTACGGACAGTGTCCGATTAGGACCAGGTAGTGTTACCAGATGAGTTGCAAAAAAGTAAAGGAAAGAAAAGGCACATAGCGTGATACTGTATAAAAGGGTCATTTAATGTAGGTAGGAACACTTACATTTAAAAGAGTATAACAGCGCTTGTCAAATAGTCAAAAATGGCAACAGTAAGGTCTCCCGACGCGTTTCGCATCCTAATGCATCATCTGTTTCATCGCACATTCGGACAGGAGCGATTACTTTTTTCCATCCTGGATTGAAGCTTGTGGTTCCCGTTTGAATTGTTGCTGAGGATTTGCTGTTGCATAAAATTAAATATATTGCGCAACCCTGTAAAAGGCAAAACAAAGTGCCAAACAAAATATTGATGACCTGAAAAAAAGTGCAACTATGTGAATATACACTTAATAAAGTCCAATTACTGATGCTGCTCCAGCAGCATACAAATGAAAAGTTCAAAAGAAAAAATCCATAGAAAAAAATGCCACCAAAGTGTGTAAAAACACCAAAGTTTATAAAAAGGACAGCAGATATGGATCTTCAAACATGGGTATAGACTTCAGCGGCAAAGAATGTATACACAGGAGGCTTACCAGAACAGATGGGTCCCTATTACGGGGACCAAAACGGGCTCAGCAAAGAAAACCGATCAAGGTGTCAGCGATGTGATCCTATGGGTCCTCGCTCAGCTCCAGCACCGGTCAGCAAACGTTGGTACTCCCCACAGTAGTGTAAACACTCGTCCAGCGTGATGTTGTTTTCAGAAGGAAAGATAATAAAGAGGCTTCATGGTGTAGATTTGTTTAAAAAGACAAATACCCTTTATTGCAATGTGCGGGTAAATAGACGTCCATACACGATAAAAACAAACGTTTTCAAAAAGGCCCTGCAACCCCGCCAGGCGTCAGCCGATCAGCTGGGGGCGTGGTGACGTCAGGGTCCTGAGCTCCACCCTACGCTGCGTTTCTCCGTAAGAGGCGTCGTCTGGGAAAGGAGGCTGATTTGCTGTTCACAGTGGCTTACCCTTGCCTGGTTGACCCTTTGAACGTATGTTTTTGGGGTCCACTCTCTCCGGTAAGCCTTTTCTACAATCGATTGGTGGTGGTCACTTCACGTCAAGTTTTTTTGGGAGCACTATCATTTTGATTGTCATTCACCATTTTAATATTCATTTATTATATTGTCATTTAATGTATGTAATGTATGTGACAGTATTTTTCTGATGATTTTCAATGTTATACAATTCTCATCACGGTGGATTGTTTGATTTAATTTTCATCACGGTGGATTATCTGAACATTTTCACATATCTGTGTTAGATGTCATGTTGATTGTTTAATCACATATCACTGTTTATACTGCACTTGATCAAAGTGCAGTCCTCATTTAGTTTAGCGCTACACTTTTTTGTTACTGTGGATGGATTGAAAGCAGCGCAGCCATTGGCTGGCGCTGCTGTCAATCACATCCAATGACGCGGCACGTCGGGGGGCGGGGCCGAGTGATACAGTCGGTGGCTATGGCCGTCGCTGTATCACGGGAGCGCGCCCGCAGTAACTCCACACCATGCAAGCTCGCTCGCATTATGGTGTGGAGTCCTTGCGGGGAGGAGCCGAGACAGCCGCCGAGGGACCCCAGAAGCGGAGGATCGGGGCCACTGTGTGCAAAACGAGCTGCACAGTGGAGGTAAGTATAATATGTTTGTTGTTTTAAAAAAAAAAAAAAAAAAAAAAAAAACGGGAACCTGTAGTGTTCCTTTAAAAACGTTTGTTTTGCCACATTTAGAAGCATTTTGTTTTTTTCAAACAGTCAAAAATAAGAAACGTCTCTGCAAACGAAACGTGGCTAAATGCGAGTTACCGCGTTTACAAGCTGTTACAGGCATTTCAAATGCCTCTGAACTGTCTTGAACACATTTTTTTTGTTTTCCAAAAAATGCTTCTAAACTCAACTGACTAGAAATGACTATAAACGACCCAGTGTACATGTACTGATAAGACAACAGAGGAGAGTTCAGGGGCAGCTGAAAAAAACGCCCAACTGCTCCTAAACATCTGTTTACCAGCAGCAGTGTACATGAGGCCTAACCTGGTTTCCTCCTTTATTAATCAAGTTCATCATCTCCAAATACTGGAACAAGCCAAGACAAAGGCCAAAACATATTAAGTAGCAGGAAATGTTACTGTCTTACCACACCTTTAAATAATCTTGTTGAGAGACAATGCTGAAATATTAGCTTTCAAAGCAGCCTTTAAATAATTATCTGTATGGTTTCGGATTATTTGGAGAAATCATTATGCAACACACAAATCCACTTTAATGATTTGAAAGGACAGCATTGCAGATAGTCGGTTAGCACTCCTGCCTTGCAATTCTGGGGTCCTGCAGTATTCAAAAGCACACTGGTGTGTTGGCAACTGAACTCTAGTGAGTGTGTGTCAGCATGTTTGAACAAAGTCTGCAAGCTTCTTTGGCAGCAAGGTCTCATACGATTAAAAGATATGTATAGGCAAACTTTTATTTTCTTTTAGTTTTGGACAGCATAAGGAAGAGTTTTTAGTTTTTTTGAACCATTGTAGAAATTATCCTTTACTTCCTGTCCAAGAAATGCAACAGGAAGTGAGAGAGAATCTCTAAAAAAAAGTGAGGGGAATTCCCCTCTTAGGGATAGGTTCACACATGTCCGGTGCAAATTTCCCCTCCGTTTTCACTGCAAATTTCCAAAACAGCTGTTCAGCTGCGATTTCCAGATACGCTTCAGATGTAAAACGTTGGAGCTAACGGCCACCGGCATCTTTAACAATAGCTGGTTATTAAGTGGTGTCCTCTGCCCCGCTCCCCCAAAGCACCGGGGACAGGGGCCTCTACCCCACAACCCTGGCCAGTTGTTGTGGGGGTCAGCTGGCAGGGGGCTTATCGGAATCTGGGAGGGTGTCCCCAGACAATGCCCTTCCCTCCATGTGAATGAGTATGGGGTACACATTCACCAAAAAAAAAAAGTGTCAAAAATAAATACAGACATTTTTAACAATTCCTTTATTAAAAAATAAAAATAAAAAATGTCCCTCAAATTAAATCCAGTGTCAATCACGATGAACAATGCCAACCCACCAATCGTGATTGATGCTGGATTTACTTCGAGGGACATATTTTTTTTAAATAAAGGAATTGTCAAAAACAGTCTGTGTTTTTATTTATTTTTAACACTTTTTGGTGAATGAGTAGGGGGCACAATGTACTCCCTACTCATTCACATGGGGGGGCTGGGATCTGGGGGCCCCCTAAACATGTTGAGGGCATGTGACTTGGTAAGGCTGCATGCTCGGATAAGGGTCTGGTATGGATTTTGAGGAGGACCACGCACCATTTTTTAAATGTTTGCGTGAGGTTCCCCTCAAAATCCTTGCCAGACCCGTAGGGCCTGGTATGGATTGGGGGGGACCCCACGCAGGTTTTTTTCATCAATTAGTGTTCAACACTGATGGCATGTGCGATTCAGATGCATTCCCATTAAAAGCAATAAGACTGGAATTCGCATTTGACAAAATTGCCAATTGACAATAAAAAAAAATATATATATATATATATATATATATATATTTTTAACTTTTTGCTATAAATATGCCCCCAATTTTTTTTTAAAACCAAATTTCTTCATCAGATGATGCCAATATATATTCTTCTACATATTTTGGTAAAAAAAAAAAACAAAAAAAAAAAACGCAATAAGCATATATTGATTGGTTTGCGCAAAAGTTATAGCATCTACAAACTATGGGAAAGATTTATGGCATTTTTTTACTAGTAATTGCAGTGATCTGCAATTTTTAGCAGTACTGTGACATTGCGACTGACAGATTGGACACTTTGACAGTTTTTTGGGACCACTGACATCAGCGATCAGTGCTAGAAAAAGGCACTGATTACTATGTAAATATCACTGGCAGGGAAGAGGTTAACACTAGGGGCCAATCAAGGGGTTAACTGTGTGTTCCCTCAGTGTGTTCTAACTGTGTGGGGATAGGATTGACTAGGAGAGGAGACATATTGTTTTTCCTACTTAGTTTAGTAGGAACAAACGATATGTTTCCTCTTCCCTGACAGCACAGGCACACACAAATCACCATGCTGGTGCTCGTGCACGCGATCGTGTGAGGCCAGTGGCAAACGTGCCCGCCGGCCACGCGCATCGGGTTCCCCACCTTGCAGTCGGCATGTGCCCTCTGGTGGCTGAAATGGAGAAGGACGTAACCGTTCGGGATTTCGCCCAGGGGAGCCATTCTGCCGCAGTATATCTGCGTGAGCCAGTGGGGAACTGGTTAACATACAGTTAGGTCCATATATATTTGGATACAATTTTTTTTCCCCCCCAGGTATTTACTAAAACATATATTCAGGCTATAGTTATATAATGGATCTCTTAAGAATAGCCATTCTCTCGTTTTCAAGGGACCAAAAGTAATTGGACAATTTAATCAAAAGCTGTTTCATGGCCAGGTGTGGGCTACTCCTTCGATATTTCCTAATCAGTTAAGTAGGTAAAAGGTCTGGAGTTGATTCTAAAGGCCCGTACAGACGATCGGATTTTCCGACAACAAATGTGTGATGGCAGGGTTTTGTTGGAAAATCCGACCGTTTGTATGCTCCATCGGACAATTGTTGTTGGATTTTCCGACAACAAATGTTTTATAGCATGCTTTAAAACTGTCCGACAACAAATGTGTGATATCGGATTATCCGATCGTGTGTACACAAGTCCGTCGGAAAAAAATCCAAAGTACAAACACTCATGCTCCGAACCAATGCTAACCATAGCACAACATTAGCAGAAGTTGCCCAAAGGGTGGCGGTAAAGAGATGAAAAACCACGTAGTTTCGTGTATGTTGGCTGAAAATGTTCTGCCGTATGTATGCATACCAAGTTCACGGCCAGCGCCCTTCGCACAAAATTCCACGGATTTGTCCGATGGAAATCCGATCGTGTGTATGAGGCCTAAAGCGGAGTTCAACCCAAAATTGGAACTTCCGCTTAAACCACTCCTCGCCCCCTTACATGCCACATTTGGTATGTAATTATTTTGGGGGGGGGGGGGGAATGGGGGCTTCAGCAGGAGTGGGACTTCCTGTCCCACTTGCTCCTTCCGCCCAGGGACTGCTTAGGCGACACGTCATATCACCTAAGGCGGGCCCCTCCCTGTAGGCGATCACCTGGGACACGTGACAGGTCCCAGGCGATCGCCTGTCCACTCAGATTGCGCAGCGCCGTTTGCGCATGCGCAGTGAGTGCCCGGCCGTGAAGCCGAAAGCTGTCACGGCCGGGTGCCCACAGTAGGAATGGAGGCGTCGGCGGAGAAGGGGGGAGAGGAGCGAAGCTCCGTTCGGCCGTGTCGCTGGACAGTGGAGCAGGTAAGTGTCTGTTTATTAAAAGCCAGCAGCTACACTTTTTGTAGCTGTTGACTTTTAATAAACATAAAAAAAGGGCTGGAACTCCCCTTTAAGTGTGGTATTTTCATTTGGAATCTATGGCTGTGAACCTACATCCTGCGTATAAAGGAGCTGTCCATGCAAGTGAAACTGGCCATTGTAAGGCTTTAAAAATGAAACAAATACATCAGAGAGAGATAGCAGCAACATTAGGAGTGGCCAGATCAATAGTTTGGCAAATTCTGAGGAAGAAGATTGCACGGGTGAGCTCAGCAACATAAAAAGGCCTGGACGTCCACGGAAGACAACAGTAGTGGATGATCGCAGGATACTCTCTATTGTAAAGAAAAACCCATTCACAACATGCAGACAGGTGAAGGACACTCTCCAGGAGGTGGGCGTATCATTGGCAAAGTCTACAGAGAAGACTTCACGAGAGCAAATACAGAGGGCTTACCACAAGGTCCAAACCATTCATAAGCCTGAAGAATAGAAAAGCCAGGTAAGACTTTGCCAAAAAAACATCTAAAAAAGCCAGACCAGTTCTGGAAAAGCATTCTTTGGATGGATGAAACTAAGATTTATCTGTACCAGAATGACAGGAAGAAAAAAGTGTGGAGAAGGCTTGGAACAGCTCATGCTCCAAAGCACACAACGTCATCTGTAAAACATGGTGGAGGCCGTGTGATGGCATGAGCATGCATGGTTTCCAGTGGCACTGGGTCATTGGTGTTTATTGATGATGTGACAGAAGCAGCCAGATGCATTGTGCAGTGTTTAGAGATATACTGTAAGCCCACATTTAGCCAAATGCAGCAAAGTTGATTGGATGGGGCTTCTTAGCACAGATGGACAATGATCCAAAACACACGCAAAAGGAACCCAGGAGTTTTTGAAGGAAAAGAAGTGGAATATTCTGCAATTGCCAAGTCAATCACCTGATCCCAACCCAATTGAGCATGCATTTCACTTGCTGAAGGCAAAACTAAAGGCAGAAACAAAGAACTGAAGACAGCTGCAGTTAGAGCCTGGCAAAGCATTAGAAAGGAGGAAACGTAGTATTTGGTAATGTCTATGGCTGCTTTCACAATGAGCAGCGCTAGGTGTCGGCGGTAAAGGGCCGCCATTTTTAGCTCGCTTTATCGTCGTTCTTGCGGCGCTTTTCGGCCACTAGCGAGGGCGATTTTAACCCCCGCTAGCGCCCGAAAAAGGGTGAAATTGATTTCAATGGGCAGGGGCGCCTTAGGAGCAGTGTATACACCGATCCTACAGCACTTCAAAGATGCAGCTAGCAGGATTTTTTTTACCATCCTGCCAGCGCACCGCTCTAGTGTAAAAGCCCTCGGGCATTCACATTGGACTGAAAGGAGAGGCTCTTTCAAGGCGCTATTTTTAGCGCTATAGCGCCTGCAAAGCGCCTCAGTGTGAAAGCAACATATGGGTTCCAGACTTCGGGCAGTCATTGCCAGTAAAGGATTCTCAACAAAATATTAAAAATTAACATTTTATCTATGATTTTATCCAAATAAATTTGAAGTGCAGACTTTCAGCTTTAATTCAACGGGTTGAATATATATTTAGGAACTGCAATCATTTTTATACACAGCCCCTGAAAACAGGGGGACTGTGTATAAAATGGTTGGAGTTCCTACAATTATTACTTGATTTTTATGCTCAACCCGTTGACTTAAAGCACTTCAAATTAATTTGGATTGTTATGTTTTCATTTTATTCTGGTGGCATACAGACCCAAAAGTATGAAAAATGTGCCTGTGTCCAAATATATATATGGACCTAACTGTCACAATACAATAAGGTCCTTTTACAATACCTTTAAGTATATAAGGAGATTGAGCGACATGCTTATCCTTGTGAAGGACTTCAATCAGCAATCCTTCGATGGCACTGGCGTACATTCGGTACCGCATCAGGAAAGAGCCGTCATTCCTATCCAGGGGGTCAGGAACATGAATTCGGATGTATTCCTTGTTGGAGAGAGCTTTGATGGTTACTTTAAATGATTTACTCCCTGAAAAAAAAAAAAAATCAAAAGAGGAATTTTATGTGGATGAGAAGTAATTTGTTTGTTAGTTACAACCCCCTTGCCAGATTCATTTCAACAATAATCTTCCCATCGGGGCTCATTCACACCACCTAAACTCTACAGAAACTGCGTTCCTAAAACTTATCAGAGATTTACTAAAGGCTAACCAACGGTCACTATTCTGCACCCTTCTTGGACCACTTTACTGCTTTTGACACAGTTGACTATACCCTCCTCCTCCTCAAAATACTTCACTTTCTTGGTCTCCATGACCATATTCTTCGTTGGTTCTCGTCTTACCTGTCTTGTTGCACCTTCCGTGTCACTTACATTTCTGCCTCCTCTTCCTATCCTTTTTCTCTCGGGGTCCCCTGAAGCTCTGTCCTTGAACCCTTTTCCTATTCTCGATCAACATCTCCTCCCTAGGTCAGCTGATAGCCTCCCATGGCTTCCAATACAATTTCTATGTTGATGACACCCAAATCTATCTCTCTACCCCTCAGCTTACCCCATCAGTCTCCTCAGGCATCACAAATTTATTAACAGACCTATCAGTCTGGGTGTCACAACACTTCCTCAAACTCAATCTATCCAAAACCAAGCTCATAATATTTTCTCTCAAACATGCCCCCTTCACTGACTTCTCAATAAAACAAACTACCAGTTTGTCCCCTCATGTCAGGGTGCTTGGTAATAATCCTAGACTCCAACATCTCCAAAATATGCCCCTTTCTAACCAACGACAACACAAAGCTTCTAGTTCCCGCCCTGGTTACCCCTCGCCTCGACTACTGCAACTCCCTCCACATTGGCTTACCTTTGCATAGGCTATCCCCTATTCAATCCATCATGAATTCTGTTGCCAGGCTCATCCACCTTACTAACCGTTTAATATCTGCTACTCCTCTTTGCCAATCCATCCACTGGCTGCCGCTCACCCAACAAATTAAATTCAAAATTCTAACAACAACTTACAAAGCCATCCATAACTCGGCCCCTGGGTACATCACCAACCTAGTCTCAAAATGCCAACCAAATCATACTCTTCATTCCTCCCAAGACCTTCTGCTATCTAGCTCCCTCGCCACCTCCTCCCAGGCTCGCGTTCAGGACTTCTCCAGAGCCTGGAACTCTGACTATCTCCTGCTTTATCCAACTTTAGCGGATCCCTGAAAACCCTTCTTTTTAGAGAAGCCTATCTGGCCCCCACCTAACAATTCAATTTCCCCCCCCCCTCCATCAGCTTTTGCCCCACAGTTATTACCCTTTGTATCACTTGACCCTCCCTTTTAGATTGTAAGCTCTAATGAGCAGGGCCCTCTGATTCCTCCTGTATTGAATTGTATTGTAACTGTACTGTCTGCCCTCACCTTTTAAAGTGCTGTGCAAATTGTTGGCACTATATAAATCCTGTATTAGAATATTAATCTGCCGTGACTGGAGTTTTACTTTACTAGATCAGGGGTCTCCAAACTTTCTAAAGAAACGGCCAGTACACTGTCCAGCAGACGAAAATGTCCCAGCATTAGTGGGAGTAAACAATGCCTCATCTTTAGTGTCAGTGAGAGGAATTGTGCCCCATTGTTGGTGTCATTTGGGGGAACTGTGCCAGTTTGTTGGTGTCAGAGGATGAAATATAATCCCATGGGTCGGATAAAAGCAAGCAATGGGCCACATCCGGCCCCCGGGCAGCAGTTTGGAGATCATTGCACTAGATCAATGCCAGTCCCTGCAAGAGCACAAAGAAAGCAATTGTTTTCTATGTGCCCCATTTACAGTGTTGTGATGTGCAATGTGGAAAAAATAGGATTTTTTGTACTCACCGTAAAATCCTTTTCTCTGACATCCATGGACTGACACGGTGTCTCTTTACACTTTACACGTGGGTTATGTCCCTGCTTGCAGGAGAAGACCTAGGCAGAATGTGAGATGTTATACATACATTCTAAAAGCCAGAGCTGAACAGCCCCACCCAGGGGGCGGTC
Organism: Rana muscosa; assembly: GCA_029206835.1. Taxonomy (NCBI): domain Eukaryota; kingdom Metazoa; phylum Chordata; class Amphibia; order Anura; family Ranidae; genus Rana; species Rana muscosa. The sequence goes on from CM055117.1 coordinate 927,272,453, forward strand.
CCTCCGGACATAACCCTCCCACTACAGTCAGCAGACTTCAGTTCGTAACAAAGCAGTACAAACTTAAAAAGGAAGGGTGGGTGCCGTGTCAGTCCATGGATGTCAGAGAAAAGGATTTTACGGTGAGTACAAAAAATCCTATTTTCTCTTATCATCCATGGACTGACACGGTGTCTCTTTACACTTTACACGTGGGATGTCCCAAAGCAGTGTCAAGAGGGATGGGAGCAGTATAAATGGAAAAACCAAAAACTTCACTCCAAGAAGGCAGAGCTCCTCAACGGAGGAGTCGCAACTTTAAACATCGGCCTGCAGCACCCTGCGGCCGAAGGAAGCATCCGGAGATGCAGCCACATTAACCTTATAAAACTTAAAAGGCATGAACAGACGACCAGGTCGCCGCCTTGCACACTTGTGCAACCGACGCTTGATGTCGGAAAACCCAGGAAGCACCAATTGCCCTGGTGGAATGCGCCGTAACCGGAAAGGGAGGCGCCCGCCCTTTGAGAGCATAGGCTTGAATGACGGTTTGTCTGATTCCCCTAGAAATGATGGCAGACGAAACCGCTTGGCCCTGTTATGGACCAGAGACAGTCACAAACAGTGAGTCGGACTTTCGAATAGAAGCAGTAGCAGACAGGTACACCCGTAAGGCTTGTACCACATCCAATATGTGCAGCGCAAACTCTCTGGGATGCGATGGGTGAGGACACAAGGAAGGGAGGACAATGTCCTCATGTAGGTGAAAGGTCGACACCACCTTTGGCAAAAAGGAAGGTCACGGATGCAACACCGCCTTATCCTTATGGATGACTAAATATGGCGACTTGCAGGACAAAGCCGCCAACTCAGACACCCGTCAAACAGAAGTGATTGCCACTAAAAGGCCACCTTCTGAGACAAGGCAAGAGGGGAATATCCCGGATATTCCCAAAAGGAGGTTCCTGGAGGACCGAGAGCACCAACTTCAGATCCCACGGTGGGAGAGGAGGCTTGACAGGAGGGAGCACATGGCGAACCCCCAACACAAGGTGCTAACCAAGAAATGACCCGCTAGAGGTCGCTGAAAGAAGACGGTCAAGGCCGAAATCTGATCCTTGATGGTACTCAAAGCAAGCTTTTGGGTCACTCCACACTGCAGAGGACGCAGGATTCTGGGGACGGAATACGTCCGAGGACGCCAGTCCAGCGCTTCGCATATGGCGATATAAGCTTTCCAGGCACGGTGATAGATCTGCTTGGAGGAAGACTTCCGTGTCCTTAACATGGTCAAAATGACCGAGTCTGAGAGACCTCGGTCCCTCAACACCTGGCTTTCAACAGCCCTGCCGTTAAAGCCAGAGACTGTAAGCCGGATGAAACATAGGACCTTGAGACTGAAGGTCCTCCCTCATCGGCAACCGCCAGGGAACGTCCGCGACGAGACGTACCAGATCAGCGTACCAGTGATGCTGAGGCCAATCCGGAACAATTAGGATCACCAGAGTTTATATCAGGCGATAAGGACCCTATGGGGCCACCAACGCATCCGAGGCATCGCCCAAGGATCCCTGGATCTGGCCACAACCTCGACCCTTGCGATTGAGTCGAGAGGCCATCAGGTCCACATCCGGCGTGCCCCACCGTCGGCAAAGGAGTTGAAATATGCAAGGACCACTCTTCTTTGTCCGGCGATTGGCGAATCAGATAGTCCGCCTGCCCATTGTCTATGCCCAGAATGTACATGGCCTACAGAGCCGACACGTTTCTTCCGGCCCACTTCAGGATACGGACTACCTCGGAAGCCGCAGCTGAGCTCCGAGTCCCCCCTTGATGGTTTACATACGCCACAGCCGTGGCGTTGTCCGACTGGCTCCTGATGGAGCGACCCCGTACTCTCTCCGACCTGAGGAGAGACACAGTCCGATGGCCCGTATTTCCAGAACAGTGATTGGTAAACGGGCTCATCCGGAGTCCAAGGCCTTGAGCCGACAGGACTCCCCAGACTCCACCCCAGCCCGTCAGGCTGGTGTCCGTCGTGAGTACCGTCCATTGGATGGGAGGGGAACGACTTTCCGGACCGAAGAGCCGAGGATCTCAACCACCATGTCAGGGGCACCCTGACCAGGTGAATCACCTGGATCTGAAGATCCAAGGACAATGGGGATTTGTCCCAGGTGGACAAGATCTCCTTCTGCAATGCCCTGGTGTGTGATTGGGCATACGGAACGGCCGCGAAGGAGGCCACCATGAGTCCCGGGACTCTCATGCAAAAAAACGGATTGACAACCATTTTCGGGATGTCAGCACCCGCACCGCAGACTGAAGTGTCAGCAACTTCTCCAGAGGTAGGATACCTTTGCCTCCAAGGAGTCCAGAATCAGAACTAGATACTCCAGACACTGAGTCGGGACCAGGACTGACTCCTGAATGTTCAGGAACCACCCGAAGTCCCTGAGGGTCTAATTGACGATAGTCACCTTTCCTCTAAGTCTGAGCCACTTTCTGCTCTTAGCAGAAGATCGTCCAGATAGCCCACGACAGCAATACCTCACTGTAACAGAAGGCTAGAACCGGAGCAAGCACCTTGGTGAACACCCTTGGTGCTGAGGCTAGGCCGAAAGGAAGAGCCACAATCGATAGTGGACTTCGCTGATCGCAAGCGCAGAAACTTCTGGTGACTTGCGCAGATCGGAACATGCAAGTAGGCGTCCTTGAAGTCCAAGGACGCCAGAAGAAAATCCCTTTGGTGGAGTGTAGCGATCACCGTGCGAATGGATTCCATGCGGAATTTCTGCACCTTCTCGAAGGCATTCAGGGCCTTGAGGTCCAGGATAGGTCGAACCACGTCCTATTTTTGGGACGACAAACAGATTCGAGTAGAATCCCTGAAAACTCTCCTGTGACGGAACCGGCACAATCACTCCGGACCTGATCAAATCCTGTACAGCCCCCAAGAGGGCTGCCCGACAGGTAGGAAGGAGAGGAAGATTCGAGGGAAAGAATCTGTCTGGGGGCCAGGATCGGAATACTATCCTGTATCCTGAGGTGACCACCTCGCACACCCACCAGTCGGAGATTTGGGAGGACCACCGATTTGTGACCTGCGAAGTCGTCCCCCCACCCCAGAGTCGGGCGGAGGCAAGACTTCACGCGGAGGCGGGCTTGGGAGCCGCTTGTTCGGCTTATGCACCCAGGGGCACTTGTGCCCACCAGCCGCACTGCCGTCAGTCTGAGAGGACCTACCCGTGGACTCTGACTGACGAAAAAACCCCGTTTTGCTGGAAAGGAAGGCCCCCGTTTGCGGCAGGCCTCCTCACTCTTGCTAGTCTAAGGAAGAAGAGTGCTTTTACCTCCCATGACATCCATGACGATGTCATCCAGAGCAGCACCGAAAGGTCTACCACCTTTAAATGGTAGATCCATCAGGAGCTTCCTAAGGCTAGGTCAGCAGACCAGCACTTCAACCAGATAAGACGACGCAATACCACCGCCGAGACAGAGGCCCTGGATATTAAAGGGGCCGCGTCCAACGTGGCGTCGCACACATAAACCAGGCCCTGAACCAGTTGGTGGGCCAGAGCAACTGTGTCTGGAGGAAGATTATGCTCCTGTACAGCTAGGTGCAACATTTTTGCCCAACCTGTAAGTGTTTAAGACACAAGGGTCGCCGCTACCACAGGCCGTAGGGCGGATCCCAACAAGGCAAACATGGCTCTGCTCACCACTTCTGACCTCCTGTCAGTGGGGTCCTCAAATGCAGGAGTCCCCTCCATCGGGAGAGTGATGGCCTTGTTCAACCGGGCGACTGGAGGGTCGACACTGGGGGAGAAGCCCACTTTTTAAGTAGGGCATCTTCAAGGGGTATCTGATAGACAAACGCCGCGGGACCATAAAAAAAATTCTTCTGCGGCTTTTCCCAGACCTTATCAATGAGCTGGTCAAAGAAAGTACATATGGAAAAACCTCTTTAGAAGGCCTGGCCTTAAAAGAACCAAAGGAGAGTGTATCCGCCTGAGGTTCTGCATCCGCAGCATTTTAGCTTGAGAGTGTCCCTCACCGCAGTCATGAGTACACTAACAAGCGCCCTGTCATTTACTGACTCAGAACTGGAGTTTTCCTCATAAGGAATGTCCTGTTCAAAACCATCCAATACATTCAGAACTAGGGTCCTGAGCGGTAGTGGCTAGGCCCATATCTGAATCAGCGCACTGCCCTCATGAAGTAAAGTGGGGAGAGGGCGCTTTTTTGCTCCCTTGCGCTTGCACACAGCTCCCATCCTGGTCAGAAATGATTCCAGGACTGCCCACAACTGGTCCCTAGGGACCGCAGGTGCTGAAGCACTGCCTGTTGTCCACTGACATTTAGGGGAAGCTGGTGACAGAGACTCCATATTGCCCCCCTCTGAGACTCCTCAGATAAAAAGTCCACCCACAGGCTGTGCTGACTGAGGAGGGGGCGCCCAGGGGACTCACCAAACCGGACCAGGGACCGCTCAGTTCCGCTGTCTGTACCGCGCTGTGTCAGCGCTGGTGAGCTGTGAGGAGATTGTGAGGAGATTCACGCTGTTACAGCAGCGCTAGAGGCCAAAACTAGTGCTGAAGAGCGCGCAGGCTACAAGAAAATGGCCTCCGCACTTCACTGAGGCGATCCGCGGCAAGATGGCCGCCATGACTCAGCAAAAGTGAAAAAACAGCACACACACAGCGCCACTCGGCGCTCAGGCCCCAAAACACACAAAAAAAGGCCCCAAGCATATCTGCAGACCAGCATTAGCCCCTCCAAGAACAGTGTGACCCCCAGGCACCCCACACAGCACAGCGCCAGCAATGGTGACAGAGAGTGACAATGAAATACAGGGGGAGACAGGGAAAATCCCCCACAGAGAAACACACAGCTTTTTGTACTCACCTGCAGGCAGGAGAGACTACTTACCCGTCCCCTGAGGGACCCACTGGTGTGTTTCTGACAGGACTATCACAGTGCAGTACTGAGTAGCTGTCGGCCCGGTCCACCGCGAAAGATACAGTCAGTCAGGAACTGTTCAGTCTTGAGAGGACCGTGGGAGCATGAAAGCAAACCCGGCCACCCCTGGAGTCATGGGGCCTGTCGTGAACTGAGTCTCACGCACACAAGGCGAGGATCAGCACGCTCGATGGTCGGACAGGGAAGACTACGAGGATATCTTGTACCCAACCTGTTGCCCAGCCGACAGTTGATAGAAGATTCTCAAAAATAAAATAAAAAAGAATTCCAGAAAAGGAATAAAAATAGGTCAGGAGACTGGCTCCTGAGAGAGCCACGTCTTCTCCTTCTGCTAGGCAGAAAAAAACTGAAGTCTGCTGACTGTAGTGGGAGGGTTATGTCCGGAGGGACCGCCCCCTGGGTGGGACTGTTCAGCTCTGGCTTTTAGAATGTATGTATAACATCTCACATTCTGCCTAGGTCTTCTCCTGCAAGCAGGGACATAACCCACGTGTAAAGTGTAAAGAGACACCGTGTCAGTCCATGGATGGTAAGAGAAATACAGATATTCTCAATTTTTCTGCAGCACACTGGATAGCACCACAGCACAGTGCAATACACAGGGCACAGAGACCTGTCAATGAAGTGTACAATTTGTCCACTTCCAATAAAGTTAGTAAAATATATATTTTTTAAAAGTATACAGAGCCTTGTATTGTAAAACACAAGGCTCTGCTCGTCACCGATGTTACACAGTGGACACCAGCCGCACACCAAAATGTACAATACGATATACTGTACATGTGCATTTAATATATGGTATTTATCTGGAAAAATCTTGCTTGTGTACTGTAGACATACACAAGGATAATATAAATTTACAAGGATGGGAATCCAGAGGGAATATTCATTCATTGCATGCAAACAGTAAAAAAAAAAAAAGAAAATGATGACAAGCATATTTTGGCACCAACACCTACACTATATTGTCAAAAGTATTGTGACACCTGCCTTTACACGCACATGAACTTTAATGGCATCCCAGTCATAGTCCGTAGGGTTCAATATTGAGTTGGCCCAACCTTTGCAGCTATAACAGCTTCAACTCTTCTGGAAAGGCTGTCCACGGTCAAACATTTCCATAGACACACTCTTTGTGGACGACCTTCCCAGAATGGTTGAAGCTGTTATAGCTGCAAAGGGTGGGCCAACTCAATATTAAACCCTACGGACTAAAACAGGGATGCCATTAAAGTTCATGTGCGTGAAAAGGCAGGTGTTTCAATATTTCTGGCAATATAGTGTATGTAAAAAAATAAATAAAAATACAAATAAAATAATTAATTTTAACATTCATACATGAGAACCTTGCTGAAGTACTTTCGGTTATAGGGTGACAACATGAGGTCTCGGTCTCCTAAATTTGCTCCTGTGTTGTCACCCTGTCACACGGGCAACCAACGGAAAATACAAGTGACCGTTTCAACACAGATATGGTTCACAGTTGTCACCATCAGTAAACTCACCCTGAGAAATGCAGAAATAGACACAAACGGGTTGATTTACTAAAACTGGGGAGTGCAAAATTTGGTGCAGCTGTGCATAGAAATCAATCAGCTTTCAGGTTTAAGGCTAGGTTCACATCTATGTGGTTGCGGTTAATGCAGTTTTCAGGTGCGTTTTCCTTTTTAAACCCGCACTTTGCATCTTTTTTTTTCTTTTCTTTAACAACTACGCGCCCGTGCTATAGACAAAAGACGTCTACAGCGTGGCGCTCAATTGTCGGGAGGACGTCCTCCTGTTTAGTTGTTCCCTCTGTGCCGCCGTGGGCACGCATCGGGGAAAATCTGTGTTGGCCGTGTCCCTTGGACACAGCCATTCACAGATTGTGATAAATTGCCAATCACAGCGGCCATTTAGCACTCGATCGGCGTGTCCAATGAGAGATGATCTCAAATGTAAACATATGAGATCATCCCTCATTGCCGGCTCTCCCTCCTCACACAGAGACCGCTTGTGAGGAGGGAGAGCGACCTGTGCTGCAGCTTCAGTGAGTGAACACTAAATCACAGTAAATACAGTGCCCAGAGTACCCATCAGTGCCATCTGTCCCCAGTGCCATCTGTCATCAGTGCCACATCAGTGCCACATCAGTGTGTCACGTGTCATCACTGCCACGTATTAGTGCCATCTGTCATCAGTGCCACATCAGTGTCACGTGTCATTGTCCTGGTGCTCCAGGGCCTTCAAAAGTGTAATAGGTAGTCAACAAGTTAGATGTGTAATTTATGCTCCTAGAACGCCTGATGGGCCTCTCTATGTGGCTAGGCTGTGAAAAAGTCCCACACGTGTATTTTGGGGTGTCATTTGTGGTATGCACATGCCATGTGAGAGAAATAACCTATTATAATGACAATTTTGTGGAAAAAAACAAAACAAAAAAAAATCTTTATTTTGCAAAGAATTGTGGGAAAAAATGACAACATCAAAAACCTCACCATGCATCTTACTAAATACCTTGGAATGTCTACTTTCAAAAAAGGGGTAATTTGGGGGGTATTTGTACTTTCCTGGCTTGTTCGGGTCGCAAGAAATTAGATAGGCCTTCAGTACATCAGGTGTGATCAATTTTTTATGATTTGCACCACAGCTTGTAGACTCTAAAACTTTCACACAGACCAAATAATATTCACTAATTTGGGTTATTTTTACCAAAGATATGTAGCAGTATAACTTGTGTCCAAAATTTATGAAGAAAAATGTATAATTTGCTAAATTTTATCACAGAAACAAAGAAAATTTGTTTGGTTTTTCAAAATTTTCAGTCTTTTTTCATTTATAGCGCAAAAAATAAAAAACCCAGAGGTGATCAAATACCACCAAAAAAAAAAGTGGCATGAAAAAAGGACATTCAAGTCTATTACATGCAAAACGCAATCTGCTGTGGGAAAAAAAAGTCTCTGACCCTTACCAGATTTTTCACTCTCCAGTTTAATCAACCCCAGAGTGGCTACAAACAGGCTGCAGGAGATCAGCAGCATTGACAAACAACAAAGATGAAAAAAGAAGATACAAGTATTTTCTTTAAAGAAAAAAAAAAAAGTCATCCGATACACAGGGCACACAAAATATAGAAAGGAAAAAGCAAAAGCAGAGACAGATGCAGGCTTTTCACTGTTTGGCCAGTGTGTGGGAAGGAAAGCGTTCTGCCAATATTATTATGTAAGGGTTTGTTCTATCAGAGAGGGTCAGCCAAGGAAATGTGGGAGCAGTCTGTAGAGGAAAGAAGCAGAGAACGTTCTCAGGAAAGATGATCAGCGATGAGCTCCGGACCATCTGTGTTCACTGACAACTCAGACATAAAGCCTACATGGTACAAATTGTATAGAGCACCCCGGAGGACGTATGTGATCTCTCCTTCCAGGAATCCTGACACTGCCATCCTCTTCTCCTGAAAATGCCCCCTGCCTGGCTGTCCTGCTGATCGAATGCTCTCTGTGCTTCCTGAGACACAACAGATATGTAGATCAGGAATGTCACCTTCCCTCATTTTCATGCTTGTCCGGAGTCACAACAGGTGTTGGAATACTTCCTCTTTCCAAGCCTCAGGCCTCCATCACACAGACACAGCTGCGTTTAGCTTTTCTATAAACCAGAAGTGATCAGAAACAACTGGTATGCCCTCCAGATCACTTTTTCCTGTGTTTAGATCTTCCTGTGGGTTAAGTTGCTTAGAGGTCGGGTTCACACTAAGTGTGGAGCGGCTCCCAGCGGGGGTCCGGTGCGGCTCCCAGCGGGGGTCCGGTGCGGCTCCCAGCGGGGGTCCGGTGCAGCCCCGTTCTCCATTTTAGGGATGGATTTGGTCCGAATTTTTTACTGAATTCAGACCTGAAAACTGAGCCAAAAACGCACAGGACCCCTCTGCTGTGCGCTCCACCGCCACCCCGGAGATGTGTGAACCGACTCCATTGCGAGTGTTCATGCGGCCTTAAAGCCTTAACACTCTGCCGTACTTGTGTACACATATTACATTTAGATAATGTCATATGTGCGTTCCTTGTAGTTTCTGTGAAAATAGAGAATACTAACCAGATCTCAGAAGCAGGCAGGTTCCATATCAGGCGTGGGCATCTAAGGCCCTCTACTCTTCATTTCAGGGATTCGGTGCAGATGGCTACCCAGCATGCACTTCCCGATCTTGTGAGTGCCCGCATGAGACTGTCAATGCCATGATGCCCGATTTAGATGGACAGTGCCCGCATCAAAAAGATGTATTGTACATACAGGCTGGTGCAAATCGGAGATACTCCATTCCTCACGGCAAATGCAGTTTTTCAAAAAATGTCGCATAACTCCTCCCGTTTGTGTCATCTTCGGTCTGGGTAGAACGCAAGATTTCGTCACTAGGGGATTCGCATAGACTCCTGGGATACATGACACCAATATCCCAGGAGTTCTTGCGAATCGCCTAGGTGGCCGCAGCTGGAAGTGCTGCTGAAAAGAAGAAAAAAGGTATTTACTTAAAAAAACATACATACATACATACATATATATATATATATATATATATACACCATTGTAAGAGGATTCTTAAAGCGGAGTTCCACCCAAAAGTGGAAGCTTATCTGCCTCCGATGCCTCCATATTTGGCACCTTTTGGGGAGGGGAAAAGGGAGCAGGTACTGCTCTTTGACAGGTACCTGTCCCCACTTGCGAGAAATCTTGCCGTTGCGAGATCACTCAGAAGTTCGGCCCCCCTCCCCCTTCCCCCGCCTCCGGTGTTCTGCCAAAACAGCCAACGCGCCAAAATCTCCAATCATGTCACTTCCGGCGACTCTGCAGCAACAGTAATTGGAGATTTCGACTAGTTACCTGTTTTCACCGAACCCCGTCAGCGTATACACTACGATACATGATAGAATTAGTAAACATTGATAGTCCGCCCGCTAATAGCCAACAACATGGCCGCCTCCAAGGTGGCGACAACCTTCAATGGCCATTATATAGATTCCACATGTAAAAAATGGGTGGAATTTTACTTTAAGGAAAAAACTACAAAGAAATTTGGGTTCTGCTGCAAAAAAAAAAAAAAAAACACACACACAACAAAAATGCACAAAGCATTAAAAAACGCATATCAACGCACATCTACTGAACTGCGCCAATCACACAGCGCATGTTATGTGAATGCGCCGTATATATATAAATTCGGAAACGTAATTTCCTTCCAGAAGCAATGACATTCCTGGCTGTCACTCTGATCCCTGGCTTATGAGGATCAGTATGACAGCCAGGCGGAGGAGAGTCAGTATGAAGAGATGACACATGGAAGGGACTCTGATCCTCCAATCACAGCCAGAGGAAGAAGACACACATGGAAGGGACTCTGATCCTCCAATCACAGCCAGAGGAAGAAGACACACATGAAGAGATGACACATGGAAGGGACTCTGATCCTCCAATCACAACCAGAGGAAGAATACACACATGAAGAGATGACACATGGAAGGGACGCTGATCCTCCAATCACAGCCAGAGGAAGAAGACACACATGGAGAGATGACACATGGAAGGGACGCTGATCCTCCAATCACAGCCAGAGGAAGAAGACACACATGAAGAGATGACACATGGAAGGGACTCTGATCCTCCAATCACAGCCAGAGGAAGAAGACACACATGAAGAGATGACACATGGAAGGGACTCTGATCCTCCAATCACAGCCAGAGGAAGAAGACACACATGAAGAGATGACACATGGAAGGGACTCTGATCCTCCAATCACAACCAGAGGAAGAATACACACATGAAGAGATGACACATGGAAGGGACGCTGATCCTCCAATCACAGCCAGAGGAAGAAGACACACATGGAGAGATGACACATGGAAGGGACGCTGATCCTCCAATCACAACCAGAGGAAGAATACACACATGAAGAGATGACACATGGAAGGGACGCTGATCCTCCAATCACAGCCAGAGGAAGAATACACACATGGAGAGATGACACATGGAAGGGACGCTGATCCTCCAATCACAACCAGAGGAAGAATACACACATGAAGAGATGACACATGGAAGGGACGCTGATCCTCCAATCACAGCCAGAGGAAGAAGACACACATGAAGAGATGACACATGGAAGGGACGCTGATCCTCCAATCACAGCCAGAGGAAGAAGACACACATGAAGAGATGACACATGGAAGGGACTCTGATCCTCCAATCACAGCCAGAGGAAGAAGACACACATGAAGAGATGACACATGGAAGGGACTCTGATCCTCCAATCACAGCCAGAGGAAGAAGACACACATGAAGAGATGACACATGGAAGGGACTCTGATCCTCCAATCACAACCAGAGGAAGAATACACACATGAAGAGATGACACATGGAAGGGACGCTGATCCTCCAATCACAGCCAGAGGAAGAATACACACATGGAGAGATGACACATGGAAGGGACTCTGATCCTCCAATCACAGCCAGAGGAAGAAGACACACATGAAGAGATGACACATGGAAGGGACTCTGATCCTCCAATCACAGCCAGAGGAAGAATACACACATGAAGAGATGACACATGGAAGGGACGCTGATCCTCCAATCACAGCCAGAGGAAGAAGACACACATGAAGAGATGACACATGGAAGGGACGCTGATCCTCCAATCACAGCCAGAGGAAGAATACACACATGAAGAGATGACACATGGAAGGGACGCTGATCCTCCAATCACAGCCAGAGGAAGAATACACACATGAAGAGATGACACATGGAAGGGACGCTGATCCTCCAATCACAGCCAGAGGAAGAATACACACATGGAGAGATGACACATGGAAGGGACTCTGATCCTCCAATCACAGCCAGAGGAAGAAGACACACATGAAGAGATGACACATGGAAGGGACTCTGATCCTCCAATCACAGCCAGAGGAAGAAGACACACATGAAGAGATGACACATGGAAGGGACTCTGATCCTCCAATCACAGCCAGAGGAAGAAGACACACATGAAGAGATGACACATGGAAGGGACGCTGATCCTCCAATCACAGCCAGAGGAAGAAGACACACATGAAGAGATGACACATGGAAGGGACTCTGATCCTCCAATCACAGCCAGAGGAAGAATACACACATGAAGAGATGACACATGGAAGGGACGCTGATCCTCCAATCACAGCCAGAGGAAGAAGACACACATGAAGAGATGACACATGGAAGGGACTCTGATCCTCCAATCACAGCCAGAGGAAGAATACACACATGAAGAGATGACACATGGAAGGGACTCTGATCCTCCAATCACAGCCAGAGGAAGAATACACACATGGAGAGATGACACATGGAAGGGACGCTGATCCTCCAATCACAGCCAGAGGAAGAAGACACACATGAAGAGATGACACATGGAAGGGACTCTGATCCTCCAATCACAGCCAGAGGAAGAATACACACATGAAGAGATGACACATGGAAGGGACGCTGATCCTCCAATCACAGCCAGAGGAAGAAGACACACATGAAGAGATGACACATGGAAGGGACTCTGATCCTCCAATCACAGCCAGAGGAAGAAGACACACATGAAGAGATGACACATGGAAGGGACGCTGATCCTCCAATCACAGCCAGAGGAAGAATACACACATGAAGAGATGACACATGGAAGGGACTCTGATCCTCCAATCACAGCCAGAGGAAGAAGACACACATGAAGAGATGACACATGGAAGGGACTCTGATCCTCCAATCACAGCCAGAGGAAGAATACACACATGAAGAGATGACACATGGAAGGGACTCTGATCCTCCAATCACAGCCAGAGGAAGAAGACACACATGAAGAGATGACACATGGAAGGGACGCTGATCCTCCAATCACAGCCAGAGGAAGAAGACACACATGAAGAGATGACACATGGAAGGGACTCTGATCCTCCAATCACAGCCAGAGGAAGAAGACACACATGAAGAGATGACACATGGAAGGGACTCTGATCCTCCAATCACAGCCAGAGGAAGAAGACACACATGAAGAGATGACACATGGAAGGGACTCTGATCCTCCAATCACAGCCAGAGGAAGAATACACACATGGAGAGATGACACATGGAAGGGACGCTGATCCTCCAATCACAGCCAGAGGAAGAATACACACATGAAGAGATGACACATGGAAGGGACGCTGATCCTCCAATCACAGCCAGAGGAAGAAGACACACATGAAGAGATGACACATGGAAGGGACTCTGATCCTCCAATCACAGCCAGAGGAAGAATACACACATGAAGAGATGACACATGGAAGGGACTCTGATCCTCCAATCACAGCCAGAGGAAGAATACACACATGAAGAGATGACACATGGAAGGGACGCTGATCCTCCAATCACAGCCAGAGGAAGAAGACACACATGAAGAGATGACACATGGAAGGGACTCTGATCCTCCAATCACAGCCAGAGGAAGAATACACACATGAAGAGATGACACATGGAAGGGACGCTGATCCTCCAATCACAGCCAGAGGAAGAAGACACACATGAAGAGATGACACATGGAAGGGACTCTGATCCTCCAATCACAGCCAGAGGAAGAAGACACACATGAAGAGATGACACATGGAAGGGACGCTGATCCTCCAATCACAGCCAGAGGAAGAATACACACATGAAGAGATGACACATGGAAGGGACTCTGATCCTCCAATCACAGCCAGAGGAAGAAGACACACATGAAGAGATGACACATGGAAGGGACTCTGATCCTCCAATCACAGCCAGAGGAAGAATACACACATGAAGAGATGACACATGGAAGGGACTCTGATCCTCCAATCACAGCCAGAGGAAGAATACACACATGAAGAGATGACACATGGAAGGGACGCTGATCCTCCAATCACAGCCAGAGGAAGAAGACACACATGAAGAGATGACACATGGAAGGGACTCTGATCCTCCAATCACAGCCAGAGGAAGAATACACACATGAAGAGATGACACATGGAAGGGACTCTGATCCTCCAATCACAGCCAGAGGAAGAATACACACATGGAGAGATGACACATGGAAGGGACGCTGATCCTCCAATCACAGCCAGAGGAAGAAGACACACATGAAGAGATGACACATGGAAGGGACTCTGATCCTCCAATCACAGCCAGAGGAAGAATACACACATGAAGAGATGACACATGGAAGGGACGCTGATCCTCCAATCACAGCCAGAGGAAGAAGACACACATGAAGAGATGACACATGGAAGGGACTCTGATCCTCCAATCACAGCCAGAGGAAGAAGACACACATGAAGAGATGACACATGGAAGGGACGCTGATCCTCCAATCACAGCCAGAGGAAGAATACACACATGAAGAGATGACACATGGAAGGGACTCTGATCCTCCAATCACAGCCAGAGGAAGAAGACACACATGAAGAGATGACACATGGAAGGGACTCTGATCCTCCAATCACAGCCAGAGGAAGAATACACACATGAAGAGATGACACATGGAAGGGACTCTGATCCTCCAATCACAGCCAGAGGAAGAAGACACACATGAAGAGATGACACATGGAAGGGACTCTGATCCTCCAATCACAGCCAGAGGAAGAAGACACACATGGAGAGATGACACATGGAAGGGACGCTGATCCTCCAATCACAGCCAGAGGAAGAAGACACACATGAAGAGATGACACATGGAAGGGACGCTGATCCTCCAATCACAGCCAGAGGAAGAATACACACATGAAGAGATGACACATGGAAGGGACTCTGATCCTCCAATCACAGCCAGAGGAAGAAGACACACATGAAGAGATGACACATGGAAGGGACGCTGATCCTCCAATCACAGCCAGAGGAAGAATACACACATGAAGAGATGACACATGGAAGGGACTCTGATCCTCCAATCACAGCCAGAGGAAGAAGACACACATGAAGAGATGACACATGGAAGGGACTCTGATCCTCCAATCACAGCCAGAGGAAGAATACACACATGAAGAGATGACACATGGAAGGGACTCTGATCCTCCAATCACAGCCAGAGGAAGAAGACACACATGAAGAGATGACACATGGAAGGGACTCTGATCCTCCAATCACAGCCAGAGGAAGAAGACACACATGGAGAGATGACACATGGAAGGGACGCTGATCCTCCAATCACAGCCAGAGGAAGAAGACACAGAGTGTGGACCATGAGGGTCAGGAAAGAGTTAAATGCCAGGAATGAGGCAGGTGACGTCAGAGGGGGCGGGCCGCCGGGTGTCCCTGGCTGTGCTGGGAGGATCCATTGATCACCAGGGATGGGATCGGGACGAATCATTACCTGGGGAGAAGGTGAGCGGCCGCCCTGCGCTGTCCGCCGCCTGGATGTAGAAATATCTGACCGGGAGGGTGATGGAGGCTTCCAGCCCCGGACCCCATACCAGGCTCCGCTCCGGGCTCAGCGGCTCTGCCCCGGCACACACACACAGGGCCAGGAGGAGGAGCGGGGGCCCCGGAGAGAAGGACAGCCCGGAGTACGCCATGTGTGCCCGAAACTCTGCCCCGCTCCGCTCCTCCAGTCATTCAAACTTCTCAGGGGGGAGGGGGCCGGAGGATCTGGCCGCTTCTGATTGGTGCTCTGTGCGGCCAATCAACACATCGTCCTGTACTGTGTGTGGAGGGGACAGTCTGCAAAGATCCCACCGACTGAGGGTACACATGGGACCAGTATATAATATCCCCAGTATAATTGTCTGCCCAGTATGTAATATCCCCAGTATAATTGTCTGCCCAGTATAATTGTCTGCCCAGTATGTAATATCCCCAGTATAATTGTCTGCCCAATATGTAATATCCCCAGTATAATTGTCTGCCCAGTATGTAATATCCCCAGTATAATGGTCTTCCCAGTATGTAATATCCCCAGTATAATTGTCTGCCCAGTATAATTGTCTGCCCAGTATGTAATATCCCCAGTATAATTCTCTGCCCAGTATGTAATATCCCCAGTATAATTGTCTGCCCAGTATGTAATATCCCCAGTATAATTGTCTGCCCATTATGTAATATTCCCAGTATAATTGTCTGCCCAGTATGTAATATCCCCAGTATAATTGTCTGCCCAGTATGTAATATCCCCAGTATAATTCTCTGCCCAGTATGTAATATCCCCAGTATAATTCTCTGCCCAGTATGTAATATCCCCAGTATAATTGTCTGCCCAGTATGTAATATCCCCAGTATAATTGTCTGCCCATTATGTAATATTCCCAGTATAATTGTCTGCCCATTATGTAATATTCCCAGTATAATTGTCTGCCCAGTATGTAATATTCCCAGTATAATGGTCTTCCCAGTATGTAATATCCCCAGTATAATTGTCTGCCCATTATGTAATATTCCCAGTATAATTGTCTGCCCAGTATGTAATATCCCCAGTATAATGGTCTGCCCAGTATATAATATCCCCAGTATAATGGTCTGCCCAGTATATAATATCCCCAGTATAATGGTCTGCCCAGTATATAATATCCCCAGTATAATGGTCTGCCCAGTATATAATATCCCCAGTATAATGGTCTGCCCAGTATATAATATCCCCAGTATAATGGTCTGCCCAGTATGTGTTATTCCCAGTATAATGGTCTGCCCAGTATGTGTTATTCCCAGTATAATGGTCTGCCCAGTATGTAATATCCCCAGTATAATGGTCTGCCCAGTATGTAATATCCCCAGTATAATTGTCTGCCCAGTATGTAATATCCCCAGTATAATGGTCTGCCCAGTATGTAATATCCCCAGTATAATGGTCTGCCCAGTATGTAATATCCCCAGTATAATGGTCTGCCCAGTATGTAATATCCCCAGTATAATGGTCTTCCCAGTATGTAATATCCCCAGTATAATTGTCTGCCCATTATGTAATATTCCCAGTATAATTGTCTGCCCAGTATGTAATATCCCCAGTATAATGGTCTGCCCAGTATGTAATATCCCCAGTATAATGGTCTGCCCAGTATGTAATATCCCCAGTATAATGGTCTGCCCAGTATGTAATATCCCCAGTATAATGGTCTGCCCAGGATGTGTTATTCCCAGTATAATTGTCTGCCCAGGATGTGTTATTCCCAGTATAATTGTCTGCCCAGGATGTGTTATTCCCAGTATAATTGTCTGCCCAGGATGTGTTATTCCCAGTATAATTATCTGCCCAGTATGTGTTATTCCCAGTATAATTGTCTGCCCAGTATGTGTTATTCCCAGTATAATTGTCTGCCCAGTATGTGTTATTCCCAGTATAATGGTCTGCCCAGTATGTGTTATTCCCAGTATAATGGTCTGCCCAGTATGTGTTATTCCCAGTATAATGGTCTGCCCAGTATGTGTTATTCCCAGTATAATGGTCTGCCCAGTATAATGGTCTGCCTAGTATGTGTTATGCCCAGTATAATGGTCTGCCCAGTATGTAAAATCCCCAGTATAATTGTCTGCCCAGTATGTGTTATTCCCAGTATAATGGTCTGCCCAGTATGTGTTATTCCCAGTATAATGGTCTGCCCAGTATGTGTTATTCCCAGTATAATGGTCTGCCCAGTATGTGTTATTCCCAGTATAATGGTCTGCCCAGTATGTGTTATTCCCAGTATAATGGTCTGCCCAGTATGTGTTATTCCCAGTATAATGGTCTGCCCAGTATGTATTATGCCCAGTATGTGTTATTCTCAGTAGAATTGTCTGCCCAGTATGTAATATCCCCAGTATAATTGTCTGCCCAGTATGTAATATCCCCAGTATAATTGTCTGCCCAGTATGTAATATCCCCAGTATAATTGTCTGCCCAGTATGTGTTATTCCCAGTATAATGGTCTGCCCAGTATGTATTATCCCCAGTATGTACTATTCCCAGTATAATGGTTTGCCCAGTGTTTCCAGTACATTGACCTGTCACAATTCTTCCCAGTATAATGATCTTCCAAGTATTATTCCCTTCTAACGATCTGCCAAATATTCCTAATATAATGATATTCCCAGTATTATTGATCTTCCCAATATAATGATCTTCCCCCTATTATTCCCAGTGTTATGATCTGCCCACCTTTTTTCCCAGTATAATGGTCTGCCCACCTTTTTCCCAGTATAATGGTCTGCCCACCTTTTTTCCCAGTATAATGGTCTGCCCGGCTTTATTTTCAGTATAATGATCTTCCCAGTATTATTCATAATATAATGATCTGCCCAATATTGCCAGTATAATGATCTGCCCAGCTGTATTCCCAGTATATTGATCTGCCCAGCTGTATTCCCAGTATATTAATCTGCCCAGCTGTATTCCCAGTATAATGGTCTGCCCACCTTTATGCCCAGTATAATGGTCTGCCCACCTTTATGCCCAGTATAATGGTCTGCCCACCTTTATGCCCAGTATAATGGTCTGCCCACCTTTATGCCCAGTATAATGGTCTGCCCACCTTTATGCCCAGTATAATGATTTTCCCAGTATTATTCCCAATATAATGATTTTCCCAGTATTATTCCCAATATAATGATTTTCCCAGTATTATTCCCAATATAATGATTTTCCCAGTATTATTCCCAATATAATGATCTGCCTAGTATTTTCACTATAATGAATTGCCTAGTATTTTCACTATAATGATCTGCCTAGTATTTTCACTATAATGATCTTCCCCAGTATATTGATCTTCCCAATAATGATTTTCCCAGTATTATTCCCAATATAATGATATTCCCAGTGTTCTCAGTATAATGATCTGCCCAGCTTTATTCTCAGTATAGTGATCTTCCCAGTATTATTCCCAATATAATGATCTGCTCAGTATTCTCAGTATAAAGATTTCCCCAGTTATTATTCCCAGTTTAATGATCTCCCCAGTATTATTCCCAAGTGCGCTTCAAAAAAAGGACTGTGCTGAGGGAAGCCAGAGAGAGAGAGCCAGGCCGCCGAGCACCACCAGAGAGAGAGAGAGAGAGAGCGAGAGAGCCAGGCCGCCGAGCACCACCAGAGAGAGAGAGCCAGGCCGCCGAGCACCACCAGAGAGAGAGAGCCAGGCCGCCGAGCACCACCAGAGAGAGAGAGCCAGGCCGCCGAGCACCACCAGAGAGAGAGAGCCAGGCCGCCGAGCACCACCAGAGAGAGAGAGCCAGGCCGCCGAGCACCACCAGAGAGAGAGAGCCAGGCCGCCGAGCACCACCAGAGAGAGAGAGCCAGGCCGCC
Source organism: Rana muscosa (assembly GCA_029206835.1). NCBI lineage: Eukaryota > Metazoa > Chordata > Amphibia > Anura > Ranidae > Rana > Rana muscosa. The sequence goes on from CM055117.1 coordinate 927,291,655, forward strand.
GAGCACCACCAGAGAGAGAGAGCCAGGCCGCCGAGCACCACCAGAGAGAGAGCCAGGCCGCCGAGCACCACCAGAGAGAGAGCCAGGCCGCCGAGCACCACCAGAGAGAGAGAGCCAGGCCGCCGAGCACCACCAGAGAGAGAGAGCCAGGCCGCCGAGCACCACCAGAGAGAGAGAGCCAGGCCGCCGAGCACCACCAGAGAGAGAGCCAGGCCGCCGCGAGCACCACCAGAGAGAGAGCCAGGCCGCCGAGCACCACCAGAGAGAGAGCCAGGCCGCCGAGCACCACCAGAGAGAGAGAGCCAGGCCGCCGAGCACCACCAGAGAGAGAGAGAGAGCCAGGCCGCCGAGCACCACCAGAGAGAGAGCCAGGCCGCCGAGCACCACCAGAGAGAGAGCCAGGCCGCCGAGCACCACCAGAGAGAGAGCCAGGCCGCCGAGCACCACCAGAGAGAGAGAGCCAGGCCGCCGAGCACCACCAGAGAGAGAGAGCCAGGCCGCCGAGCACCACCAGAGAGAGAGAGCCAGGCCGCCGAGCACCACCAGAGAGAGAGAGCCAGGCCGCCGAGCACCACCAGAGAGAGAGAGCCAGGCCGCCGAGCACCACCAGAGAGAGAGAGAGAGCCAGGCCGCCGAGCACCACCAGAGAGAGAGAGCCAGGCCGCCGAGCACCACCAGAGAGAGAGAGCCAGGCCGCCGAGCACCACCAGAGAGAGAGAGCCAGGCCGCCGAGCACCACCAGAGAGAGAGAGCCAGGCCGCCGAGCACCACCAGAGAGAGAGCCAGGCCGCCGAGCACCACCAGAGAGAGAGCCAGGCCGCCGAGCACCACCAGAGAGAGAGCCAGGCCGCCGAGCACCACCAGAGAGAGAGCCAGGCCGCCGAGCACCACCAGAGAGAGAGAGAGCCAGGCCGCCGAGCACCACCAGAGAGAGAGCCAGGCCGCCGAGCACCACCAGAGAGAGAGCCAGGCCGCCGAGCACCACCAGAGAGAGAGCCAGGCCGCCGAGCACCACCAGAGAGAGAGCCAGGCCGCCGAGCACCACCAGAGAGAGAGAGAGCCAGGCCGCCGAGCACCACCAGAGAGAGCGCGCCAGGCCGCCGAGCACCACCAGAGAGAGCGCGCCAGGCCGCCGAGCACCACCAGAGAGAGCGCGCCAGGCCGCCGAGCACCACCAGAGAGAGCGCGCCAGGCCGCCGAGCACCACCAGAGAGAGCGCGCCAGGCCGCCGAGCACCACCAGAGAGAGCGCGCCAGGCCGCCGAGCACCACCAGAGAGAGCGCGCCAGGCCGCCGAGCACCCAGAGAGAGCGCGCCAGGCCGCCGAGCACCACCAGAGAGAGCGCGCCAGGCCGCCGAGCACCACCAGAGAGCGCGCCAGGCCGCCGAGCACCACCAGAGAGCGCGCCAGGCCGCCGAGCACCACCAGAGAGAGCGCGCCAGGCCGCCGAGCACCACCAGAGAGAGAGCGCCAGGCCGCCGAGCACCACCAGAGAGAGAGCGCCAGGCCGCCGAGCACCACCAGAGAGAGAGCGCCAGGCCGCCGAGCACCACCAGAGAGAGAGCGCCAGGCCGCCGAGCACCACCAGAGAGAGAGCGCCAGGCCGCCGAGCACCACCAGAGAGAGAGCGCCAGGCCGCCGAGCACCACCAGAGAGAGAGCGCCAGGCCGCCGAGCACCACCAGAGAGAGAGAGCCAGGCCGCCGAGCACCACCAGAGAGAGAGAGCCAGGCCGCCGAGCACCACCAGAGAGAGAGAGCCAGGCCGCCGAGCACCACCAGAGAGAGAGAGCCAGGCCGCCGAGCACCACCAGAGAGAGAGAGCCAGGCCGCCGAGCACCACCAGAGAGAGAGAGCCAGGCCGCCGAGCACCACCAGAGAGAGAGAGAGCCAGGCCGCCGAGCACCACCAGAGAGAGAGCCAGGCCGCCGAGCACCACCAGAGAGAGAGAGCCAGGCCGCCGAGCACCACCAGAGAGAGAGAGCCAGGCCGCCGAGCACCACCAGAGAGAGAGAGCCAGGCCGCCGAGCACCACCAGAGAGAGAGAGCCAGGCCGCCGAGCACCACCAGAGAGAGAGAGCCAGGCCGCCGAGCACCACCAGAGAGAGAGAGCCAGGCCGCCGAGCACCACCAGAGAGAGAGAGCCAGGCCGCCGAGCACCACCAGAGAGAGCGCGCCAGGCCGCCGAGCACCACCAGAGAGAGCGCGCCAGGCCGCCGAGCACCACCAGAGAGAGCGCGCCAGGCCGCCGAGCACCACCAGAGAGAGCGCGCCAGGCCGCCGAGCACCACCAGAGAGAGCGCGCCAGGCCGCCGAGCACCACCAGAGAGAGCGCGCCAGGCCGCCGAGCACCACCAGAGAGCGCCAGGCCGCCGAGCACCACCAGAGAGCGCCAGGCCGCCGAGCACCGAGAGAGAGCGCCAGGCCGCGAGCACCACCAGAGAGAGAGCGCCAGGCCGCCGAGCACCACCAGAGAGAGAGCGCCAGGCCGCCGAGCACCACCGAGAGAGAGCGCCAGGCCGCCGAGCACCACCAGAGAGAGAGCGCCAGGCCGCCGAGCACCACCAGAGAGAGAGCGCCAGGCCGCCGAGCACCACCAGAGAGAGAGCGCCAGGCCGCCGAGCACCACCAGAGAGAGAGCGCCAGGCCGCCGAGCACCACCAGAGAGAGAGCGCCAGGCCGCCGAGCACCACCAGAGAGAGAGCGCCAGGCCGCCGAGCACCACCAGAGAGAGAGCGCCAGGCCGCCGAGCACCACCAGAGAGAGAGCGCCAGGCCGCCGAGCACCACCAGAGAGAGAGCGCCAGGCCGCCGAGCACCACCAGAGAGAGAGCGCCAGGCCGCCGAGCACCACCAGAGAGAGAGCGCCAGGCCGCCGAGCACCACCAGAGAGAGAGCGCCAGGCCGCCGAGCACCACCAGAGAGAGAGCGCCAGGCCGCCGAGCACCACCAGAGAGAGAGCGCCAGGCCGCCGAGCACCACCAGAGAGAGCGCCAGGCCGCCGAGCACCACCAGAGAGAGAGCGCCAGGCCGCCGAGCACCACCAGAGAGAGCCAGGCCGCCGAGCACCACCAGAGAGAGAGAGCCAGGCCGCCGAGCACCACCAGAGAGAGAGAGCCAGGCCGCCGAGCACCACCAGAGAGAGAGAGCCAGGCCGCCGAGCACCACCAGAGAGAGAGAGCCAGGCCGCCGAGCACCACCAGAGAGAGAGCCAGGCCGCCGAGCACCACCAGAGAGAGAGAGCCAGGCCGCCGAGCACCACCAGAGAGAGAGAGCCAGGCCGCCGAGCACCACCAGAGAGAGAGAGCCAGGCCGCCGAGCACCACCAGAGAGAGAGAGCCAGGCCGCCGAGCACCACCAGAGAGAGGAGAGCCAGGCCGCCGAGCACCACCAGAGAGAGAGAGCCAGGCCGCCGAGCACCACCAGAGAGAGAGAGCCAGGCCGCCGAGCACCACCAGAGAGCGAGCCAGGCGGCGAGCACCACCAGAGAGAGAGCGAGCCAGGCCGCCGAGCACCACCAGAGGGAGAGCGAGCCAGGCCGCCGAGCACCACCAGAGGGAGAGCGAGCCAGGCCGCCGAGCACCACCAGAGAGAGAGCGAGCCAGGCCGCCGAGCACCACCAGAGAGAGAGCCACGTTGCCCAGCACCACCAGAGAGAGAGAGACTGAGCCACTGCCAGGGTACAGATGAGCTACACTACTGACCAGAGTCTCCCTGGGCAACCCAGAGAGAGCGAGCCAGGCCGCCGAGCACCACCAGAGAGAGAGCGAGCCAGGCCGCCGAGCACCACCAGAGAGAGAGCGAGCCAGGCCGCCGAGCACCACCAGAGAGAGAGCCACGTTGCCCAGCACCACCAGAGAGAGAGAGACTGAGCCACTGCCAGGGTACAGATGAGCTACACTACTGACCAGAGTCTCCCTGGGCAACCCAGAGAGAGCGAGCCAGGCCGCCGAGCACCACCAGAGAGAGAGCGAGCCAGGCCGCCGAGCACCACCAGAGAGAGAGCGAGCCAGGCCGCCGAGCACCACCAGAGAGAGAGCCACGTTGCCCAGCACCACCAGAGAGAGAGAGACTGAGCCACTGCCAGGGTACAGATGAGCTACACTACTGACCAGAGTCTCCCTGGCAACCCAGAGAGAGCGAGCCAGGCCGCCGAGCACCACCAGAGAGAGAGCGAGCCAGGCCGCCGAGCACCACCAGAGAGAGAGCGAGCCAGGCCGCCGAGCACCACCAGAGAGAGAGCGAGCCAGGCCGCCGAGCACCACCAGAGAGAGAGCGAGCCAGGCCGCCGAGCACCACCAGAGAGAGAGAGACTGAGCCACTGCCAGGGTACAGATGAGCTACACTACTGACCAGAGTCTCCCTGGGCAACCCAGAGTGAGGGAAAGTCCATCCGGAGGGATCACTGTTGCAGTTCCGCTGGGTCTGGTAAAAGGGCCTGTCGGCCATTATCCATTACTGTACCTAGGGACTAAGCCATTAGGAACTGCCTAACCTGCTATCCTCTGGCCCTAATACTGCCTGCGAGCCTTAACTGCCACAACGCACGCCAACAAGCTCAAACGCTGGGCTGCTGGCCCACAAAACGGGGAGGGGGGTGACACCAAGTTTTACTGCACCAGGGGGACACCAACCCTAGTGACGCCACTGCTTCCGGGTTTTCCTGCCAGGTCCAAAGGCGCAGGTGTGGGTCTGCGGACCACAGCTGAAGAAATAGGTGCTGCAAAAATCTCCACCCCCGCCACCTCCAGGCGGTGACTGGCTACACCCCCAAAATGGTAGCAGCCATTAAAAGGTGGGGTATACACGGGCAAGCCAAAGGGGGCGGAAAAATTCGTTTTTGCCTAGTGTGTCAAAAATCCTTGCACCAGCCCTGCTGTCAGAATATACGAACAATGCCTGCAGGCACAGTTTGTCCTCCAATTATTAAGCTTGGGTCTTTTGACAGGTGATTGATTATTTTACTTTTGTCGAGCTGGCAGAGCCACCCACTGTTAAGCTGGGTATAATTTATACTACTAGTATATTATTTTATTATTATTATATTATTTATATTACTAGTAGAATTTTGAAATCAAATTCATAAAAAATTCTTAGTACAATAAAATCTTGTTCAATAGTAGTTCAAGATTTTGTTTGCATTTAACATTGATTTTGGAATGAATCGATTTTACCGAATGAAACCCCCTACACAGTTAGAAATTTGTACATTTGAGAAAACAAATTCATCCTGCCCCTTCAAATCTGACCCCCGTAATGTTTAGAAAAATGAATGAAACTTTCTTACAATGAAAATATTCAACCAAAATTCTACTAGTGTATACCAAGCTTTGGGATTTCAGGTGAAATTCTAGTGTTTAGTCCCCCCCCCCCCCCGGAGACTTGAGTTTTGTCTGCCTTGTATTCCTGGTTCCGGTTCTGCCTGATGTTAATCTTCTAAGGCCCCCTTTCACACAGGACGGATCAGTAATGATCCGCCCCGTGAACATCCGCTTGCTCAGCAGGGATCGCTCCCTTGATCCCCGCTGAGCCGGCGGATGACTGGGCGGTCCCCGCACACTGTGCAGGGACCGCCCTGTCAGATCTCTGCTCTCCCCTATGGGGGATCGGATGAACAGGGACCGTCTGTCTGTGTTCATCCGATCCGCTCCGCAGACGGATAGAAAAATAGAAATTTTTCTATCCTGAAAAACGGAGCATAGCGGACACGGGGGAGATCGGGTGTCAGCGGATGTTCATCCGCTGACATCCGCTATCCCATAGGGATACATGTATGTCCGTTTTTTCATCCGAAAACGGATGGGTGGAAAACGGACATACGGTCCGCCCGTGTGAAGGGGCTTGTCTCTATTTTGGTGATATGTACTGCTTCAATGTTTCTCTCCTCCTTGTGTGCTTCTGTTTTCATATACCCTTCAGGGGAGAAATCTCAGGAAAACAAGGATGTAGCATCATTGCTGGTGGCTAGATCCTCCTGTGAAAAACACATAATAGGAAAGATTAAAGATTAACCACTTCAGCCCCGGACCATTCGGCTGGCCAATGGCCAGATCACTTTTTGCGATTCGGCACTACGTCGCTTTAACTGACAATTGCGCGGTCGTGCGACGTGGCTTCCAAACAAAATTGACGTTCTTTTTTCCCCACAAATAGATCTTTCTTTTGGTGGTATTTGATCACCTCTGTGGTTTTTATTTTTTGCGCTATAAACAAAAATAGAGCGACAATTTTGAAAAAACTGCAATACTTTTTGCTATAATAAATATCCCCAAAAAATATATAAAAAACCTTTTTTTTTCCTCAGTTTAGGCCGATGCGTATTCTTCTACATATTTTTGGCAAAAAAATCGCAATAAACGTTTATTGATTTTGGTTTGCTCAAAAGTTATAGCTTCTACAAAATAGGGGATAGTTTTATGGCATTTTATTAATATTTTTTTTTTTTTTACTAGTAATGGCGGCGATCAGCGATTTTTATCGTGACTGCGACATTATGGCGGACACATCGGACACTTTTTGGCGCTATTTTGGGACCATTCACATTTATACAGCGATCAGTGCTATAAAAATGCACTGATTACTGTGTAAATGTGACTGGCAGTGAAGGGGTTAACCAGTAGGGGAAGGGGTTAAGTGTCTCCTAGGGATGTGTTCTAACTGTAGGGGGGATGGGCTACGTGTGACACCGACACTGATCACCGGGAGCAGTGTCCTGTCACTAGGCAGAACGGGAAAATGCTTGTTTACATCAGCATTTCTCCGTTCTTCCTCTCCGTGAGACGACCGCAGGACCCGCGGTCAGACTCACGGAGCTTGTGGCGGCGCGCGGGTGCCCACAATGCCGCGTCTTAAAGGCGACATATATATATATACATACACGTCGATCTGCCCAGCCGTGCCATTCTGCCGACGTATATAGTCGCGCAGCGGTCGGCAAGGGGTTAAAATTAAATTTTTGTAATCAACAGGATTATTTTTGAGGTTCATACTAAAGCAGTAATTACAATTCATTCCCAAAGTGTCTTTTTTTTTTGTTTGCCTGAGTTTAAAGGAGTAGTAAAGTTACATGTTTTTTCACCTTAATGCATCCTATGCATTAAGGTGAAAAAACATTCGACAATACCCCGCCCCCCCCCGAGACCCCGTTTTTCTTACCTGGCCCCTCGAAAGTCCCATGCTCGTCCCCGTCATCCTCTTCGTTTTTCAGCCTGGCGGCCGATTGGCTACACTGGATGGATTGAAAGCAGCGCAGCCATTGGCTGGCGCTGCTGTCAATCACATCCAATGAGGCGGCACGCCGGGGGGCGGGGCCGCTGTATCACAGGAGCGCGCCCGCAATCACTCCACACCATGCGAGCTCACTCGCATTAAGGTGTGGAGTCCTTGCGGGGAGGAGCCAAGACAGCCGCCGAGGGACCCCAGAAGACAGGATCGGGGCCACTGTGTGCAAAACGAGCTGCATAGTGGAGGTAAGTATAACATGTTTGTTATTTTTAAGCAAAAAAAAGGGAAGCTTTAGTGCTCCTTTAAGGGGCAACAATTTATTGTTTTGGTGTCTAGGAAACAGGTGACTTGTTCAAGGTTAAAGCGGAGTTCCACCCTTTTTTTATGTTTATTAAAAGTCAGCAGCTACAAAAAGTGTAGCTGCTGGCTTTTAATAAACATACACTTACCTGCTCCACTGTCCAGCGACGCGCCGCCTGGAGCTCCGCTCCTCTCCCCCCCTCCTCCGCCGGCGCGTCCATTCACAGTGTGGGCACCCGGCCGTGACAGCTTTCGGCTTCACGGCCGGGCACTCACTGCGCATGCGCGAACGGCGCAGCGCTCTGTGAGTGGACAGAGCGATCGCCTGGGACCTGTCATGTCCCAGGTGATCGCCTACAGGGAGGAGCCGCCACAAGGCGATATGACGTATCGCCTTGGCGGCTCCAGGGCGGAAGGAGGAAGTGGGACAGGAAGTCCCACTCCTACTGAAGCCCCCACTCCCCCCCCAAAAAAATTACATGCCAAATGTGGCATGTAAGGGGGTGAGGAGTGGAATAAAAAAAAGTTCAAAACTTGGTGGAACTCCACTTTAAATATCCTCAACACAGCTACTACCTGCAGAAAATCTCTCTGGAGGGTATGTGCGGACATTGTCTGTTGGCCACGACAAATGGATATCCAGACATCTGAATCAGCAAGAACGTGCAACAACTGACGTCTGTTCAGGTCACTCGGCCACCTGTTGATGACTTCATTGTTGGAAAGTCACTAATGAATTACAACAGTAGTAAGATAGGTTAGGTGAAGATGAGAAGTGTAGACAGCAATGTCATTTTCACAATTTGTTCAAAAGATTTGAAGTTCATATTTTTGTTCACCATACATCCCTGCGCTAGTTTCCTGTTATGAAGATCAAAACCAGACTTCTAAATGATGGTGCACCAGTCTCTTACCCCTGTCTCCATTTATACTGAAACATGATCTCCAATGATTGGTGATGGGGAAGATAGTGTAGCACCCTGGTCCTAAAGAGGGCTGCTCACAAATTTAGTTTGCTAGGTAGTAACTAGCTTGGCTAATTGTTAGGGTGATCCACTGACTTTTGCACTAAACCTGAATTTGGTGCACCTCTCTCTTTTGTCACTAGGTGGCATTAGAATGACAAGGGCATAGTGAATTCAGCCTAGGAGTGGATAGGTTGTCCCAGCCAATCGGTAGAAGTCTCTTTGGCCCCATGGCCTGCTGGGAGAGCCTATTTATTTGGGAGGAGTCAGGTGATCGTGGGTTCTGGGCCACCTGGATGGCTGTCTGACTGGACGTGTGTTGTATTGCTCCCAGCTGCTAGGCCAGAAGTCTGAGGCCTATCCAGTACTGAGAAGCAGCGCAGGGTTGGGGCTTCAGGTCGGGAGCCTAAACAAGTTGTAGAGGTTCAACCGGACAGGAGAACCGAATGTTGCCAGAGGCGAAGGAGAAGCAGTTGCCATAAGGGTCGACCACTCCTGTTACTAGAGGCAAGTGAGGATCAAGGTCAGAGGAAAAGGGGAAACGGTTGCCACCAAGGGACAACCTCTCCTGTTATCAGAGGCCAGTGCATGACGTCTGAAGAAGTACCAGAGCAGTCTTTTTCACTAGCCAGGGACGGTGAAGAAGTGGGAAAGCTTCAGCAGAGTCAAGTCAGGGACCCAGTGGGTAGCGTGGGTGAAGCTTGGAGGAGTATACAGCGGGTTAGCTGTGGAAAAGCTCAGGGGATCCAGCGGCTGGGATCTTGGAAGTCTAGTGAGAGACTGGGAGCTCAGTGTGAAGATCTACAGGGGGATACTGTGAGATGTGAGAAGATCTACAACGGGATACTGTGAGTTACGTGTACAGATCTATATTGACTGTTGAAAGTTCAGTTGCTATAGAAGGCAGCAGTTCTACAAATACAATGCGCTGCATTTAGCTTAAAGGCCCTTTGCCAGTATTGCTGTCAGCCTATTACTATTTTTGGTCTGCCAATCTGCCTAAGGGGGTCCTAGCCCTAAACCCCCTCTCCCCCAGTTCTTGTTCAGAGACAATAAAATATATTTTGCTGCATTTAAAAAGTGACTGGTGCCCATGTTTCCAACTTGCATTACACCCACCATGCCCAGTGACCTACACCCCGAGGAGGAATGTCAGCTTCCCTTGACTCTGTAGGCCTACTTCAGGCCTCTGGAAGTCAGGGGCATTGCTACAATAGGCTAGCCTGCAATAGGCTGGTTCAATCTGCAACGCTCAGACCACTCCTACCCCCCCTTTTTTTTTCTTCCTTATGCCATGGCCTAAGCCAGGAGTGTATTTTTATCTGACAAGCTGACTGCCAACTATCAGATCAAAGCGATACACCCCCCCCGTAACAGCTGCCCCTCCCCAATGCGCGCACCCCCTCTATGCATCCAGAGTTCCCCAATATGGTGGAATAAAAGTATCAAAATGTTTAAAACTTAAAAAAAAATAAAGATACACTTAGGCCCCTTTCACACTGGGGCGGGCAGGAGCGGTGGCGGTATAGCAGCGCGATTTTCAGCGCTGCTATACCGTCGTTCTTACCGCGGTATGCGGTCGTTAGGGGGGTGAATTTAACCCCCGCTAGCGGCCGAAAAAGGGTTAATACCGCCCGCAAACCGCGGCTATTGCCGCGGTTTGCGGGCGGTATTACCGCGCTGTCCCATTGATTTCAATGGGAGACCGCGGTAAAGGAGCGGTGAACACACCGCTCCTTTACCGCTGTAAAGAAGCGGCTAGCAGGACTTTTGGAGCAGTCCTGCTAGCGCACCGCTTCAGTGTGAAAGCCTTCGGGCTTTCACATTGAAGGCTAAAGGGCATGATTTTTTCATGCGGTATAATAGCGCTAATATTAGCGCTAAACCGCATGAAAAACGCCCCAGTGTGAAAGGGGCCTTAACCACTTAACGACCGCCCACCGCCGATTTACGTCGGCAGAATGGCACGGACAGGCAGAATCACGTAGATCTACGTGATCGCCTTTGTGCAGTTGGGGGGTCCATCCGGACCCCCCTTCACTGCAGTGAGCGGCCGTTAAGTGTTCGGGAGCGATCAGGCATGAGGGGGCGGCCGCTCGATTCCGCCCCCCCCTCGCGATCGCTCCCGGCCAATGAAAATGCTTCCTCCGCCATGTGATGTAAACACAGGCTGGAGGAAGTGATGTCATCTCCCTCGCCGCGGTCTTTTCGTTCCCGGCGCCGAGGAGAGAAGACAGAGGTTAGTGCTCCAACAGTCCACTGACACGTAGGTACACATAGGCACACAAATCACCCCCAGGTCACCCCAAAGCCCCCAATCACAGTGTCACTGATTGCAGTGATCATTTATTTTACTGATCACTGCATTTAGTGTCATCTGTGATTGTAAAAAGTTGCAGGGCAGTTAGGATTGGGCCCCTTCAGGTCCAGGGTAGCCCCCTAACCCCCCCCCTAATAAAGGTTTAACCCCTTGATCACCCCCCAGGTAACCCTTTCACCCCCTAACTTCAGCGTCACTAAGCGATTGTTTTTCCGATCGCTGTATTCGTGTCGCTGGAGTTTTAGATAGGCAGTTATTTTTTTTTTAGGTTCGCCGCAGGTTTTTATTAGTGTCAGGTACCCCCATATATTATTTTAACCCCCTGATTGCCCCTAGAGTTAACCCTTTCACCAGTGATCGCCGTATAAGCGTCACTGGTGTCACTGGTTAGTCAGTAAGTTATTTAGTTATTTAGGTTACCCGTCAGGTTTTTATATAGTGTCAGGTACCCCCATATTTAACCTAATAAAGGTTTTAACCCCCTGATTGCCCCTAGTTAACCCTTTCACCAGTGATCACCATATAAAGGTTACGGGTGACGCTGGTTGATTAGTTTGCTTTTTATAGCATCAGGGCACCCGCCGTATATAACCCAATAAAGGTTTAACCCCCTGATCGCCCGGCGGGTGAGATCAATTAGGTTTTAGCGCCAGAGAGGGTCTGCGTCGCCCCAGGCAGTGTTAGGTTAGTGCCAGTAACGCTAACACCCACGCGCAAAGCATACACCCCCCTTAGTGGTATAGTATCTGATCAGATCTATACTAGCATCCCCAGCGGTTTAGGGTTCCCAAAAACGCAGTGTTAGCGGGATCAGCCCAGATACCTGCTAGCGCCTGCGTTTAGCCCCTCCGCCCAGCCCAGCCCACCCAAGTGCAGTATCGATCGATCACTGTCACTTACCAAACACAACACACATAACTGCAGCGTTCGCAGAGACAGGCCTGATCCCTGCGATCGCTAACAGTTTTTTTGTAGCATTTGATATATTTGCTGACGACAGTCAGGTGCTTTTTTTCCTGTGACTCTTACTAGTGTACCCCTAAATTTAGAGCCCAAAATGGCAAGACGAAGGTACACTAGTAAAGAGGCCTACGAGATTCTGAGCATGACAGATAGTGAAGAGGAGGTCACGTATCTGTCAGATTCAGGCTCAGAATATCTTCCCGTAGAAGACAGTGACGTCAGCGGCCCCACGTCAGATAGCTCTGACGACGAAGTTGAGGTCCCTGCTAAGGTCAGGTGTACCCGATCCCGATCTTCTGAGGTTGTTGAGGAGCAAGAACCGCAGGTCTCTCGTATCATGGAGCAGAGTAGTACTAGCGCCGCTATTCCTTCTGGTGAACTGGCAAGCACCAGCGGCCTAGTACAGCCTGGACGTACATCCAGCACTGCAGTAACACTTGGTGACGTGGCGAGTCCCATAAGTGCAGTTCAAGCTGGCGAGGTGGCAAGCACAAGTAGTGTCCCGCTGCCACCAAGAAGACAAAGGCAGGCCCGTCGTGCCCATACTGCCCTTCCTGCAGAATTCGCCTATCCTGATTGGGTCCCCACCACTTCTGCAGAACCCGTACTTCCCCCATTCACTGCCCAACCCGGTATTCAGGTGGAAACAGCTGATTTTATTCCAATTGATTTTTATTCGCTGTTTTTCACGGAAGATCTCTATAGATCTATTGTGGACCAGAGTAATTTATATGCTGGTCAATTTATCGCCGCTAACCCCCAGTTGCCTAAAATTGCCAGAAATTGGAAACCAATTACGGTTTCCGAATTTAAGACCTTTCTGGGCCTTTCCCTCAACATGGGCACACATAAATTTCCGTCATTGCGTGCTTATTGGTCCACGCACCCAATTGACCACATGCCCGTGTTCTCTGCCTCCATGTCCAGGGCACGATACGAGCAGATTTTGCGGTTCATGCACTTCAACGACAATGAACTTTGTCGTCCACGTGGGGACCCTGAATACGACCGGCTCTATAAAATTCGGCCCCTCATAAACCACTTCAACGAACGTTTTGCAGCCTTGTTTACTCCCGATCAAGTTGTCTGCGTTGATGAGTCCCTGATTAAATTTTCTGGCCGCTTGTCTTTCAAGCAGTACCTTCCCAGCAAGCGTGCCAGATACGGGGTCAAGCTCTACAAGTTCTGTGACAGGGCAACAGGCTATGTAGTGAACTTTACGGTTTATGAGGGAAAAGACAGTCAGATTGAGTCGGTCAACTGCCCGGATTACATAGGGAGCGCTGGCAAGATAGTGTGGAACTTGGTGTCACCCTTATTCGGAAAGGGGTACCACTTGTATGTGGACAATTATTACACGAGCGTGCCACTGTTTAGTCACTTGTTTGATCATCAGATTGGAGCATGTGGCACCGTGCGACCTAATCGCCGGGGCTTTCCCCAGCGGCTTGTAGATGCCCGTCTTAGGCTGGGGGAGAGAGCCTGCTTGAAGTGTAATAACTTGCTCGCTATGAAGTGGAGGGACAATAAGAATGTTTTCCTTCTTACCTCCCTTCATGCAGACACGACAGTCCAAATTCGTACCGCGACTGGTGTTGTGGAGAAACCCCTCTGTGTCCACGAATATAACAAAAATATGGGAGGGGTGGACCTCAACGACCAGTTGATGGCGCCGTATCTAATTGACCGTAAGGCGAGACGCTGGTACAAAAAAGTGTCTCTATCATTATTCCAATTGGCTTTGCTGAACGCTCATGTGCTATACAGAGCTTCAGGCGGGACGTTATCTCTTCTAAAATTCCAGAATGAGATAGTCACAGAACTCCTGTATCCAGGCGGTTCTGCACCTCACCATCCCCAACCAAATGCAGTAAGCCGGCTGCATGAGAGGCATTATTCGTATGTCCTCCCGAGTACCCCTACCCAAAGCCACCCCCAAAAAAGATGTCGTGTCTGTAGCAAGCGCGGATTTAGGCGTGACACCCGTAGTTTTTGTCCACTCTGTCCTGACAAGCCTGGTCTTTGCCAAGGTGAATGTTTTGAACGCTACCACTCAAAAGTGAAGTTTTAGCGTAGGGTACAGCATTTCACAGACAAGGACACACTTACACAGGGTCTCCCAAGATGCCATTACATTTTGAGAGACCCGAACCATTACAGTTGTAAAGTTACAAAAAAAAGTGTAAAAAATAAAAAAAAAAACGTAAAAAACAAAACACAAAAAATATATAAAATAAAAAAAACAAAAATAGTTGTCGTTTTATTGTTCTCTCTCTCTCTATTTTCTCTCTATTGTTCTGCTCTTTTTTACTGTATTCTATTCTGCAATGTTTTATCATGCTTGCTTTTCAGGTATGTAATTTTTTGTTTTCAGGTGCGCCATTCAACTGCAGCGCGGAATTATTTATCTTGACAGCAACAGCGTTTGCTCCCACGATACATAAAGCCGTGACTCCAGTGCTGTAGGAGGTGATTTCACCACCACAGTTAAAAAAAAGAGCATATATGCCGAAGCATGGGGGCAGCAGGGGCGGAGGAGCGATTTTGCTCCTAATGCCGCGTACATACGGTCGAAATTCCGACGGAGGCCTGCCCGTGGAAAATTCCGACCGTGTGTACGCGGCATAACTTTTTTGCGGGAGGATGCCCCCATGCTTCGGCATATATATATTTTAGGCACAGGTTGCGTTAAAACATTTTTTTATTTTTTACTAGGTTTTGTTTTGGTATTTGCTTTGCAGGTATGGTATGGTAAGGTCTTACTGTTGTACTGTAATGTTACTTTGTTTTAATGTTAACCACCATTTGCTTAGCAGGTACGCCATTCAGTTGCAGCGCGGATCTATTTATCTTGACAGCAACAGCGTTTGCTCCCACGATACATAAAGCCGTGACTCCAACGCTGTAGGAGGTGATTTCACCACCACAGTTAAAAAAAAGAGCATATATGCCGAAGCATGGGGGCAGCAGGGGTGGAGGAGCGATTTTGCTCCTAATGCCGCGTATATACGGTCGAAATTCCAACGGAGGCTTGCCCGTGGAAAAGTCCGACCGTGTGTACGCGGCATAACCTTTTATGCCGCGTACATACGGTCGAAATTCCGACGAAGGCTTGACCGTGTGTACGCGGCATAACTTTTTTGCGGGAGGATGCCCCCATGCTTCGGCATATATGCCCATCATTAGAAGTGGGTGGATGAAGGGAGGTATTCTAATGGTGGGCATACCCACCAATCAATTTCTTTTTTTCGTTCAGCCAATAGGCTGTATGAAAAAAAAGATTACAATACATGTCCAACAAGGACCAGCAACGTACTGGTATGTTGCTGGACTTTGAATGTTTATACCAGAATGATGCCTGCGGGTTTAGGTATCATCTTGGTATCATTCTTTTCAGCCAGCAGCCGGCTTTCATGTAAAAGCAATTCTAGCAGATAATTAGCCTCTAGACTGCTTTTACAAGCAGTGGGAGGGAATGTCCCCCCCCCCCCCGGATATAAAAAGCGCCATTGGGAAATTGGGAAAGCATTTTATCACACCGATCTTGGTGTGGTCAGATGCTTTGAGGGCAGAGGAAAGATCTAGGGTCTAACCCCCCAATTTTTTTCAAAAAAAGAGTACCTGTCACTACCTATTGCTATCATAGGGGATATTTACATTCCCTGAGATAACGATAAAAATGGTAAAAAAATAAAATATGGAAGGCACAGTTTAAAAATAAAATAAAAAAGCCAAATAAATAATAAAAAAAAAAAAAAGCACCGCTGTCCCCCCTGCTCTTGCGCAAAGGCGAACGCAAGCGTCGGTCTAGCGTCATATGTAAACAGCAATTGCATCATGCATGTGAGGTATCACCGCGAAGGTCAGATCGAGGGAAGTCATTTTAGCAGTAGACCTCCTCTGTAAATCTAACGTGGTAACCTGTAAAGGCTTTTAAATGCTTTTAAAAATGAATGTAGTTTGTCGCCGCTGCGCGTTTGTGCGCAATTTTAAAGCATGTCGTGTTTGGTATCCATGTACTCGGCCTATGATCATCTTTTTTATTTCATCAAACATTTGGGCAATATAGTGTTTTTTAGTGCATTAAAAATAAAAAAAGTGTGTTTTTCCCCCAAAAAATGCGTTTGAAAAATCGCTGCGCAAATACTGTGTGGAAAAAAAAATGCAACACCCACTATTTTAATCTGTAGGGCCTTTGCTTTAAAAAAATATATAATGTTTGGGGGTTCAACATAATTTTCTTGCAAAAAAAAATTTTTTTTCATGTAAACAAAAAGTGTCAGAAAGGGCTTTGTCTTCAAGTGGTTAGAAGAGTGGATGATGTGTGACATAAGCTTCCTAATGTTGTGCATAAAATGCCAGGACAGTTCAAAACCCCCCCAAATGACCCCATTTTGTAAAGTAGACACCTCAAGCTATTTGCTGAGAGGCATGTTGAGCCCATTGAATATTTTTTTTTTTTGTCCCAAGTGATTGAATAATGACCAAAAAAAATGTACAAAAAGTTGTCACTAAATTATATATTGCTCAAACATGCCATGGGCATATGTGGAATTACACCCCAAAATACATTCTGTTTCTTCTCCTGAGTACGGGGATACCACATGTGTGGGACTTTTTGGGAGCCTAGTCGCGTACGGGACCCCAAAAACCAAGCACCGCCTTCAGGATTTCTATGGGTGTAAATTTTTGATTTCACTCCTCACTGCCTATCACAGTTTCGGAGGCCATGGAATGCCCAGATGGCACAAAACCCCCCCAAATGACCCCATTTTGGAAAGTAGACACCCCAAGCTATTTGCTGAGAGGTATGTTGAGTATTTTGCAGATCTCGCTTTTTGTCACAAAGTTTTGAAAATGTAAAAAAAGAAAAAAAAATGTCTTTCTTCATTTTCAAAAACAAATGAGAGCTGTAAAATACTCACCATGCCTCTCAGCAAATAGCTTGGGGTGTCTACTTTCCAAAATGGGGTCATTTGTGGGGGTTTTGGGCTATTTTGACATTTTATGGCCTTCAAAACTGTGATAGGTAGTGAGGAGTGAAATCAAAAATTTATGCCCTTAGAAACCTTGAAGGCGGGTGCTTGGTTTTTGGGGTCCCGTACGCGGCTAGGCTCCCAAAAAGTCCCACACATGTGGTATCCCCGTACTCAGGAGAAGCAGCAGAATGTATTTTGGGGTGTAATTTCACATATAACCATGGCATGTGTGAGAAATATATCATTTAGTGACAACTGTTTGTACATTTTTTTTTTCTTTTTGTCATTATTCAATCATTTGGGACAAAAAAAAAAAATATTCAATGGGCTCAACATGCCTCTCAGCAAATAGCTTGGGGTGTCTACTTTCCAAAATGGGGTCATTTGGGGGGGTTTTGTGCTATTTTGGCATTTTATGGCCTTCAAAACTGTGATAGGTAGTGAGGAGCGAAATCAAAAATTTATGCCCTTAGAAACCTTGAAGGCGGTGCTTGGTTTTTGGGGTCCCGTACGCGGCTAGGCTCCCAAAAAGTCCCACACATGTGGTATCCCCGTACTCAGGAGAAGCAGCAGAATGTATTTTGGGGTGTAATTTCACATATAACCATGGCATGTGTGAGAAATATATCATTTAGTGACAACTGTTTGTACATTTTTTTTTTTCTTTTTGTCATTATTCAATCATTTGGGACAAAAAAAAAAAATATTCAATGGGCTCAACATGCCTCTCAGCAAATAGCTTGGGGTGTCTACTTTCCAAAATGGGGTCATTTGGGGGGGTTTTGTGCTATTTTGGCATTTTATGGCCTTCAAAACTGTGATAGGTAGTGAGGAGCGAAATCAAAAATTTATGCCCTTAGAAACCTTGAAGGCGGTGCTTGGTTTTTGGGGTCCCGTACGCGGCTAGGCTCCCAAAAAGTCCCACACATGTGGTATCCCCGTACTCAGGAGAAGCAGCAGAATGTATTTTGGGGTGTAATTTCACATATGCCCATGGCATGTGTGAGCAATATATCATTTAGTGACAACTTTGTGCAAAAAAAAAAAAGTTTGTCATATTCCCGCAACCTGTGGCAAAATATAAAATATTCCATGGACTCAACATGCCTCTCAGCAAATAGCTTGGGGTGTCTACTTTCCAAAATGGGGTAATTTGGGGGGGTTTTGTGCTATTTTGGCATTTTATGGCCTTCGAAACTGTGATAGGTAGTGAGGAGTGAAATCAAAAATTTACGCCCTTAGAAATCCTGAAGGCGGTGCTTGGTTTTTGGGGCCCTGTACGCGGCTAGGCTCCCAAAAAGTCCCACACATGTGGTATCCCCGTACTCAGGAAAAGCAGCAGAATGTATTTTGGGGTGCAATTCCATATATAACCATGGCATGTGTGAGCAATATATCATTTAGTGACAACTTTTTGTACATTTTTTTTTTTTCTTTTTGTCATTATTCAATCATTTGGGACAAAAAAAAAATATTCAATGGGGTCAACATGCCTCTCAGCAAATAGCTTGGGGTGTCTACTTTCCAAAATGGGGTCATTTGGGGAGGTTTTGTACTGCCCTGCCATTTTAGCACCTCAAGAAATGAGATAGGCAGTCATAAATTTAAAGCTGTGTAAATTTCAGAAAATGTACCCTAGTTTGTAAACGCTATAACTTTTGCGCAAACCAATAAATATACGCTTATTGACATTTTTTTTTACTAAAGACATGTGGCTGAATACATTTTGGCCTAAATGTATGACTAAAATTGAGTTTATTCGATTTTTCTTATAACAAAAAGTAGAAAATATAATTTTTTTTCAAAATTTTCGGTCTTTTTCTGTTTATATCGCAAAAAATAAAAATCGCAGAGGCAATCAAATACCATTAAAAGAAAGCTCTATTTGTGGGAAGAAAATGACGCAAATTTCATTTGGGTACAACATTGCATGTCCGCACAATTTACAGTTAAAGCAGCGCAGTGCCGAATCCCAAAAACAGGCCTGGTCCTAATGGCCCGAAATGGTCCGGGGCTTAAGCACATAAAATCCCCCTCAAAAAATTTGAGACCACCACATACATGCTTGTATAGAGGTGCCTGTGCACGAAACCGTCAATTGCGATACACATAAAATACACATAAAATATAGGGTACTGAAGTGTGTCGCCATTTCACGGGCACATGCAATTTTAAGATTTGACATGTTGGGTATCTACTGTATTTATTTATTTTTCTGACATATTTGTGTTATATCTTTCACTTGAATGTTATAAGTTGAACAGAGTAAATACAGCTGGATAAAACAAAAACTGTGTCTGTCTTTATTTCAGGCTGCAAAGCAACAAAATGTGATTATTTTCTATACCCACTGTATACATACACTCACCGGCCACTTTGTTGTTTGGTAACACAAATTGCTATTCAGCAAATCACATGGAATGCATTAAGGCATCTAGACGTGGTGAAGACAACTTACTGAAGTTCAAACCAAGCATCAGAATGGGGACGAAAGGGGATTTAAAGAGAAGCTCCAGGCTCCTTCACAAAAAAATAAAAGTCAGCAGCTACAATTATTGTAGCTGCTGTCTTTTAATTCTGGGACACTTAACTGCCCTGGAATCCAGCGGTCTCTTCACCCCAGCCGATTTTTCAATCGGCTCTTGGGTGCTGCCGCCGCCCTTTCTTCTATGGGAAAACGACAGTGAAGTCTTGCGGCTTCACAGCCTGCTCCCTATTGCCCATGCACGAAGCATGCTGCACTTTGTGAATGGCCTGGCAGTGAGGCAAGGAGGAGGGGGGGCCCATTTGGGTGGAGCTCAGCTTTATGTGACTTTGATCGTAGCATGGTTGTTGGTGCCAGACAGGCTGGTCTGAGTATTTCAAAAACTGCTGGTCTACTGGGATATTCACACACAACCATCTTTACGGTTTACAGAGAATGGTCCGCAAAAGAGAAAATATCCAGTAAGCGGCAGTTGTGTGTACAAAAATGCCTTGTTGATGTCAGAGGAGAATAGGCAGAGATGAGGTTTGAGGTGATAGAAAGACAACAGTAACTCAAATAGCCACTCGTTACAAACAAGTGTAGCGATACCCCCGCAGGAGCTGCTTAAGTCAGTTCAGTCCGTTACTCTGCCTCTCAACCCTAATAACAGCCTCAAAAAATACTAAAAATGTAATTGTATAAAAATAAAGAACTACTGACACCATCCTGCACATACTACCCACCACTGTACACTCACCTACATACACTCTGCACTCCTCTCCTGCACATACTACCCACCGCAGGACACTCCGCACTGTACATTCCCTATTTAACATTACTGCATTCTGCACTATGCAAGTCATCTCAAAGTTTTAAGCCACGCCCACATTTTGCTCAAAAAGATTTGAAATGATCCTTGAAATGATTTTTTGCAGGTTGGGATGGCTGGGATTTTTTCTTGGCACACTTTGAGCCCAATTGAGCATTGTTTAAACACCATATTGTTGAGTATTGTTGCTGACCATGTCCATCCCTTTATGACTACAGTGTACCTATCCTCTGAAGGCTACTTCCAGCAGGATAATGCACCATGTCACAAAGCTGAAATCATCTCACCACTGCTTTCTTAAACATGACAATGAGGTCCCTGTACTCCAGTGACCTCCTCAGTCACCAGATCTCAATCCAATAGAGCACCTTTGGGATGTAGTTGAAGGGGAGATTTGCATCACGAATGTGCAGCCGACAAATCTGCAGCAACTGCGTGATGCTATCATGTCAATATGGACCAAAATCGGAGGAATGTTTCCAACACTTTGCTGAATCTATGCCATGAAGAATTTGTGTTCTTAAGGTAAGGCAAAAGGGGGTCCAACCCCGTACCAGCAAGGTAGACCTAATAAAGTGGCTGATGTGTGAATATACAGGTGATACTCGAAAAATTAGAATATCGTGCAAAAGTTCATTTATTTCACTAATGAAACTTAAAAGGTGAAACTAATATATGAGATAGACTCATTACATGCAAAGCAAGATAGTTCAAGCCGTGATTTGTCATAATTGTGATGATTATGGCTTACAGCTCATGAAAACCCCAAATCCACAATCTCAGAAAATTAGAATATTACGTGCAATCAATAAAACAAGGATTGTACATAGAACAATATGGGACCTCTGAAAAGTATAAGCATGTATATGTACTCAGTACTTGGTTTGGGCCCCTTTTGCAGCAAATACTGCCTCAATGCGGCGTGGCATGGAAGCCATCAGCCTGTGGCACTGCTCAGGTGTTATGGAAGACCAGGATGCTTCAATAGCGGCCTTCAGCTCTTCTGCATTGTTCGGTCTCATGTCTCATCTTTCTCTTGACAATGCCCCATAGATTCTCTATGGGGTTCAGGTCAGGCGAGTTTTCTGGCCAATCAAGCACAGTAATCCCACGGTCATTGAACCAGGTTTTGGTGCTTTTGGCAGTGTGGGCAGGTGCCAAGTCCTGCTGGAAAATGAAGTCAGCATCCCCATAGAGCTCATCTGCGGAAGGAAGCATGAAGTGCTCCAAAATCTCCTGGACTTAATGAAGCACAGTGGACCAACACCAGCAGATGACATGGCTCCCCAAATCAACACAGACTGTAGAAGCTTCACACTGGACTTCAAGCATCTTGCAGTGTGTGCCTCTCCATTCTTCCTCCATACTCCGGCTCCTTGGTTTCCAAATGAGATGCAAAATTTGCTCTCATCAGAAAAGAGGACTTTGGACCGCTGAGCAACAGACCAGGTCTGTTTTTCTTTAGCCCATGTAAGACGCTTCTGATGTTGTTTGTTGTTCAGGAGTGGCTTGACAAGAGGAATACGACATTTGAAGCCCATGTCCAGGATCCGTCTGTGTGTGGTGGCTCTTGATGCACTGACTCCAGCCTCAGTCCACTCCTTGTGAAAGTCCCCAACACTTTTCAATGGCCTTTTCCTGACAATCCTCTCCAGGCTTCAGTCATCCCTGCTGCTCGTGCACCTTTTTCTTCCACACTTTTCCCTTCCACATTACTTTCTATTAATGTGCTTTGATACAGCACTTTGGGAACATCCAACTTCTTTTGAGGCTTTCCCTCCTTATGGAGGGTGTCAATGGCGGTTTTCTGCACAACTGTCAGGTCAGCAGTCTTTCCCATGATTGTGATTCCTACTGAAGCAGACTGAGAGACCATTTAAAGGCTCAGGAACCCTTTGCAGGTGTTATGGCGTAATTAGCTGATTAAAGTGGGACACTGAGCCTAGAATATTTTTTTCACAATATTCAAATTTTCTGAAATTGTGGATTTGGGGTTTTCATGAGCTGTAAGCCATAATCATCACAATTATGACAAATCACGGCTTGAACTATCTTGCTTTGCATGTAATGAGTCTATCTCATATATTAGTTTCACCTTTTAAATTGCATTAGTGAAATAAATGAACTTTTGCACGATATTCAAATTTTTCGAGTATCACCTGTATATATGTACTCGGAGTCTCTTGCAGACAATCAAGGAACAGGTAATGAAGGAAGGCAGTAAAAGTGACCTGGGGTGTGCCGTGGTAATGAGGTAAGTATGCCTAAGAGGGGGCATACCCAAGAAGTAATTAGTAATAAAGAAAAGTAAAACAAAAGGGAATGGTTGGGTTGGATAATGTGAAAAAAACGCAGATGGAAGGGGTGAATTAAGGGTAGGTATTTATAGGGCGAGACTCCTTCCTATATATATATATATATATATATATATATACACACACACATATACTGTACATACAGTGGGTAAAATAATTATTTGATCCCCTGCAGATTTTGTAAGTTTGCCCACTTACAAAGAAATAAAGGGTCCATTTTTTTTATCATAGGTGTATTTTAAATGATAGAGACAGAATATCAACCAAAAATCAAGAAAAAAAACACATTATACCAATGTTATAATCTTAGTTGCAGTTCAGTGAGTAAAATAAGTATTTGATCCTCAAGCAAAACATGACTTAGTACTTGGTGGAGAAACCCTTGTTGGCAAGCACAGAGGTAAGACGTTTCTCATGCCGTGTACACACGATCATTATTCACGGCGGTTAAAAAAACGCCGTGAATAATGACAGGAAAAACGAGGGAACCGCTTGGTTCCCTACACACGGTCGTTTTTCCCGTCATTTTTTCTCTTGACGAGAAAAACGACCATCTGTGGGCTCCACGGCAGTGTTTCCCTATGGGAAAACTGCCGCGGAAAAAAATGCTGGAAAAAACGATGAGAAAATTTAGAACATGTTCTAAATTTTCTCGTCGTTTTTTATGCCGTTTTTCTAGACGAGAAAAACGACATAAAGCCCACAGACGATCGTTTTTCTCGGCGAAAAAAAAAAATGCAGTTTTTCTCGTCGAGAAAAGCGGTCGTGTGTACGCGGCATCATAGTTTGTTATCAGGTTTGCACACATTTCTGGAGGGATTTCGGTCCACTCTTTACAGATCTTCTCTAAAACCTTAAGGTTTCTTGTCTGTCACTTGGCAACTCGAACCTTCAGCTCCCTCCATAGATTTTCTATAGGATTAAGGAGACTGGCTAGACCACTCCATGACCTTAATGTGCTTCTTCTTGAGTCACTCCTTTGTTGCCTTGGTGGCATTTTTTGGGTCATTGTCATGCTGGAAGACCCATCTTCAGTGCTCTGGGGAGGGAAGAAGTTTCTCAGCCAAGATTTTACAATACATGGCCCCATCCATTGGCCCCTGAGCGTGGCAATCATTTGCAAGATTCATGAACCCATATTTTATTCACAATGGAAAATAGAAAGCATATCAAATGTTTAAAATAAGAGAATGTACCATTTTAAGAAAAGAAAATAAGGTCATTTTGAAATTGATGGCAGCGACACATCTCAAAAAAGTTGGGACAGGGCCATATTTACCACGGTGTAGCATCGCCTCTTCTTTAACTACACTCTGTAAGGCCTCTTGCACACTGCAGCTTGAAAAAGCTCAGTACAGCTTTTTTTTTTTCTAAACTAAAATACAGCCCATTAATTGTAAGGTGCCCATGCACACAGGCACGTAAACAAGTGCCGCGCATTCTTCTGTAAAAATAAATATAAAATCTACGCCTCATGAGCACAAATTACCTATATTGTGCAGAACGAGAACACAAGCATAAGTTTTCGTGCATTTGCACGAGTGCATGCGAAAACGCGCGAACGCGTATATGCGTAAATGTATGTAAATACACGCAAATACATACAAAAAAAAGTAGATGCTGAAACAGGAGTATCGTGCAAGAAGCCTAAATTTCTGGGAACGAAGGAGACCAGTTGCTAGAGTTTTGAGAGAGTAGTGTTGTCCCATTCTTGCCTAATATAGAATTCTAACTGCTCAACAGTTCTAGGTCTTCTTTATTGTATTTTTCATTTCAAGATGTACCAAATACTGCCAATTGGTGAAATGTCTGGACTGTAGCAGGCCAGTTAAGCACCCGGACTCTTCTACTACGATGTCATGCTGTTGCCATAGATGCAGTACGTGGTTTAGCATTGTCCTACTGAAATATGCAAGGACTTTCCTGAAAAAGACATTGTCTGAATGGGAGTATATGCTGCTCTAAAACCTGGATATATCTTTCAGTATTGATGGTGTCTTTCCAGATGTACAAGCTGCCCATTCCATACACACTACTGCACCCCCATACCATCAGAGATGCAGGTTTTTGAAATCGGCTCTGATAATAAGCCAGAAGGTCCCTCTCCTCTTTAGTCTGGAGGACACGGCACCCATGGTTGCGAAAAAGATTGCCAAATCTCAATTTGTCTGACCACAGAACAGTTTTCCACTTTGCAACAGACCATTTTAAATGAGCTTTGGCCCAGAGAAAACAGCAGTTTCTGAATCATGGTCAGATGTGGTTTCTTCTTTGCGTGATAGAGCTTTACCTGCATTTTTGGATGGCACAGTGATCTGTGTTCATAGACAGCGAGTTCTGGAACTATTTATGAGCCTATGCAGTGATGTCCATCACAGAAACAGTCCTGTTTTTAAGGCAGTCTCTGGATCGCAGGCATACAGTAT
This sequence comes from Rana muscosa, assembly GCA_029206835.1. Taxonomy (NCBI): domain Eukaryota; kingdom Metazoa; phylum Chordata; class Amphibia; order Anura; family Ranidae; genus Rana; species Rana muscosa. Next base: position 927,316,440 of record CM055117.1, read on the forward strand.
TGCGTTTCGATGTTTTGCAATTTTACATTGAGGAAAATTATTTTGAAATTGTATAACAATTGCTTAGAGTAGACAAAGTTTTTCACAGATTTTACTCTGACTCTCTAAGATGCCATTTTTATGCTCAATTATGTTACTGACCTGTTGCCAACTTAAAGCGTTTGTAACCTTACAAAACCATTGACTGCCAGCCCCTCCCTTTTATACAGCCATAACACACTGTGTAAGTGTTTGTTGAAAACAAATCTCTAAATTCCTTTTTTCAGATATCATAAGGCCAGCCACTTGATTCCCTGCTGCTCTATTCCTCCGGACTATGGGCAACAGTGGGAGTGGCCGAGATCTCCCTCTGATGTCAGCCTGCGAGGACATGTGACCAGTCTGAAGATATCTGAAAAAAGGTATTTAGAGGCATCATTTTCAACAAACACATAGAGAAGGGCTGGCAGGATTTTTTTTTAAAGTTTACTACTAATAGCGTCAGGAGAGGGGGGGGCGGCACACACACACACAGGAGCGGACAGGTAGGGAGAGCGAGGAGATCAGCAGATGTCAGAGACACGTAAACTGACCACGGTAATGAGGGCTCAGCAGCCCTCATTACCGTGGTCAGCACACAGAGGGGGCACAGGAGCAGGAAGGATCAACCAGGTTTTTTACAGCTTACAGAGAGACAGTTTTTTATTTATTTTTTAGAGTTACAACAACCACTTTAAGTAACAAAATGTTTTTCCACCTCTTCCTTGTTAGTACCACTTAATTTGCCAGCATTTTGTTGCCCTGTCCCAACTTTTTTGAGACATGGCGCTGCCATCAATTTCAAAATCACCTTTTTTCTTAAAATGGTAGAGATGGTGAGATCTGCAAATAACTGCATGTAGTTTTTGTGTGGATTTTACACAGAATTCCACCTTTTTATATTATAAAATGCACTGTATATTCCAAGAATAACTGGAAAGATGGAGAAGAGATGGATGGAGAACAAATTCTTCATAGTCAATATCTATCCTACACGTATGTTGGTTTTAATTTCTTTGTTCCAAATGTTATGTACCACAAACCTAATGCATGGTATGTTGTATTGGACAATATGATGTAAGTGTCCACACTGTTGGTGCACCATTTAGTACTGGTAAACATTAAAGAAAGGAGAGGAAAAACATGATCTCCCATTTTCCACTTTACCATTCCAAACCAAAGAACACAAATTTAAAGCAGAATTCTAGTCTTAACTCACCCCAACCTGTGACCAGACAGTGCAAGGAGAAGCAGCACCGTGATTGGCTTTTCTGTCACTCAGCTTTCTCCTCTTTTCAGCACATAAACTGATTGGCTCTATGTGCTGCTTCTTTCTCAAAAACTCCAGCTCTGCTCTCCAGGAACCGGAAGAGGCTAAAACCAGGTCAAATGTGGGTACATACACTGCTTGTATGTGAAAAATGTTGTTTAATATTGTAATAATGATTACAGGAGCTGTGTTATCTTATTTCACATATATAGTGCCTTGAAAAAGTATTCACACCCCTTGAAATTTTCCACATTTTGTCATGTTACAACCAAAAATGGAAATGTATTTTATTGGTGTTTTATATGATAGACCAATACAAAGTGGCACATCATTGTGAAGTGGAAGGAAAATTATAAATGGTTTTCCAAATTGTTTACAAATAAATATGTGAAAAGTGTGCATTTGTAATTAGCCACCTTTACTCTGATACCCATAACTAAAATATAGTGGAACCAATTGCCTTAAGAAGTCCCCAAATTAGTAAATAGAGTCCACCTGTGTGTAATTTAATCTCAGTATAAATACAGCTATTCTGTGAAGCCCTCAGAGGTTTTTTTAGAGAACCTTAGTGAACAAACAGCATCATGAAGGCCGAGGCCAAGTTGTGGAGAAGTTTAAAGCAGGGTTACATTATAAAAAATATCTCAAGCTTTGAACATCTCACGGAGCACTGTTCAATTCATCATCCGAAAATGGAAAGAACATGGCACAACTGCAAACCTACCAAGACATGGCCGTCCACCTAAACTGACAGGCTGGGCAAGCAGAGCATTAATCAGAGAAACAGCCAAGAGGCCCATGGTGACTCTGGAGGAGCTGTAGAGATCCACAGCTCAGGTGGGATAATCTGTCCACAGGACAACTATTAGTCTTGCACTATACAAGTCTGGGCTTTATGGAAGAGTGGCAAGAAGAAAGCCACGGTTGAAAGAAAGCCATAAGAAGTCCTGTTTGCAGTTTGTGAGGAGCCATGTGGAAGACACAGCAAACATGTGGAAAAAGGGGCTCTCGTCAGATGAGACCAAAAATGAACTTTTTGGCGTGAAAGTAAAATGCTATGTGTGTGACGGAAAACTAACACTGCACATCACCCTGAACACACCATCACCACCGTGAAACATGGTGGTGGCAGCATCATGTTGTAGGGATGCTTTTCTTCAGCAGGGACAGGGAAGCTGGTCAGAGTTGATGGGAAGATGGATGGAGCCAAATACTGTACAGGGCAATCTTAGAAGAAAACATGTTAGAGTCTACAAAAGACTTGAGAGTGGGGTGGAGGTTCACCTTCCAGCAGGACAACGACCCTAAACATACAGCCAGAGCTACAATGGAATGGTTTAGATCAGGGATCCTCAAACTACGGCCCTCCAGCTGTTGCGGAACTACACATCCCATGAGGCATTGCAAAACTCTGACATTCACAGACATGACTAGGCATGATGGGAATTGTAGTTCCTGAACACCTGGAGGGCTGTAGTTTGAAGACCCCTGGTTTAGATCAAAGCATATTCATGTGTTATAATGGCCTAGTAAAAGTCCAGACCTAAATACAATTGAGAATCTGGGGCAAGACTTGAAAATTGCTGTTTACAGATGCTCTCCATCCAATCTGACAGAGGTTGAGCTATTTTGCAACAAATAATGGGCAAAAATGTCACTCTAGATGTGCAAAGCTGGTAGAGACATCCCCAAAAAGACTTGCAGCTGTAATTGCAGAGAAAGGTGGTTCTACAAAGGATTGACTCAGGGGGCTGAATACAAATGCACGCCACACTTTGTACATATTTATTTGTAAATTCCACTTCACAATTATGTGCCACTTTGTGTTGGTCTGTCACATAAAATCCCAATAAAATACATTTATGTTTTTGGTTGTAACATGACAAAATGTGGAAAATTTCAAGGGGTATGAATACTTTTTCAAGGCACTGTATGCTTAGATTTAAGCTTCAACATATTTCAACTTACCAGTCCTTTGATGTGGTGGCTGATTAAGTTTTAGAATCTTTTTCCTTTCATTTTACATGATGATCCTGCCAGCAAAAACACTAGGCTGACCCTGCTCACTCATTGTACTGTAATCTTCAAGCATCCTAAACTGCTCACACCTGATTTGGACTACTGAACACATCTCTTCTCCATACCATAAGGGGGAGGAATTCTGTAGTGCACGGGTGCGAACTTGACAGCATTACTGAGATTTCAGTGCAGGACAGGCATAGTGCATAGGAGCTTGCAATGTCACTGGCTTTCTGGTAGGATAAACAGGTATTTTTTGCACTTTGATGCATATATCTTCTTGCCAAGGATTTAATGTGGGTCAACCATCCCCCCATTATTTTTGTTACATGCATTATAAATAATAAAGTCCCTGTTCAAACCTGTGCAATTTACATGTGTTGGCCAAACCAATGCAGGATAACATTTGCTATGGGGGCCTGCCCACACCTGTGCTTTTATCTTCTGCGCATCTTGGAAAACATTACAGTGTTTCTTTTTGCTTGAACAAAGCCTGTTTTTGGCTCTCTAGACTTGAATGGGAACACATGAAAAATGCATAAAAATGCACACCTAGGCAATCGTAAACCTTAATGAAAACATTTTGACTACTTGGGTGGCATGCTGCTTTAAACGCAGTATCTGTTATACTCTTCTCATCCATAAGCCTCACCCCAAATGTGTAAGGCAAAGCAAAGAGAAAAAAAAAAAGGATGCAGGCTGCATTTCTGGTGAGACGGTGCATAGTAGAGATGTTCAAATCCCAACAATGGCACTACCTGGAGTTTGTATGTTCCCCCTGTGCCTACGTGGGTTATCCTCTGAGTACTCCGGTTTCCCCCCACATCCAAAAAGACATGCTAGCAAGGTTAACTGGCTCCTGTTTAAATTGGCCCTAGTATGTGTATGTATGAATGTGAATTAGGGACATTAGATTGCAAGATCCTTGAGGGTAGGGACTGATGTGACTGTACAATATATATGTAAAGCGCTGCATAAATTGACAACACTATACAAGTACCTGTAATGAATAAATTAATTAATTAATTAGCTTTCACTGTGACTGCTGCAGCTGTTATACTCTGGGGAACTGCTTAGATGTGAACTTGTTACCCTGAATGCCATTTAACATTAAATTCATGGTGGGAATAAAACGTCCCCAAAACTTAGTGACACATCCAAATACTAGGGGTGTATATGGAAGCATCACTGCAATTGTGACCAGTAGCTATACTATAATGGCACTGCTGGGACAGTTAAAGGGCAAACATTTTTAACCCTATTATGGGACAATTTTATGGTCCAGTTTATTGAGGCCCCAACTAGGAATGATGCTCTGTTGGACCTGGTAATCTCAAACCATGCAGAGCGTATTACTAATGTTCAGATAAAGGAACACCTGGGTAGCAGTGACCATAACATGATTTCATTTGATGTTAGCTGTAAGCAAAAATCACATACGGGAAAGATAAAAACACTTAATTTCAAGGGAGCAAATTTTCCAAGGTAGAGGGCTGCTCTCCAGGACTTGTGCCGCGTACACACGACCATTTTTCTCGTCGGGAAAAATTTAATTTTTTCTCTTTGACAAGAAAAACGACCGTGTGTGGGCAAAAACGGCATGAATCACGACGAGAAAAATTAGAACATGCTCTAATTTTTCTCGTGGTGATTCACGGCATTTTTTTCCGTGGCAGTTTTCCCATAGGGAAACACTGCCAGGGAGCCTACACACGGTCGTTTTTCTCGACCAAGAGAAAAAATGTCAGGAAAACCGGCCGTGTGTAGGGGACCAAGCCGTTCCTCGTTTTTCCCGTCGATTTTCTCAACGGTGTTTTCACCATCGAGAAAATCGATCGTGTGTACACGGCATTAGACTGGGAGAGAATATTGACATCAATGGGCACAGGTCAGAAATGGGAATTCTTCAAAAAGACTGGTTTGTGAACTCACTGCAAAGTATATTCCCATGGGCAATAAGTTTAAAAGGCTAAAAATAAAACCTATGTGGCTTACGGCCAAAGTTAAAAAAGCTATAAACTATAAGAAAAGAGCTATTAAAAAATCTAAAAATGAGGGAACACTAGTGTCATTTAAATTTTACAAAGAATATAACAGAATATGTAAAAAGGAAATCAAGGATGCAAAAATTCAAAACGAACGACAGATTGCAAAAGATAGTAGGACAAACCCATAAAAATTCTTAAAATATATTAATAGTAAGAAGGTCAAGTCTGAGCATTTAATGTACATATATAATAAACTTTAACATATACTTTTGCAAACTATTTTGGAATTTCACTGCTTAACCACTTAAGCCCCGGACCATTTGGTAGCTAGAGGACCAGAGGTGAATTCAGAATTTAGCACTGCGCTGCTTTAACTGTAAATTGTGCGGACATGCAATGTTGTACCCAAACGAAATTTGCGTCCTTTTCTTCCCACAAATAGAGCTTTCTTTTAATGGTATTTGATTGCCTCTGCGATTTTTATTTTTTGCGATATAAACGGAAAAAGACCGAAAATTTTGAAAAAAAATGATATTTTCTACTTTTTGTTATAAGAAAAATCAAATAAACTCAATTGTAGTCATACATTTAGGCCAAAATGTATTCAGCCACATGTTTTTAGTAAAAAAAATGTCAATAAGCGTATATTTATTGGTTTGCGCAAAAGTTATAGAGTTTACAAACTAGGGTACATTTTCTGAAATTTACACAGCTTTAAATTTATGACTGCCTATCTCATTTCTTGAGGTGCTAAAATGACAGGGCAGTACAAAACCCCCCCAAATGACCCCATTTTGGAAAGTAGACACCCCAAGGAAATTGCTGAGAGGCATGTTGAGCCCATTGAATTTTTTATTTTTTTGTCCCAAGTGATTGAATAATGACTAAAAAAAAAAAAAAAAAAAAATTACAAAAAGTTGTCACTAAATGATATATTGCTCACACATGCCATGGTTATATGTGGAATTTCACCCCAAAATACATTTTGCTGCTTCTCCTGAGTACGGGGATACCACATGTGTGGGACTTTTTGGGAGCCTAGCCGCGTACGGGACCCAGGAAACCAAGCACCGCCTTCAGGATTTCTAAGGGCGCAAATTTTTGATTTCACTCCTCACTACCTATCACAGTTTCGAAGGCCATAAAATGCCAAAATAGCACAAAACCCCCCCAAATGACCCCATTTTAGAAAGTAGACACCCCAAGGAAATTGCTGAGAGGCCTGTTGAGCCCATTGAATATATTTTTTTTTGTCCCAAGTGATTGAATAATGACCAAAAAAAAAAAACAAAAAAACAAAATTACAAAAAGTTGTCACTAAATGATATATTGCTCACACATGCCATGGTTATATGTGGAATTACACCCCAAAATACATTTTTCTGCTTCTCCTGAGTACGGGGATACCACGTGTGGGACTTTTTAGGAGCCTAGCCGCGTACGGGACCCCGAAAACCAAGCACCGCCTTCAGGATTTCTAGGCACAAATTTTTGATTTCACTCCTCACTACCTATCACAGTTTCGAAGGCCATAAAATGCCAAAATCGCACAAAACCCCCCCAAATGACCCCATTTTGGAATATAGACACCCCAAGCTATTTGCTGAGAGGAATGGCGAGTATTTTACAGCTCTCATTTGTTTTTGAAAATGAAGAAAGAAAATATATATATATATTTTTTTTTTTTTTCAATTTTCAAAACTTTGTGACAAAAAGCGAGATCTGCAAAATACTCACAATACCTCTCAGCAAATAGCTTGGGGTGTCTACTTTCCAAAATGGGGTCATTTGGGGGGGTTTTGTGCTATCTGGGCATTCCATGGCCTCCGAAACTGTGATAGGCAGTGAGAAGTGAAATCAAAAATTTACACCCTTAGAAAGCCTGAAGGCGGTGCTTGGTTTTTGGGGTCCCGTACGTGGCTAGGCTCCCAAAAAGTCTCACACATGTGGTATCCCCGTACTCAGGAGAAGCAACAGAATGTATTTTGGGGTGTAATTCCACATATGCCCATGGCATGTTTGAGCAATATATCATTTAGTGACAACTTTGTGCAAAAAAAAAAAAAAAAAAAATTGTCGTTTTTCCGCAACTTGTGTCAACATATAAAATATTCCATGGACTCGACATGCCTCTCAGTATATAGCTTGGGGTGTCTACTTTCCAAAATGGGGTCATTTGGGGGGGTTTTGAACTGTTCTGGCATTTTATACACAACATTAGGAAGCTTACATCCACTCTTCTAACCACTTGAAGACAAAGCCCTTTCTGACACTTTTTGTTTACATGAAAACATATTTTTTTTTGCAGGAAAATTATGTTGAACCCCCAAACATTATATATATTTTTAAAGCAAAGGCCCTACAGATTAAAATGGTGGGTGTTGCATTTTTTTTTTCTACACAGTATTTGCGCAGCGATTTTTCAAACGCATTTTTTGGGTTAAAAAATACACTTTTTTTAATTTTAATGCACTAAAACACACTATATTGCCCAAATGTTTGATGAAATAAAAAAGATGATCTTAGGCCGAGTACATAGATACCAAACACGACATGCTTTAAAATTTCGCACAAACGCGCATTGGCGACAAACTACATACATTTTTAAAAGCCTTTAAAAGCCTTTACAGGTTACCCCAGTAGATTTACAGAGGAGGTCTACTGCTAAAATGATTGCCCTCGATCTGACCTTCGCGGTGATACCTCACATGCATGGTGCAATTGCTGTTTACATATGACGCCAGACCGACGCTTGCGTTCACCATTGGGCAAGAGCAGGGCAGGACAGGGGTGCTTTTTTTTTTTTATTTTTTTTTTTATTATTAATTTTTCTTTTTTCTTTTATTTTTAAATTGTTCCTTCCAAGTATTTTTTTTTTTTATCATTTTTATTGTTATCTCAGGGAATGTAAATATCCCCTATGATAGCAATAGGTAGTGACAGGTACTCTGTTTTTGAAAAAACTGGGGTCTTCTAGACCCTAGATTTTTCCTCTGCCCTCAAAGCATCTGACCACACCAAGATCGGTGTGATAAAATGCTTTCCCAATTTCCCAATGGCGCTTTTTATATCTGGGGGGGGGCATTCCCTCCCACTGCTTGTAAAAGCAGTCCAGAGGCTAATTAGCCACTAGGATTGCTTTTACATGAAAGCCGGCGGCAGGCTGAAAAGAATGATACCAAGATGATACCTAAACCCGCAGGCATCATTCTGGTATAAACATTCAAAGTCCAGCAACATACCAGTACGTTGCTGGTCCTTGTTGGACATGTATTGTAATCTTTTTATTTCATGCAGCCAGTTGGCTGAATGAAAAAAGAGATTGATCGGTGGGTATGCCCACCATTAGAATACCGCCCTTCATCCACCCACTTCCAATGATGGGCATACACGCACCATTTATATATGCCGAAGCATGGGGGCATCCTCCCGCAAAAAAGTTATGCCGCACACACATGGTCGGACTTTTCCACGGGCAAGCCTCCGTCGGAATTTCGACCGTATGTACGCGGCATTAGGAGCAAAATCGCTCCTCCGCCCCTGCTGCCCCAATGCTTCGGCATATTTGCTTTTTTTTTTTTAACTGTGGTGGTGAAATCACCTCCTACAGCACTGGAATCGCAGGGATCAGGCCTGTCTCTGCGAATGCTGCAGTTATGTGTGTTTTTGTTTTGTAAGTGACAGTGATCGATCGATACTGCACTTGGGTGGCCTGGGCTGGACGGAGGGGCAAAACGCAGGTGCCAGCAGGTATCTGGGCTGATCCCGCTAACACTACGTTTTTGGGAACCCTAAACTGCTGGGGACGCTAGTATAGATCTGATCAGATCAGATATTGATCTGTTCAGATACTATACCACTAAGGGGGGTGTATGCTTCACGCGTGGGTGTTAGCGTTACTGGCACTAACCTGACGCTGCCTGGGGTGTGACTCAGACCCTCTCTGACGCTAAAACCTAATTGATATCACCCGCCGGGCGATCAGGGGGTTAAACCTTTATTGGGTTATATACACGGCGGGTGCCCTGACACTATAAAAAGCAAACTAACTAACAAGCGTCACCCGTAACACTTATATGGTGATCACTGGTGAAAGGGTCAACTAGGGGCAATCAGGGGGTTAAAACCTTTATTAGATAATATATGGGGGTACCTGACGCTATATAAACCTGCGGCGAACCTAAAAAAAATTACCGGCTACCGATCTGCATCACAGACACTAAGACAGCGTTTAGAAAAACGATCGCTTAGTGACAGTGGTGATAGGGGGTGAAAGGGTTACCTGGGGGGCGATCAAGGGGGTTAAACCTTTATTAGATAATATATTGGGGTACCTGACGCTATAAAAACCTGCGGCGAACCTAAAAAAAATTACTGGCTACGATCTGCATCACCGACACTAAGACAGCGTTTAGAAAAACAATTGCTTAGCGACAGTGGTGATAGGGGGTGAAAGGGTTACCTGGGGGGCGATCAAGGGGGTTAAACCTTTATTAGATAATATATTGGGGTACCTGACGCTATAAAAACCTGCGGCGAACCTAAAAAAAATTACTGGCTGCCGATCGGCATCACTGACGCTAAGACAGCGATCAGAAAAATGATCGCTAAGCGACAGTGGTGATAGGCGGTGAAAGGGTTATCTGGGGGGTGATCAGGGGGTTAAACCTTTATTAGGGGGGGTTAGGGGGCTACACTGGACCTAAGACTAAACTTTGGTGACACTTTTACAGTCACAAATAAATGGTCACTGCAATCAGTGACACTGTGTCTGGGGGCTGGGGGGGTGATCTGGGGGGTGATCTGGGGTGATCTGGGGGGCCTGGGGGGGCGATTTATGTCCCTATGTGTCCTGGTGTCAGTGTAGTGTTGTGTGCACTGACCTGATATCTTCTCTTGTACGGCGCTCGGTATATGTGAGCGCCGCACCAGAGATGACATCACTTCCTCCTGCTCCCTCTGTCTGACACAGACAGAGGGGGCATTTCCATTCGCCGGGAGCGATCGCGAGGGGGTGGCCAGAAACGAATGGCTGCCCCCTCATCCCGGAACGCTCCCGGACACTTAGCCACCGCTCACTGTATAGGAGGGGGGTCCGATCGGACCCCCCAACTGTACAAAGGCAATCACGTATGCTCTACGTGACTGTGCCTGTCGGTGCCATTCTGCCGACGTATATATACAGTGAACGGTCGTTAAGTGGTTAAAAACCCCATGGGAGAACTTTCCCATTTTTTTCTTGCATTATTAGGGGTGCGCAGCGCATTTACTCCCATACACGTGTCTTTCCCATTTCATACCAATTTGGGTGGTTAAACACCCCATCCCCCTTGGACACATGAGAGTGAAGACTCGAGCTATGTAGTATTGATGGTTCCTCTGCTATTCCACTTTAGGCATCATATTATGGTTTGAACCCCATGAGTAAATCTCAAGGTGACCTATATGATGAGACAGTTTCATTGATCCATAACAGGGGGACAGGAGTATAACCCAATCCACTCCCCCATTGGAAACCAAGTACTGTCTCAGTGCAGAAAACTGCTGAGAGACATTAACATGTCTCTCAATACAATATTTGATTGTTTAATACCTAATGGATAGCATTGGATTCATAACCATCAATCCTTAGCTCTAGTTGATACATCAGATATGTACCAATATACCAATTATGCAAAAACGTCATGTCTATATGCATTTATTTTGCTCACACCGTAGTGGCTGTGCAAGTTGCACTTGCATGCCCAATGTGTTAACAAAACATTTTCCCAATTTGGGCTATTTCACTTTTTGGTTTCTGGGGTTTTCTTGCTGCCTCCCTGGCTGATGTCACTCCTGGGTGTGGGCGCCGCATGCCTGTGCGTCCTCCCGGCAAGGGGGGGTGGGGAGCATAGGGCTCTGTGCTCCCAGCATGCTCAATGGGCGGCGGATTTGTTTTCCACCTGCCCAACACGAGCGTCCCTTCTTTGCCTGCGGCATCCCCGATCCCCTCCGGATGTCCCCATGCCGTCCTCGTGTGCGCGGTTCTCTGTGCGCCCGTGTGACGTCAGGACGTAACGCATTTGCGGCGGATGAGACGTCAGTGGTTGGGGACAGTCAGTTCTTCCGGGACGTCGAGGGAGCCACTCAGGGAGGACCGCCATTTCAGCGGGGATATCCCTGGAGGGCGACGCGTTAATGGAGGCGGAGCGCCTGCTGACCACTTTAGGACATCCCCCCCCCTAATTAAGGGCAGTATAAATATAACCAGGGAGCTGTGTGGATCCTATGCCGACCCCCAGCTCCTCCTCTATGGATGACCAGACCTGTCCACAAAATGTAAGTACACCAGCCTCACACAGGTCGGCTGTTATTTTTTCCCTTCTAGGTTCTCTTTGGGTACTATCCCATAGGCCTAACAAGTATCACTTTAAACAATTTACAATAATCAACAATCCTTTCCGTTGGTGTTGGTCGGCTTCCTTGGCACACACATGGAGCCTAGGAACCCCCAATACAAATGGAATTCGTTTTTTGACATTGCATTGTGGATTGGCTATGTATTGCACCTATCCACACTTCAAGACACTTGAACACAATAATCCTTCACACCCCTTCACTTTCACACCACTTTATTTATATCTTACTAACACACACATTTATCTTACATATTTTTCATTTAATTTCAATACTCACATTCATTACATCACAATACCACACACCACATCCCTATCACTCATTTACAGTTGTTCACATCCCATTTCACTTTTTAGTTTCCCATCCTGTGGTCTTTTCATACACCATCACTTCTTGATCATCATCACACAATCATTACTCCATCACACACTACTTCTTTCACCCTTTATACAACCCTCATAATTCACTCACTCCGCTTAGAACCCAAAACATATCTCATTAACTAACAGCCATTAGAATATCGCTACAGAAGTATATACAAATTGAAGGGCATACCATTGCGGACTCCTGGGCTGTCCACCCAATACCTAGAAACTATATCATTTATATGGAGGCATTACCAATGCATCCTATATTGATGTCCTTGGTGTTTCACTACAGGTGCTGGCTGGCCGTCCGTCCGTCCGTCCGTCCGTGCCCCCTGAAGGGCCTTTCCCTGTCCAATATGACTCCCTGCAGGTCGCACATGCCTTGGTGGCACCATGCTCCGGGGAGTCGAACGGCTGGGAGGCTGCTGAATTCCTTTGAAGCATTAATAGTGGAACTCCGGTTAGAAGTAATGTTTCTAACACACAGTTGACTGGTAATTATATACTTTGCAATTCTTGCCATTGGGTACATACCCATGTAAAGAATTGAAATTCACTACATATATTTCTTACAGCAAACCACAAATCCTCTGAAGAAGATCCTTTGGGATCGAAACGCGTCAGCACTTATACAGATGCATGCCAAATGTAAAACTGTATAGCAATGTTGTGTTTGTAATTCTGTGTTTGTTTGATACATCTCTTGTACCGGAGCTCATATTTGTCATGACTGTATTTAATGTACATATATAATAAACTTTAACATATACTTTTGAAAACTATTTTGGAATTTCGCTGCTTAAAAACCCCATGGGGGAACTTTCCCATTTTGTTCTTGCATTATTAGGGGTGCGCAGCGCATTCACTCCCATATACGGGTCTTTCCCATTTCTAGTCTGAGCATGTAGGCCCTTTACAAAATAATCTAGAGTGGGTGACTGGGGACAAAGAGAAGGCTAATTTATTAACCACTTCAGCCCCGGACCATTTTTCTGGTCAAAGACCAGGCCACTTTTTGCGATTCAGCACTGCGTCGCTTTAACTGACAATTGCGCGGTCGTGCGACGTGGCTCCCAAACAAAATTGATGTCCTTTTTTTCCCCACAAATAGAGCTTTCTTTTGGTGGTATTTAATCACCTCTGCGTTTTTTTTTTGCGCTATAAACAAAAATAGACCGACACTTTTTAAAAAAAATGCAATATTTTTTACTTTTTGCTATAATAAATGTAGCGCTACCCCCAGTTAAGAGAGCCGCTGATATTGATTTGGGCCCTGTAGTGCACTGCTGTCAACCCCTGGCAATCGGCTCTAACCTCCCGTGGCACAGCTGGTGATAGAGGGATAGGACCGCGTGACCGCAACTGTTGGTGACGCAGTCCTATAACAAACATACACAGAATATACTTTAAAACTCCTATTAAAGTAAGCGGAACTGACACCAAATGTACTTTACCCAGATATTTTACTGAGGCTAATGGGCAAGTAATAAACAACAGTATAACAAGTTGCAGATCCCTGCAATAAACAGTAATAAAGATAAACAGAGTAATCAGAATAATTAAGTATTGCTATGCAACTCTAGCGCTGCCCTTTTACAGCTACTTCCCCTCATGGGTAGACTAACACCCAGCAATGTCTACCTATGCAGTCAGGCCTGACTGATCTAAATGGAAGTTCAGTGAAACAATATTTGCTAGCAATCTCTCGGTGGTGCACTTGAAGAACAACTTTGTAATCCCAACGAATAGTAAAGATAAAGTATCTGTCTTTAAACAGCTCTCACCACCTGGACAAGTCCAAGTCCCTTTCCTCCATCGATTCGTCTAGGAACAGGAATCCACCGACATCCAAGTCTTCAATCCTTCTGGTGTACTGCAGCAAGGAGGATTAGATGTCTCTAAGGCTCTGCTAGGCTGGCAGAGGGCTCTTTGGAAAGGAGCACACGGCCCAGGCTTCAGGCCTTGTGCACACGGCAGTTCAGCACAGAGATCCTCTTGCTAGGAGAGGGGTGTCCAAAGAGGCCGACCAAAACTCCGCCTCCCCTTTATAAAGTCTGCCCCAGCAGTCTCTGTTCTGGAGCAATGCACCCTGGGTGCTGCAAGATGTACTGGGAGATGTAGTCTCTCTCTCCTCTGCTTTCACTTCCATAATGTCTCTTTACTTCCTCCCGACTCACCTCTCACCTGGAACTTCTTGTCTCTCTGCATTAAAGGGGAACACCCCGCTACATAAATATCCCCAAAAAATATAAAAAAACGACTTTTTTTTTCCTCAGTTTAGGTCAAAACGTATTCTACATGTTTTTGGTAAAAAAAATAAAAAAAAAAAAATCGCAATAAGCATTTATTGATCGGTGTGCGCAAAAGATAGAGCGTCTACAAAATAGGGGGTAGTTTTATGGCATTTTTATGAATATTTTTTTTTTACTAGTAATGGCGGCGATCAGCGATTTTTATCGTGACTGCGACATTATGGCGGACACATGAAGAGGAAAAAATTAAAAATATGGACAGCCGCACTCCAAAAAACCTTTGACGGTCGCCTTTATTGTAAAAAGATCACGGGGAACAGTCATCAGTGTCACTAGGCAGAATAGGGGAATGCCTTGTTTACAAAGGCATCCCCCTGTTCTGCCTTTGCCGACCGCAATCGCGGGCTGCCCGGGAACATTGAGTTCCTGGGACCCGTGAACCCGCTCATGAGGCATGCAGGGGGCGCGCGCCTGCTGGGCGGCAAATTTAAAGGGACGCACAGGTACGCCCATTAGCCTGCCCGCGCCATTCTGTCAACGTATATCGTCGTGCGGCAGTCCTTAAGCGGTTAAATACTTTCTTCAGCTCTGTGTATACAAAGGAGCATGGGGGAGTTCATGTCCATAATGGGGGTGGTATTGACACAGCCCCAAATCATCCACAATGGCTCAAAAGTGATATGGTCCAGAAATATTTAGACAGAATAAAGGTGGATAAAGCACCTGGACCAGATGGCATACACCCACGGATCCTAAAAGAATTGAGCTCTGTAATTTCAAAGCCATTGTATCTAATTTTTAGGGACTCATTAATGACCGGAATAGTACCACTGGATTTGCGCAGGGCCAATGTGGTGCCTATATTTAAAAAGGGAACAAAGTCTTTACCAAGTAACTATAGACCTGCAAGTTTAACTTCTATAGTTGGGAAGATACTGGAGAGATTAATAAAAGACCACATAGATGAGTTATTGCTGTAAAAAAATATTTTAAGCAACAGACAGCATGGATTCATGAAAGACAGAAGTTGTCAGACAAACCTTATTTCTTTTTATGAAGAGGTAAGTAAAACCTTGGACAGAGGGGTAGCGGGGGACGTGGTATACTTGGATTTTGCAAAAGCGTTTGATACAGTTCCCCACACACGGCTATTGTGTAAGGTAAAGTCTACAGGATTGGAAATATCAGTTTGTAAATGGATAGAAAACTGGCTAAAATACAGAATTCAGAGAGTAGTGGTTAATGATTCTTACTCTGAATGGTCTAAGGTTATCAGTGGTGTACCCCAAGGTTCAGTGCTGGGACCCTTACTTTTTAATATCTTTATGAATGATTTTGGGTCAGGGATCAAAAGTTACATTTCTGTCTTTGCAGATGACACTAAACTATGCAGTGGAATAACGTCCTTACAGGATGTCGCCAATTTATAAGCCGACCTCAATGCTCTGTCTAATTGGGCGACTATGTGGCAGATGAAGTTTAATGTTGATAAATGTAAAGTTCTGCACTTGGGGGCTAATATGAATGCATCATGCATACTAGGGGGGAGTACAACTAGGGGGATCCATAGTGGAGAAGGATCTGGGGGTTTTGGTAGATCATAAGCTCAATAATGGCATGCAATGCCAACCTGCGGTTTCCAAAGCGAGCAAAGTTCTTTCTTGTATTAAGAGAGGTATGGACTCCAGAGAGAGAGATATCATTTTGCCCCTTGTACAGGACGCCGTGGCTGGGTCCGGGAAGGACGCTATATTTCCCCTCTGTTTGGGCTGTGGTTCCTTTAAGGGAACAGCAATGGTTAACACACCTGTTCAAGGAAGTGGTTTAAGAGAGACAGGAAGTTGTAGGTGAGAGAGTGAAGGAGTATAGTGAAGACTGCATGGTGAATGGTGGACATTGCAAAGCTGTGGAGGCTGTGAAAAGCTGTGAATGTACATGGCAGTGGCCTGCCTGGAAGCCTGCTAGCTGGGGAAGCTACCTACAACCTCAAGAAAGGACTGTTAAACTGCGGTAGCAGTTCTGAACTCTACAAGTCGGTGAGACTGGTATTTCTTTTGTTTTTGCTGCTATAAAGCCATTTAAGTTTAATAAACCTTATTTTGGATTGAAAAGCCTGTGTCCTGCGATCTAGCTGGTTCCCCGAACATTACACTGGTGGAGAATGCGGGCAGGACAGAATAACAGGCATAAGAAGAAAAAAACAAAACATTTTTTTTTTTGATATTGAACTGAACAGTTAAAGGGACAGTACATTGGATTTATGTCCTGGGTTAAAGCTGCACAAACATTGAAATCTGAAACAATGGAGGAGCTAATTAAACAGCTGTCCCTGGCTAATATGCAAGCGCAGACTCGCCATGAGGAAGCTAATCAGCGCTTAGCAACCCAGCTGGAGGTACAACAAACTCACCACAAAGAGGCGCTGGCTCTGCAGCAAGAAAATACTCGAGTGTTGGTGGCCCAGTTGGCAGCCCAGCAAGCGACCCAACAAGAGGTTATGCAGGCTCAGGTTACTGCCTTAATGGAAGCAGTGCAGCAGCTGTCTCAGGAACAAGCGGCTGTTGCCCCTGGCAACCAGGTGACTGTGAGGGCAAGCCATTTTCTGCAGAAGTTGTCCCTGAGCGATGATGTAGAGGCATTTCTTGCTACATTTGAGAGGACGGCAGAGAGAGAAGGGTGGCCTCAGGACCAATGGGCCGGCCTCATTGCCCCTTTTCTCACCGGAGATCCTCAAAAAGCCTACTTTGACCTGCCACCCGATGATGCTAAAGACTATCAAAAGTTAAAGGCAGAAATTCTGGCTCGTCTGGGGGTGACTACGGCAGTTCGGGCCCAACGAGTACACCAATGGAAGTATCATCCAGATCGGCCACCCCGGTCTCAAATGCATGACCTGGTGCAACTGGTAAAAAAATGGCTGCAGCCTGAGGTGTTGTCTGGCCCCCAAATCGTGGAACGGGTCGTGCTGGACCGATACCTGAGATCCCTGCCAGACGACCTTCAACGGTGGGTCAGCCATGGAGACCCCAAGACAGCAAACCTCCTTGTCGAGATGGTAGAACGATATACGGTGGTGGAGGACCTGCTCGGACCTACCAGTCTGCCACGGCCTGTTCGACCAACTGCTGCCCTTCGAAAGGATGTTCCAAGGAGTCCTGCAGCAAACACCCCGGAAGGTCAAGAGTCACTCCCGGTACCTCCTCAGCGTTCTGTTCCAGTTCGGAGAGGAGGGGATTTACAATGTTGGCAATGTCATTCCTGGGGTCATACCCGGGCACACTGCCCACTGCAAGAGGAGCCCATGGAATGCGGCGTTCTTCGGAGGGGGTCTTTTTATGCCCATAAAGTATGCACCACACATCTCGACCTGGGTGAGGAAAAATTTGAGTGTGAAGTCCAAGTGAACCACCTCCCTGCCAGGGCTTTGTTGGACTCCGGAAGCATGGTAACCCTGGTTCATCCTAGAGTAATTGGGAAGATCGGTCCGGTAAGAAAAACCTTACGGGTGGTGTGCATTCACGGGGACACTAGAGAGTACCCTCTCATCTCGGTGACCATCTCCTCAGCATGTGGCAGTGGTACTCAAGAGGTGGGGGTGGTAAAGAACTTGGTACATGATGTTATAATAGGACGAGACTGTCCGTTGTTTACAAAACTGTGGGAACAAGGAGAACAGTTCAGAGATTGGGGAGAAACTAGCCTCCCTGTTCCTGCTGCCGAGAGGAATAACCCTGAACTGCCAAATGTTCTTAATGTGGATCCAAATGATGAAATTGCTAATGGTTGGGTTAATGGTGATGAAAGTAGAGCTGATACTGTTGATAATGTCAAGACATGTGGTCCACAGACCTACCAAAACACTGAGGGGGGAGGATCTTCCCCACTTCAGGTAATGCTGGGGGAAGAGGACGAGGAATTGGCCTCTACCCCTGCCCTGCCAGATTTGGGTGTTCCCCAGGGGGCGTTTGGTACTGCTCAGATGCAGGACCTCACTTTGGCCCGTGCACGGGAACAAGTTGTAGTAGTAAATGGGGTTCCCCAAGAGCCAGGTGCAAATGAGCGGTGGCCACACTTCGCAATGTATAATGAGTTGTTGTATCGGGTTACCAAGGTGAGGGAAAATGTGGTAGAACAGTTGTTGGTACCCCAACAATATAGACGAAAGGTTCTGGACCTGGCCCATGATGATGTGTTAGGGGGACACCTGGGAGTTGAGAAGACGGAAGCACGGATCACCGACCGGTTTTACTGGCCAGGTCTGAAAGCAGAGGTAAAGAAATACTGTGCCTCTTGTCCCACCTGTCAGTTGACCGCTCCGGTGACCCACTTCCGGAGCCCTTTGGTCCCTCTGCCCATAATTGAGGTCCCATTCGAGAGGATAGCCATGGATATAGTGGGTCCCTTGGTAAAGTCGACTCGAGGTTACTCCTACATATTGGTGATTCTTGACTATGCCACCCGATATCCTGAGGCGCTTCCACTGCGGAATACCTCCTCTAAGGCTATTGCCCGGGAATTATTCCAGTTGTTTACACGGACTGGTTTTCCCAAGGAAATACTCACAGACCAGGGCACCCCATTTATGTCGAGAGTTATGGCCGATGTGTGCAAGCTGTTCCGGATTAAACAGCTGCGCACATCGGTCTACCATCCCCAAACGGACGGGTTAGTGGAACGCTTTAACAAGACCCTTAAGTCTATGCTAAAGAGAGTGGTACAAAGGGATGGGAAAGACTGGGACTGCCTGTTACCAGCTCTCCTGTTTTCTATCAGGGAAGTGCCCCAGGCCTCCACTGGGTTTTCGCCCTTTGAGTTGGTATATGGGCGGAGACCTCGCGGACTACTTGACTTTATTAAAGAGGAATGGGAAAGTGAACCTGTTCAGCATAAGAGTGTTCTTGAATATGTCTCCCAAATGCAGGAAAGGATCCAAACTGTGATGCCACTAGTCAAAGAGCATTTGCAAAAAGCCCAGGAGGCTCAACGACGGGTCTATAACAGGGCTGCTAAAATAAGGCACTTCCAAGTGGGGGATCGAGTAGCGGTGCTAATTCCCACTGTGGAAAGTAAATTCTTGGCCAGATGGCAAGGTCCCTTTGAAGTTGTGGAAAAAGTGGGAGAGGTAAATTATAGAGTCCACCAGCCAGGCAAGAGGAAACCGTATCAGATATATCATGTCAACTTGTTAAAGCCCTGGACAGACAGGGAACCGGTGACCTCCCTGGCTAGTGCAAGACTTGAGCCTCAGGTTGGGGTGGAGAGTGTCCAAGTAGCAAGTACCCTGTCTAAAATCCAAAGTCAGCAGGCAAAGGAGTTCTTGCAGAGAAATAAAGAAAAGTTTTCAGACTTGCCAGGGCTAACTAGTGTCATAGAACATGATATTATCACGGAACCTGGAGTCAAAGTTTTCGTCCGGCCCTACCGCATCCCAGAGGCTCAAAGGAAGGCCGTTTCAGAGGAAGTGAAGAAGATGCTGGACCTGGAGATCATTGAGGAGTCGCAGAGTGAGTGGTCGAGCCCGATTGTGTTGGTACCAAAGCCCAACGGGACTCTGCGATTCTGCAATGATTTCCGGAAACTTAATGAGGTTTCACGGTTTGATGCCTACCCCATGCCCCGGGTAGATGAGCTTATTGAGAGACTAGGTCCAGCCAGGTATATTACAACATTAGACCTTACCAAGGGGTATTGGCAAATCCCGTTGACTAAGGCTGCTAGAGAGAAAACTGCTTTTTCTACCCCAGAGGGGAGTCTTCAGTACAAAAGAATGCCTTTTGGACTACAAACTGCTCCAGCCACTTTCCAGCGAGCAATGGATAGGATTTTACGACCTCACCGGGAGTATGCCTCAGTGTACTTGGACGACATAGTCATTTTTAGCAGAGACTGGGAATCACACTTGCCCAAAGTCCAGGCAGTACTGGACTCTCTTTGGAAGGAGGGGTTTACAATAAACCCTGAAAAATGTGCTTTGGGAATGGAGGAGGTGAAATACCTGGGCTATATTGTAGGTAGAGGGGTGGTGAAACCTCAGGTTAACAAGGTAGAGGCTATACAGAATTGGCCCCGCCCCCTCACAAAAAAGCAGGTACGTGCATTCCTGGGCATGGTGGGATACTACAGGAGATTCGTACCCAACTTTGCCACATTGGCGGCTCCATTGACCGATCTGACTAAGGGACGGAAATCGGTCATGGTGGAATGGAATGCAGATGCTGAAAAGGCTTTTTTGGAGCTCAAGTCAGCACTGTGCCAACACCCTGTCCTGATAGCACCCAATTTTTCAAACGAGTTTGTTGTCCAGACTGATGCTTCCGATGTAGGATTGGGAGCTGTGTTGTCACAGGTTGTTCATGGTGAGGAGCACCCAGTAGTCTTCCTCAGTAGGAAGTTGACACCAGCGGAGAAAAACTACGCTATAGTTGAACGAGAATGTCTGGCCATTAAGTGGGCTCTGGAATCCCTCAGATATTACCTCTTGGGAAGGAAGTTTAGGTTAATTTCTGACCATGCCCCTTTAACATGGATGAGGCAAGGTAAAGGGACTAATGCCAGAATTACACGTTGGTTCCTGGCGCTCCAGGAATTTAAATTTGTTGTGGAGCATAGGCCCGGGAGACTGCATCAAAATGCAGATGCCCTCTCCCGAGTCCATTGTTTTAGCTCCACTGTTGCCTCCACCTCCTTGGCGTTGGGGCACAGGGGGGGGGGATATGTACAGGACGCCGTGGCTGGGTCCGGGAAGGACGCTATATTTCCCCTCTGTTTGGGCTGTGGTTCCTTTAAGGGAACAGCAATGGTTAACACACCTGTCTAAGGAAGTGGTTTAAGAGAGACAGGAAGTTGTAGGTGAGAGAGTGAAGGAGTATAGTGAAGACTGCATGGTGAATGGTGGACATTGCAAAGCTGTGGAGGCTGTGAAAAGCTGTGAATGTACATGGCAGTGGCCTGCCTGGAAGCCTGCTAGCTGGGGAAGCTACCTACAACCTCAAGAAAGGACTGTTAAACTGCGGTAGCAGTTCTGAACTCTACAAGTCGGTGAGACTGGTATTTCTTTTGTTTTTGCTGCTGTAAAGCCATTTAAGTTTAATAAACCTTATTTTGGATTGAAAAAAGGGATTTTTATAACAGCTTACCTGTAAAATCCTTTTCTTGGAGTACATCACGGGACACAGAGCGACTTAGTCATTACTAATGGGTTATATAGATTACCTTCAGGTGTTGGCACTGGCCAATTCCAAACCGGAAGTACCCTCCCCTATATAAGCCCCTCCCATCCGGGAGCACCTCAGTTTTGTAGCCAAGCAATAAGTGTCCCAAAAAGAGGGGTGGGAGCTCTGTGTCCCATGATGTACTCCAAGAAAAGGATTTTACAGGTAAGCTGTTATAAAAATCCCTTTTTCTTTTTCGTACATCACGGGACACAGAGCGACTTAGTCATTACTAATGGGACGTCCCAAAGCAATGCCAAATGAGGGGAGGGATACATAAGCTGGGCGCCATCAGGCATGAGGCTCTTTTGCGGCCTGCAACACACTGCGCCCAAAGGCGACATCCTCCTGACTTCTGACGTCTACCTGGTAGAATCTAGTAAACGTGTGTACTAAGGACCATGTTGTGGCCTTACAGACTTGAGCCAGGGAGGCTTGGTGATGCACTGCCCATGAAGTTCCAACTGCTCTTGTGGAGTGCGCCCTAACTTTGAACGGAGGCGGTCTCCTTTTCAAGCCATAGGCTTGTATTATGACCTGTCGAATCCACTTGGCTAAAGTAGATTTTTGATGCTGCCTGACCCTTTCTGGGGCCTTCCGGCAGAACAAACAAAGTATCCGTTCTACGAATCTGAGCAGTGGCTTTAAGATAAGCTTTAACTGCTCTTACTACATCCAAAGAATGCAATAACTTTTCCTCTACCGAACTAGGTTTGGGGAAAAAGGAAGGAAGAACCACATCTTGGTTCAAATGGAACCTCGATACCACCTTAGGAAGAAGGCTGGATGAGGACGTAACACTACTCTGTCCTTATGGATAACCAGATATGGCTCCTTACAGGACAAGGCGGCTAATTCCGATACTCTTTTAGCCGAACAAATGGCTACTAAGAAAATCAATTTCCTGGTGAAAAGAACCAAGAAAATGTGCCGTAATGGTTCAAATGGTTGTTTCTGTAGAACCGACAGAACCAGGTTTAAGTCCCATGGACATATGGGAATACTAACCGGAGGGCTAATACGCATCACTCCTTGTATGAAAGCTTTGACTAATGAATGCAAAGCCAAGGGCCTTTGAAAAAAATATTGACAAGGCCGTCTGACCCTTGATAGTACTCAAGGCAAGCTTCCTATGTACAGCCCACTGTAGGAAGTCCAGAATCCTACCTATTACGTACTTACGTGGATGCCATTTCCTGGCCTCACCCCACGTGATGTACGCCTTCTAGATCCTATAATAGATCTGCCTGGATACCGGCTTCCTGGCATTGATCATGGTAGATACCACAGGATTAGAGAGCCCTCTCTTTTTTAGAATGTGGGCTTCTATAGCCAGGCCGTCAAACCTAGGGCTGGTAAGGAAGGGTAGTATATCGGTCCTTGCGAAAGCAGGTCCGGACGATGTGGGAGGGTCCAAGGACTTCCCACTGACATTTTTACAATCTCCGCGTACCATGCCCTTCGGGGCCACGCTGGAGCCACCAGAATCACTGGTTTCTTTTCTACCCTGATTCTGCGGATTAATCGCGGTGGGAATGCATATATCAGCTTGAACTGATCCAAGGGAACACTAGGGCATCCGAACCGCAAGCTAGGGGATCCTTTGTGCGAGACACAAATCTGTCCACCTTTGCGTTGAATCTGGATGCTAGCAGATCTACATCCGGTGTTCCCCACCGCTGGCATATTGCCTGGAAAACCTCGGGGTGAAGAGACCATTCCCCCTGGCATAATTGCTGGCGACTTAAAAAGTCCGCTCTCCAATTTTCCACTCCTGGGATGAAAACCGCGGATATGGCTGTGACATACCTTTCTGCCCATTCCAGGATGCAATTCGCTTCCCTCTGGGCTGCACGACTCCTGGTGCCACCCTGGAGATTGATATATGCCACTGCTGTGGCATTGTCTGATTGAATTCTGACAGGTGACCCTTGGAGTTTGGATGTCCATGCTACTAGGGCATACCGGGCTGCTCGTATCTCTAAGAGATTGGTGGGCAGGGCCTTCTCTGCTTCTGACCACTTGCCCTGGAGAGACCATTGCTCCAGTACTGCCCCCCAGCCTATGAGGCTGGCAACTGTAGTGACCACCTTCCAAGAAACCGGACTGAAGGGTTTCCCTTCCCAGATTCTGGGGCACCAACCACCAATGGAGGCTCTTGCGAACGGAAGGGGACAGGGACATTGGTAAGTCTAAAGCCTGAACTTTTTTGTTCCAGGCTGACAGTATGGCCCTCTGCAAGCTCCTTGAATGGAATTGACCGTAGGGTACCGCTTCGAATGAAGCCACCATTTTTCCCAGCAGCCTTATACACATGCGCATGGATGGTTTTTCTTTTTTGTACCCACTAAGTGGGTCAAATCTTTCAAAGACGACACCTTCTCTGGAGGTAAGAAAATCTTTCTCTGATTTGAATCCAGTCTTAGCCCCCAAGTATTCCAGGCTTTTGACTGGTTTTAGGGCTGACTTGTCTCGGTTGATAATGCAACCGTGAGATTCCAGATACTTGATTATCTTGTGAACGACCACTTCTAGTTTTTTTCACTGAGTGGTCTATCAGCAACAAGTCGTCTAGATATGCCATTATCGTTACACCTTGTGTTCCTAGTTTGGCCAATCGTAGGGCCAGAATTTTTGTGAACACTCGTGGTGCCGTGGCCAGACCGAAAGGTAAGGCTCTGAACTGAAAATGGCGCCCTTCTACTGCAAAGCGTAGAAATTTCTGGTGGGCCGGACAGATGGGAATATGCAAATAAGCATCCCTTATGTCGATCGAGGCTAACCATTCCTGCCCTTGTAGGGCGGTGGCCACCGATCGGATCGACTCCATCCGAAAAAGTCCTGATATGTAGGAACTTGTTTAGCTCTTTTATATTTAATATGGGCCTCATGTCCCCATTTGGTTTGGGAACTGTGACAAGGTTCGAGTAAAACCCGAACCCGTTTTCTTTCAAGGGAACCTTCATGATTACCCTTGGGGCAATAGTTGCTCTAGTGCCAGAAGGAGGGATCCACTCTTCTGGGGATCGCTTGGCACGTTTGACCTTATAAAATGGGCAGGAGGAATGTCTTTTAACTCCAGCCTGTATCCCAGACTTACTGCGGAGATCACCCATCTCTGATGGTGTCCCGCCAGGTCTCTGTGAACAACTGAAGTCTTCCCCTCACCCGACTGAGTGGGGGCAACCCTTCATGACTTAGGGGGAGGTTTTGTACCTCTCTTGACCCAGGGTTTCTTGTTACCCTGTGATTGTCCCTGATTTCTGCCCCCTGGATTTGACCGCGGAGGTCGTCGGAACTGTTTCACAGCCGATGTGCCAGGGACTGGAGAAGTAGGCCTCTTAAAAGAAGGACTTCTACCCTTGTTCTTAACCGGTAAGAGTGAACTTTTACCGGCAGAAATTTTCTGGATATATTTGTCCAGATCTTCTCCAAATAAGCGTTCTCCATGAAATGGGAAGCTAACCAGCAGTTTTTTACAGGGAGCTTCAGCAGACCAGCTTTTGAGCCACAGAAGCCTACGCATATGTACTATAGACAGCGTAAAGCGGGAGGCCTGTTGGATTGTATCCTTTATGGCGTCCACCGCAAAACACAAGGCTCTAGGCAGGTCAGCTAGGGCAAGAGCCTGCTGATCTGGTAAGTCCCTTAAGACTTGTTTCAACTGATCTTTCACTGCTTGGCAGACTCCAATCGCTGCTACCGCAGGTTGTGTCACCATGCTTGCTGTAGAGAAAGCAGATTTTAGTAAAGACTCCAATTTTTTATCTATTGGGTCTTTGAACATTGGAACATTATCTACTGGACATGTCAGTGATTTGTTAACAGAAGAGATGGCTGCGTCCACTGTAGGGACCCTCCATTTTTTTATGAACTTATCCTCCATGGGATAGATCACCGGAAATCTCTTGGGGGGAGCAAATATTTTATCAGGATGCTCCCAATCCTGGTAAATAAGCCCTTCTAATAAAGGGTGGATTGGGAAGGAACAGACAGCCTGGGGAGCTTTTAGCGACCCCAGCGAGGAAACCGTAGTGGATGGTGGTTCCGCCAGAGGCATTTTAAATGCTGATCGGACCATATTAGTCAGAGACTGAACCCATAATCTTTCAGCCTGAGATGCTGAGAAAGGTTCTTCCACTGTTGATTCCTCCATAACTGAATCAACCTCATCCTGATCCCCTTCAGGTAGGTCGATCTCTGTGTGGGGCTGTTCCTCCACTAACAGGCACTCTGAAGGAGGAGACGGAGATCGGACGCGCTTTTCCTGTGACAGGGAAGCAGCGATCAATGCTGCTAATCTCTCTTCCAATCCTCCCAGAGTTGAGGATAAAACCTCCTCTGTTATATATACAGGAGCAGGTGGACTGGGGACAGCCGCAGCACCAGGCATTCCTGCGGGGTTTCTACGGCTACTGACCTCTGAATTCTCAGGGGAGATTGGTGCAGTACAAGCATGCCCAATATCCTCAGAGCCCGATGGAGACCCCTTTGGCTTCCTGGAAGACCTATTTCCGGAGCGTCTGGATGACATATCCTTTAAGCACAAAGCTGAGGTATTCCCGTCGTCATACACCAATTTTTGCTGGTAATAGTCTAACACAGTTGCTGCTATATACCAGCTGGTGTCCACTAAAGTGCCTTTCTATGGGGATGCCTGCATCAACCGCCTCTGTGTGCCACTGTTTGTTGCTAGCTCTGTTTGTATCCAGCTGACACTTGTACTGTGTCTTTTAACCATGCTGGGACGCCTGCACATGCGCAGAAGCGCCGCGGCGCGCACAGAGCGTCATCCACCCGCCCCGCCCCTTTTTTTTCATAGGAGGCGCGTGCACGCGCCCGTGCGCCATTGGCGCCCTTTTCGAAATCAAACAGGGACTAGGAGCCAGGGCCCTTTTTGCCGGAGGGCCTGTGCGGTGGATGAGCGCAGCAACAGGGCAGAGGAAGTGGATTCCCACAGAGAAACTTACCAACTGCCTGGATCTTTTGACTTGAGAAAACCAAAGATCCACATGACAAGAAAAATGGACTACAGCGGCCTCTAGTGGTTTAACACAGGTACCGCGGTCCCCTTTTTTTTTTTTTTTCTTGACTACTATTAAAATTTTACATTTTCAGTAGTTACAGGCATACACAGATATTAGCGGGAATACCGTTAGGTAACAGACAAAAAGACAAATTAGGCTTGGGGGTCCCCCAATAGAACCAAGTTCCTGGGGGCCCCCACTTACCTGATCCCCGCCGCAGGACTTTGTTTGGTCCACAGAAGTCCAAACTTCACCTATCACGGCAGGCATTGTAATTAAACCTTCAGGGACCGGGTTCCCAAGGATTCCACTCCCCTGGACCTGTATAGCACCCTGCACAGACAACATCTTGGTCGTGGGTATGACCAGAGCTCCGGATCCCAGGGTCCAGCCCTCCTAAGAGAGGCATTACAGGCAAAACCTTGCTCTTCTGCTGCAAGGCCCGGGTACCGACCGTTTAGCTATGAAGCTTTTTTGGTGGGATCCGGAACAGCTTACTAAGGCCCAAAAGAACCTGTACGCAAGCCCAGTGAAAACACGTTACTCTTTGGCCAACACCTTAGACACTGGCAAAAAACTGAGGTGCTCCCGGATGGGAGGGGCTTATATAGGGGAGGGTACTTCCGGTTTGGAATTGGCCAGTGCCAACACCTGAAGGTAATCTATATAACCCATTAGTAATGACTAAGTCGCTCTGTGTCCCGTGATGTACGAAAAAGAAAGCCTGTGTCCTGCGATCTAGCTGGTTCCCCGAACATTACACCCTGTACAAATCATTAGTAAGACTTCATCTGGAATATGCAGTTCAGTTTTGGGACCCAGTTCTCAAAAAGGATATCGGGGAACTGGAGAAAGTGCAGAGAATGGCAACCAAACTGATAAGAGGCATGGAGGAGCTTAGCTATGAAAAAAGATTAGAGGAACTGAATTTATTCACTCTTGAGAAGAGGAGATTAAGGGGGGATATGATCAACATCAGTGGCGGTGCGTCCATAGTGGGCGCAGGAGCGCCACCCCCTCTCTCTCCTGCGCCCGTCACTCACAACAATACAAAGGTTCATGCATTGCATGAACCTATGTATTGTCGCCGCAGCTGCCGCCCACTATTCAGATGGCCGGCCCCCTGGTGAGCGCCAGCCATCTGATTAACAACGGCTGGTTGGTTTTTGGAAGTGCCTATCAAAGCCAGCGGCTCTGATAGGCTTCCCAATTACAGCCTGAGGGCTGTAATCGGCTTCCAAATAGTTAACCAGGGGACGCACGGGGGGTGCGTTCCTTGGTTAACACTGACAGGCGTCTCAGCCAATCAGGTTCACCGGCTCTGGTTACCGGTAACCTGATTGGTTGAAGCGACATCGAGGGCGGGAGAAGACAGAGGACGGAAGAAGGACGGCGCTGACCCGAGGAAGGTAAGTGCAGGGCTGGGGGGGAAACTGGCTGTATTTGGGGACAAAATGGCTGCATTTGGGGGGGCAAACTGGCTGCATTTGGGGGGGGCAAACTGGTGGTGTTTGGGCACAGTGGCGGCAATTGATGATTTCTTTTTCAGTTTGTTTGCGCCCCCCAAAAAATTTTGAGCACCAGCCGTCACTGATCAACATGTACAAATATATAAAGGGGTCCATATAGTGAACTTGGTGTTGAGTTATTCACTTTATGATCAACACAAAGGACAAGAGGGCACTCTTTACGTCTAGAGGAAAAGAGATTTCACCTCCAAATACAGAAAGGTTTCTTCACAGTAAGAGCTGTGAAAATGTGGAATAGACTCCCTGCAGAGGTGGTTCTGGCCAGCTCAGTAGATTGCTTTAAGAAAGGCCTGGATACTTTCATAAATGTACAGAATATAACTGGGTAACATTTATAGGTAAAGTTGATCTGGGGAATATCCGATTGCCTCTCGGGGAATCAGGAAGGAATATTTTCCCCTACTGTAGCAAATTGGATCATGCTCTGCTGGGGTTTTTTACCTTCCTCTGGATCAGCTGTGGGTATAGAATTGGGTATATGGGATTGTATGATGATATTATTTTTATGGTTGAACTGGATGGACTTGTCTTTTTTCAACCTGACTAACTATGTAACAATACCCTGTCTAGATCTTCTACAAGCATCTCTCCTCAATCTGCACTGTTCCAAGTTATATTACTTTGGTAATTTAGGGCAACAAAGAGGGGTTGGCATTGGGGAGGCAAGGAACCCACGTCTGGATAGCTACCATACTGCAGTCAGCAATGATCTAATTTCCGTCCATTCCACTGGGACCTTTAATATCTGTATATCACTGGATGTAGATAATAAAACGGCATACACAAGTGCCAAGTGCAAGTTTTATTTGAGAACTACACATTCCAATCCTAGCTTACACGTCTTACAGACAGTTTTATTTCCAAGACCAAAGTATTCATCTATGGTTTAGAACAAACATAAAATGACAAAACTTTTTTTATATACTTACATAATTTACAAATGATACAGTAAAAAAATACAAAAAATATTTTTCATTATATTACATCAATAAGCAATACAAATACTTTACATGGTTTTTTTTTATCAAGCATTACACCCTGCTTTAAAAATATATCCATAATTCAGTTCTGACAAAAATAAATATTTCTGAAAGTGCAGTCAGTTTATTTACAGCTATATACATCATTAACCATGAGTGGAGGACTCACTTGGACATTGGATGATAAATATCTGCTGACCCTAAAGTGACAACTAGTATCTGGCTGCCGATATTAACACCTTCACTATCTCTAATTTTATCCCAAAAATGTGTTATTTTCATGTAAAGACTTATGCTGGCTATATGTGGCTCACTTTTCTCTTGTTCAGCTCACGGGTTAAAAAAGAGAAAAGTAATTGATTCACCCATCCATGCTAATAGTGTGGATATAGGAATTGCCACCGCCAGGCATTGGGGTTGATTCAAAATGAAGAGTGCAAAATCTGGTGGAGCTCTGCATAGAAACCAATCAGCTTCCAGTTGGGTGCATTAAGATAAAAAGCCTTATTGTGTACAGCAGTCCCCCTCAACCCCCCTAATACTTACCTGAGGTCCCTCTAGATCCAGCGATGTTGCAGGAATGTCTTGGCTGCCCAGGACTCCCCTCCTCATTGGCTGACAGCAAGGGACAAAGGTTGTCCGGTTTCTACTGCAATGGCATGTGTACCTGCCATACCTCAGTATAAAATGGTAAGGGGGGGGGGGGGGCTGGCTAGAGAGGGGAAGTTAAGCTCCTCTTAAAAATTCTTAAAATAAACCTGTAGTTTGCCCAGTCAGGTCACGTTAAGAGGTTTGCTATATACCGGTAGCTATTCTTTAGTGCTGGTACTTACGTTCGGTTAGCTCCCTCGTAGTCACACAAACCTGAACCTCATCAGAATTTTAGTATTTTTCAGTAAATGTGACATGTGACCCTGCCCACTTACTCTAACAGTGCAGCATTGGTTAATTGCCAAGGCAGTGGAACAGTCTTTAGCACTGTGCAAGCAATGCCCCAGAGCCAACCTGGAAATTACATGTGAGATTTTTGGGGGACTCTGGCAGGTGAATGGGGACACACTGACTCTTTCAGATGCTCTTTTTATACCAAATTATATTACTTACCTTTTTTCTAATGAACCCAATTAGTTAAAGTGGTTGTAAACCCGAAAAAAAAACCCTGCAAGACAAAGCCATAATGAGCTAGTATGACTAGCATACTAGCTCATTATGCATTACTTACCTTAGATCGAAGCCCCCGAAGCCGTCCTCGTCACCTCCTCAGGCCACAGACATCTCTTCACAGATACCCGGAAGGTTACTTCCGGGTATCGCCGCTCCGGCGCTCTGATTGGCCGGAGCGGCGATGACTTCACTGCGCATGCGCGCGGGAGCCGTAAAAACCGGCCGTAAAAACCGGCATTGCCGGTTTTATCAATGGGATACTCACTGTGCCTTTTGCCGTTGTAGACAACGGTGCATTCTTTTTTGGCAAATATTTCTTGCAAACACCTACAGGTGAGCCTTAATCTAGGCTTACCTGTAGGTGTAACTTCCGGGGGAGGGTTTACAACCACTTTAAAAAAAAAAAAAAAAATTCCAGCTCTTCCTTTTTGGTACCACTTTAACGTGGCTCTAAAGGCTGAAGTTTTTTTACCATCATGCATTCTATGCATGAAGGTAAAAAACCTTCAGTCTGCAGCTCTCTCTTCAGCCCTACCTTATACTCACCGATCCCAATCCATCAATGTGCACGAAAGCAGAAGCTCTCCCGGGTATTTCTTTTTCGTACATCACGGGACACAGAGCGACTTAGTCATTACTAATGGGTTATATAGTTTACCTTCAGGTGTTGGCACTGGCCAATTCCAAACCGGAAGTACCCTCCCCTATATAAGCCCCTCCCACCCGGGAGCACCTCAGTTTTTTGCCAGTGTCTAAGGTGTTGGCCAAAGAGTAACATGTGTTTTCACTGGGCTTGCGTACAGGTTCTTTTGGGCCTTAGTAAGCTGTTCCGGATCCCACCAAAAAAGCTTCATAGCTAAACGGTCGGTACCCGGGCCTTGCAGCAGAAGAGCAAGGTTTTGCCTGTAATGCTTCTCTTAGGAGGGCTGGACCCTGGGATCCAGAGCTCTGGTCATACCCACGACCAAGACGCTGTCTGTGCAGGGTGCTATACAGGTCCAGGGGAGTGGAATCCTTGGGAACCCGGTCCCTGAAGGTTTAATTACAATGCCTGCCGTGATAGGTGAAGTTTGGACTTTTGTGGACCAAACAAAGTCCTGCGGCGGGGATCAGGTAAGTGGGGGCCCTCAGGAACTTGGTTCTATTGGGGGACCCCCAAGCCTAATTTGTCTTTCTGTCTGTTACCTAACGGTATTCCCGCTAAATATCTGTGTTTGCCTATAACTACTGAAAATGTAAAATTTTAATAGTAGTCAAGAAAAAAAAAAAAAAAAAAAACAGGGACCGCGGTACCTGTGTTAAACCACTAGAGGCCGCTGTAGTCCATTTTTCTTGTAAATGTGGATCTTTGGTTTTCTCAACTCAAAAGATCCAGGCAGCTGGTAAGTTTCTCTGAGGGAATCCACTTCCTCTGCCCTGTTGCTGCGTTCATCCACCGCACAGGCCCTCCGGCAAAAAGGGCCCTGGCTCCTAGTCCTCTGTTGGTTTTCGAAAAGGGCGCCATTGGCGCACGGGCGCGCGCGCGTGCACGCGCCTCCTATGAAAAAAAAGGGGCGGGGCGGGTGGATGACGCTCGATGCGCGCCGCGGCGCTTCTGCGCATGTGCGGGCGTCCCAGCATGGTTAAAAGACACAGTACAAGTGTCAGCTGCATGCAAACAGAGCTAGCAACAAACAGTGGCACACAGAGGCGGTTGATGCAGGCATCCCCATAGAAAGGCACTTTAGTGGACACCAGCTGGTATATAGCAGCACCTGTGTTAGACTATTACCAGCAAAAATTGGTGTATGACGACGGGAATACCTCAGCTTTGTGCTTAAAGGATATGTCGTCCAGACGCTCCGGAAATAGATCTTCCAGGAAGCCAAAGGGGTCTCCATCGGGCTCTGAGGATATTGGGCATGCTTGCACTGCACCAATCTCCCCTGAGAATGCAGAGGTCAGTAGCCGTAGAAACCCCGCAGGAATGCCTGGTGCTGCGGCTGTCCCCAGTCCACCTGCTCCTGTATATATAACAGAGGAGGTTTTATCCTCAACTCTGGGAGGATTAGAAGAGAGATTAACAGCATTGATCGCTGCTTCCCTATCTCAGGGAAAGCGCGTCCGATCTCCGTCTCCTCCTTCAGAGTGCCTGTTAGTGGAGGAACAGCCCCACACAGAGATCGACCTACCTGAAGGGGATCAGGATGAGGTTGATTCACTTATAGAGGAATCAACAGTGGAAGAACCTTTCTCAGCTTCTCAGGCTGAAAGATTATGGGTTCAGTCTCTGACTAACATGGTCCGATCAGCATTTAAAATGCCTCTGGCGGAACCACCATCCACTACGGTTTCCTCGCTGGGGTCGCTAAAAGCTCCCCAGGCGGTCTGTTCCTTCCCAATCCACCCTTTATTAGAAGGGCTTATTTACCAGGATTGGGAGCATCCTGATAAAATATTTGCTCCCCCCAAGAGATTTCCGGTGATCTATCCCATGGAGGATAAGTTCATAAGAAAATGGAGGGTCCCTATAGTGGACGCAGCCATCTCTTCTGTTAACAAATCACTGACATGTCCAGTAGATAATGTTCCAATGTTCAAAGACCCAATAGATAAAAAATTGGAGTCTTTACTAAAATCTGCTTTCTCTACAGCAAGTATGGTGACACAACCTGCGGTAGCAGCGATTGGAGTCTGCCAAGCAGTGAAAGATCAGTTGAAACAAGTCTTAAGGGACTTACCAGATCAGCAGGCTCATGCCCTAGCTGACCTGCCTAGAGCCTTGTGTTTTGCGGTGGACGCCATAAAGGATACAATCCAACAGGCCTCCCGCTTTACGCTGTCTATAGTACATATGCGTAGGCTTCTGTGGCTCAAAAACTGGTCTGCTGAAGCTCCCTGTAAAAAACTGCTGGTTAGCTTCCCATTTCATGGAGAACGCTTATTTGGAGAAGATCTGGACAAATATATCCAGAAAATTTCTGCCGGTAAAAGTTCACTCTTACCGGTTAAGAACAAGGGTAGAAGTCCTTCTTTTAAGAGGCCTACCTCTCCAGTCCCGGGCACATCGGCTGTGAAGCAGTTCCGACGGCCTCCGCGGTCAAATTCAGGGGGCAGAAATCAGGGACAATCACAGGGTAACAAGAAGCCCTGGATCAAGAGAGGTACAAAACCTCCCCCTAAGGCATGAAGTATTGCCCCCGCTCAATCGGGTGGGGGGAAGACTTCAGTTGTTCACAGAGACCTGGCGGGACACCATCAGAGACAGATGGGTGCTCTCCGCAGTAAGTCTGGGATACAAGCTGGAGTTAAAAGGCACTCCTCCTGCCCAATTTATGAGGTCAAATGTGCCAAGAGATCCCCAAAAGAGAGGATCCCTCCTTCTGGCACTAGAACAACTATTGCTCCAAGGGGTAATCATGAAGGTTCCCCTGGAAGAAAGCGGATTCGGGTTTTACTCGAACCTTTTCACAGTCCCCAAACCAAATGGGGACGTGAGGCCCATATTAAATCTAAAAGGGCTAAACAAGTTCCTAAATATCAGGACTTTTCGGATGGAGTCGATCCGATCAGTGGCCACCGCCCTACAAGGGCAGGAATGGCTAGCCTCGATCGACATAAGGGATGCTTATCTGCATATTCCCATCTTTCCGGCCCATCAGAAATTTCTACGCTTTGCAGTAGAAGGGCGCCATTTTCAGTTCAGAGCCTTACCTTTCGGTCTGGCCACAGCACCACGAGTGTTCACAAAAATTCTGGCCCCATTATTGGCCAATCTAAGAACACAGGGTGTAACGATAATGGCATATCTAGACGACCTGCTACTAATAGACCACTCAGTGGAAAAGCTGGAAGTAGCTATTCACAAGACAATCGAGTATCTGGAATATCACGGTTGGATTATCAACCGGGACAAGTCAGCTCTAAGACCAGTCAAAAGTCTGGAATACTTAGGGCTAAGGCTGGATTCAAATCAGAGAAAGATTTTCTTACCTCCAGAGAAGGTGTCGTCTTTAAGAAATTTGACCCACTTAGTGGGTACAAAAAGAAAACCATCCATACGTCTCTGCATGAGGCTGCTGGGAAAGATGGTGGCTTCATTCGAAGCGGTACCCTACGGTCAATTCCATTCAAGGAATTTGCAAAGGGCCATACTGTCAGCCTGGAACAAAAAAGTTCAGGCTTTAGACTTACCAATGTCCCTGTCCCCTTCCGTTCGCAAGAGCCTCCATTGGTGGTTGGTGCCCCAGAATCTGGAAAGAGGGAAACCCTTCAGTCCGGTTTCCTGGAAGGTGGTCACTACAGATGCCAGCCTCATCGGCTGGGGGGCAGTGCTGGAGCAATGGTCTCTCCAGGGCAGGTGGTCAGAAGCAGAAAAGGCCCTGCCCATCAATCTCTTAGAGATACGAGCAGCCCGGTATGCCCTAGTAGCATGGACATCCAAACTCCAGGGGTCCCCTGTCAGAATTCAATCAGACAATGCCACGGCAGTGGCATATATCAATCATCAGGGTGGCACCAAAAGTCGTGCAGCCCAGAAGGAAGCAAATTGCATCCTGGAGTGGGCAGAAAGATATGTCCCAGCCATATCCGCGGTTTTCATCCCAGGAGTGGAAAATTGGAGAGCGGACTTTCTAAGTCGCCAACAATTATGCCCGGGGGAATGGTCTCTTCACCCCGAGGTTTTCCAGGCAATATGCCAGCGGTGGGGAACACCGGATGTAGATCTGCTAGCATCCAGATTCAACGCAAAGGTGGACAGGTTTGTGTCTCGCACAAGGGATCCCCTAGCTTGCGGCTCGGATGCCCTAGTGTTCCCTTGGGATCGGTTCAAGCTGATATATGCATTCCCACCGCCACAATTGTTACCGCGATTACTCCGCAGAATCAGGGTAGAAAAGAAACCAGTGATTCTGGTGGCTCCAGCGTGGCCCCGAAGGGCATGGTACGCGGAGATTGTAAAAATGTCAGTGAGGAGTCCTTGGACCCTCCCACTTCGTCCGGACCTGCTGTCGCAAGGACCGATATACCACCCTTCCTTACCAGCCCTAGGTTTGACGGCCTGGCTATTGAAGCCCACATTCTGAAAAAGAGAGGGCTCTCTAATTCTGTGGTATCTACCATGATCAATGCCAGGAAACCGGTATCCAGGCAGATCTATTATAGGATCTGGAAAGCGTACATTACGTGGTGTGAGACCAAGAAATGGCATCCACGTAAGTACATGATAGGGAGGATTCTGGACTTCCTACAGTGGGCTGTAGATAGGAAGCTGGCCTTGAGTACTATCAAGGGTCAGATTTTCGGCCTTGTCAATATTTTTTTCAAAGGCCCTTGGCTTCGCATTCACTAGTCAAAGCCTTTATACAAGGAGTGATGCGTATTAGCCCTCCGGTTAGTATTCCCATATGTCCTTGGGACTTAAACCTGGTTCTGTCGGTTCTACAGAAACAACCGTTTGAACCATTACAACACATTTCCTTGGTTCTTCTCACCAGGAAATTGGTTTTCTTAGTAGCCATTTGTTCGGCTAAAAGAGTGTCGGAATTAGCAGCTATGTCCTGTAAGGAGCCATATCTGGTTGTCCATAAGGACAGAGTAGTATTACGTCCTCATCCAGCCTTTCTTCCTAAGGTGGTATCGAGGTTTCATTTGAACCAAGATGTGGTTCTTCCTTCTTTTTTCCCCAAACCTAGCTCAGTAGAGGAAAAGTTATTACATTCTTTGGATGTGGTAAGAGCAGTTAAAGCTTATCTAAAAGCCACTGCTCAGATTCGCAGAACGGATTCTTTGTTTGTTCTGCCGGAAGGCCCCAGAAGGGGTCAGGCAGCATCAAAATCTACTTTAGCCAAGTGGATTCGACAGGTCATAATACAAGCCTATGGCTTGAGAAAGAGACCGCCTCCGTTCAAAGTTAGGGCGCACTCCACAAGAGCGGTTGGAACTTCATGGGCAGTGCATCACCAGGCCTCCCTGGCTCAAGTATGTAAGGCCGCAACATGGTCTTCGGTACACACGTTTACTAGATTCTATCAGGTAGACGTTAGAAGTCAGGAGGATGTCGCCTTTGGGCGCAGTGTGTTGCAGGCCGCAAAAGATCCTCATGCCTGATGGCGCCCAGCTTATGTACCCCCCCCTCATTTGGCATTGCTTTGGGACGTCCCATTAGTAATGACTAAGTCGCTCTGTGTCCCGTGATGTACGAAAAAGAAAAAGGGATTTTTATAACAGCTTACCTGTAAAATCCTTTTCTTGGAGTACATCACGGGACACAGAGCTCCCACCCCTCTTTTTGGGACACTTATTGCTTGGCTACAAAACTGAGGTGCTCCCGGGTGGGAGGGGCTTATATAGGGGAGGGTACTTCCGGTTTGGAATTGGCCAGTGCCAACACCTGAAGGTAAACTATATAACCCATTAGTAATGACTAAGTCGCTCTGTGTCCCGTGATGTACTCCAAGAAAAGGATTTTACAGGTAAGCTGTTATAAAAATCCCTTTATCTCTCTCTCTCTCCTTATTGGTTCCCGCTGCGATCAATAACACTCATTGAGGAGGGAGCGGGGCGGGGTGGGGCCGAGCAGGGCTCTGTGTGTAGACACACAGAGGTGGCTTGGGAGCGAGCATGCACTCAGCAGGGGGGAGGGGCCAGGAGCGCCTGTGGGGGACCTGAGAAGAGCAGGTAAAACTATTGCACAGAGCAGGCAAGTATAACAGGTTTGTTTTTTTTTTTAAGAAAAAAAATTAACCTTTACAAGCACTTACATTTGACAGCTTTTTGTTGCACTGCCCTAACTTTTTTGAGATGTGTTGCTGCAATAATTTTAAAAATGACCATATATTTTCCTTAAAATGGTACATTTCCTCAGTTTAAACACTTGATGCGTTTTTTATTGTGAATAAAATATGGGTTTCTGAGATTTGTAAATCATTGCATTTTACACAGCGTACCAATTTTTTGAAATTGGGGTTGTACACTTAAACTTTTATGTGAAGACCGTTGTTAAAATGAATGGTCTGGTGACATTGTATCTTTAAAAATAGTATACACATAGTCACTTGACAATTGCAAAAAAGTTACATTTTACCTAGCTAGAGATTGATCATGCTTTAGCACATTGGCCTCCAAACTGCAGCCCTGGGGCCGGATGTGGCCCTTTGTGTGCCAATATTTGGCCCCTGAGGCATTATTCTTGCCACTGACACCAACAATGGGGCATAATTCCTGCCACAGGCACCAACAATAGGGCACTATTTCTTTCACTGACACAAACAATGGAGCATAATTCCTTCCAACGACAACAAAAATGGGGCACTATTCCTCGCAACAGCACAATTTCTCCCCCTAATACCATAGATCGGCATTGTTTGCTCCCACTGGGCACAGTCTGGCCCCCCTAAGTCTGAAGCACAGTAAATTGTCCCTTTCTTTAGACAGTTTGGAGGCCCCTTCTTTAGGGCAATAGTATCAAAAATGCATTTCAATGGGAAAAAAAAAAACACCATACCAAGGGACTGAAAATATGTACCTAGAGCGGATTGCATTAACCCTTGTTTCATGATAAATATAATTTTGGCTTTGCATTTCATCATTACTTCCAGTAGCCACTACGCCTATCTCACCAGCACCAATAAGACTTATAAAATGTGTAAATTAGCTGTGTTTTTTTTTTATGTGAGTGTATGTCAGGTTTTGCCATTCACCAGCACAGGTAGAGTGACCAGTTCGAAAAAGCGCATGGCATAGCTCCTTAAAATTTGCAAATCACAAGAATGGGGTTGATACTTTTATATTTCTTTTACTTATCTTGCTTAAAACCTAAAACCATAGCTGGCACTGTATTTATGCTATATATTTCTTGAAATTGACATATGTAGTTGGCATTTAGAAGAAGCTACCTTCCATATTGCACTTTAATAAAACAAATTATTGTCAAAATGTTACTAATTATTTTACACATATTTTCATGTAAAGCCAGTGTATAGTCTGAAAAAGCAGCAATACTGTCTCGGTTCTAATCCTGAAGGACTTCACAATTCAGATTCTTTGTCATTTTCATTCAAGTAATATTCATCATCAGTTGTTGTATCAGTATCCGATTCTGAATTGGGAGGGACCACGCCCTCATATATGTTTAGAGTCGCTTTCAGATCATCATCAGGCTTGCAGCCTGTTTGATAAGATTCCTCATTCCTCAAGGAGTTTGGATTTTTTAGAAAACTTGGCCTCCATAACCTGCCTTCAGTAAGTGATCTCTTTACATTATTTAAAAGTGCTTCCTGTTGCTCCTTTCCAAAAATTCCATAGTCTACAGCCTTAGCAGTGTATACAGGGGTTTTTTCATTGCCCATACTGCTATCTGGCCAATTATCATTCTCATCAATAATCTCAGCTGAATGTATCCTGTTAAGTGTGCCTTTGTCACAGTAGATGCCTGAAGGACTTCTGCCTTTCATATTCCCTCCATAACTTTTCGAAGAAAAATTTCCATCACTTTTTCTTCTGATCTCAACCTCTTCCTCTTTGTAATCATGATTGATGCTTTTCAAACTTTTGGAGCGATACATATTGGAAGATTGAGAAGTTCTGCCCTCAGCGAAGCTTCCCTGTCCATAATAATGTCTGTCTGTATGTGAAGAATAGTTGCCCTTTGGTGAATAGAATACAGATGGTGAATCAAGGTCAGACTGCCCAATACATTCAACAAATGATTCACTTGACCGAGAGTTGCTGTTTTCTCTTTGTCCATTGTTGTCAAAGGAAAAAGTAAACTTCTTGGCATTTATAGGTTTCATTTTCTTCTGGACAAACTCAGAGTTGTAAGATGGTCTAGTAGCATAAGGCTGGCTTTGAGATTGTGGACTGAGTTTGGTTTCCATGCTTGGTAAGGCGTCTCTTGCATGGTGTGATTCACGTCTATTTAAACTTTTTGATTTATAAAATGATGGAATATCTTCTCTGTAAATAACTCCGCCTCCAAAGGAATCTTTATTGGACAAACGGTCTTCTTTTTCCACACAATTATGGATATTATTCACTTGTCTTTCCTGACAGTCAATTGAATTGTAACCTCCAGTAAAATGAAGATTATCGTAACCAAATGTTGGTGATAAAATGACATCCTGGAATTCTGGAGTTCTAGGAAACGTATCTTCTCTTTTCGAATATACGTTACATCTGTCACGTGCCATAGCAACATCATTCTCAAGAATACTTCTCTCCAAATCCTGGAGATTACATTTCCTATTTGGTAAGGTGTAGAAAGTATTTTGGTTATGCCGGGGCGAAGTCCTTGTAGGACTATATTCATTTTGGTTTGTGGTATTTCTTTGCATCTGTAAGTCATTACCTCTGTGACCACAACCACTCTGAGAGATATGCAAAGAACTAAACTGGTCCTCCAAATTGAACTGGTCTGTCAAACGGAAATCAGTTGGAGTTGTTTTTGTACCAGGAAAGGGTGTGTTATTCTTATTTATTAGATTAGTTTGTAAAGGAATGAGATTAAAATTTAAAAGATGCTGTTGGGTTAAAGGCGTTTCATCTGAATCCAGTTCTTTGGTCAGAACATTTTCAGGCATGTATTGGGATGGTGATATTTTTCCCTTATTTTCGAAACTGAAGTCATGGTTTTCTTCAGCTTCTGAGCACCTATTTAATATCCTCTCCAAAAGAGCGCTGGGAGCTCGACTAGTTTCAAGAGTCTGATCAATGTTTTTCAAGTTGTTCTGGGATACATCTGACTGTCTTTTAGAAAATTTACGAGGTAAGGTGTAATAGATTGAAACAACCTTATGATATTCAACAGTATCAACATCAGGCTTTGAGGAATCTGTGTAACACGTTTCATAAATTTGAGTTCTTTCTGTTACTCCTTCAGAAGTGTATGTTTTAGATGTCTGTTGAATTTCAGAAATGGTGTTGCTTTCAACAGATCCGATATCAGACAGATTTTCACAAGTATAAATGTTTGGCTTCAGCCCACCTCCAGAAAACGGGGGGTTAGTGTCCTCTTTGGTATGAACACTTTTTTTGTATGGCTCTGGTACCAGGCGCAACTGCTTTTTAAGTATGTTTGAGGACTTTTTATCTGTTTGCTCCTCCACAATATGCCTGTTGGGAATGATAGTTATGCTTTGAATTCTGGGAGGCTCATTGATTTCAGTTATTCTGTTAGTTTTTCGTGGATTCAAATGGTTTTGGGACATTTCCTTTGCAGTTTCTACATTTTGTGTGCCTCTATCAATATTTTGTTGATTTGCTACTGAAATAAACACACGGTTTGAGCTATCATCTTCACTACGTTCCTTAGGAGTTTGTACTGTTTTGGGAAATGCTCTATTATTATTTGTATCAGCTCCACGCTGGACATAATTTGGCCGATTATTAACATACAATGCTTTATACCTTTGATATATGTCTAAATTAGGAGGATCAGTCTCTGGCATATGTAAGGCTTTTGTACCATCAATTTCTGTTACAGTGTCTGTCAAGAATGATACCCTTTCCAGCAATGGGATATCTTTTTCTTTTGATGTTCTGTCAATCGCTGGATCAAAAGAAGACGTATTTAACGTTTCTAGAGAGTCCAAAGTTATTAAGTTTGAATCTTCAATCTGGCTTGTGAAATTCTGGGAACTGAAGTTGTTCCCTGAACACATTATGTGTGCTTTATCAGACAGTTTTGTATTGGACACAGTGGTTAAGGAGCCATTTTTGATTGTTGGGGAACTGTCATCTGTGTAGAAGCATTGCTCATTTTTCTTATCAATTAAATCTGGAAGTGAAGATGCATTTCTTTTCTGATGCTTCAGCATATCAGACCTATACCCTTCTAAGTTATTGTCCTTTGAGCCCCGTCTTGTTCTCAGCATTAAAAGTCTTTCAGCAATATCAGTGGAGTGTTTGTTTGACGTTGTATCACTCCCACCAATAGGTTTTGAAGATGTAAACACATTTGTAAAAGGAGAATAATCTTTCTTTATATTACTAGGTTCAAATAAATGTTTAGAACTTTGAAATGAAAATGTTGCTTTGTCCTGGTTAGTGAACAAAGGTCCAGTATAAGATGAATGTTTTTGTAGAGATAGAAGAGAAGTGTCTTTTTGATTACTGTTGCCAACTATTCTCAAGTCTTCAGCAGTGGATGAAAAATTCACTGTAGATTGAAGTGAAGCATTTGGAACATCAACTTCCATGGGTTCCAATTTCGATAGGCCACCAGAATGTGTCTCGACAGGTTCTTTTGTTTTTTTTTCAGTTTCATGTGCGATTGTGAAGTCTACTGGAATGTTCTGACCTACATCCAAATTCTCTCTAAAATGTTCAGTGTCGACTGCGGACATATCTGATTTAGGAGAGATGTTCTCTGTTTGTGAATTCAAAGCATGTGGATCAGATATATTGCTTGTGAAAATAAAGTCTGCTACTTGATCCCGTAACTTACAAACATCATTATCTAGTGCTGGATGTTCATGTAAAATTTCCTTAGGTTCTGTATCCTTGTCTGTTTTAGTCCTAGACCAAGAAGGTGGCTGGCTTGTGACTTTGTTTAACGTAAAAGAATTTTCCTTGTTCTCTTCCTCCCAGTGGCTGTTAGTTTGTGTCACACATTTGGTTATGGATCCATGCCCACCAGAGTCTGTTGTGTAATATCCAGTGGGGCATTGATCTGAACTGTTTTGAGATGATCTACCTGTCAAGTCAATTTGATAATTGATTTTATGGAAATCATTAGAGCCCGAAGAAGTAACTCTGTTTGAATTGTAAAGATCAAATATTCGATTTTGCTGAGAAGCGTTACCGCAATTTGTAAGATCCAGAGCAGACTGTGTTCGAAAAGGTCTTCCGGACACCTCAGGTTGGCTAGAAGCTGATGATGTATTCCATTTGATTGAGGTGATGG
This sequence comes from Rana muscosa, assembly GCA_029206835.1. Lineage (NCBI taxonomy): Eukaryota > Metazoa > Chordata > Amphibia > Anura > Ranidae > Rana > Rana muscosa. The sequence goes on from CM055117.1 coordinate 927,358,546, forward strand.
GTATCCTTCTTGGCTTGTGAAGTTTGATCCTCTCTTGTTTTAAGTTCGCTGATGGTAGATCCAAGCTGCTTGAAGAAAATTTCCCAGAGATGGGTACAAAACCTGGTAGTTTAGGGTGGGTATCAGAGCACAAGGAGGGGCTGCGATCATAGATACTCTTGTTGTAAGCTTCTGATTGTGATGTTGACCGATGCCTGATTGAGTACATTTCGTAAAACCTCCTTGGCTGGTATGTGGCGTGGGTGGTATGCGTTTCTCCCAAAGAGACATTTTTTCTTCCATTATGAGAGGATAAAGTGCTGTATTCTTTCCTTGAGTCTGATGTATGGTGGTGTGAGCTTTCTGTGCTGTATGTATTGCCATATTTATAAGTTGATGCTATGCTAGTCCTCAATGGCTGGCTGCAACTTTGTTCTTGGGCAAGTTTTTGGTCCAGATCTCCTAAAACTAAATATACAAAATGGTTAATGTGCATCCTACCATAATAATTTGATCATCATTTAGACAGTATCTATAGTCTTTATGCATTTTTTTATATATATTTGTCATTCAGCTAATGTAACCAGCTTAAGTTACAGAGACCCTGTGATTAGAAAAAAAAAGAAAAAAGCTGCTGCAGGTTTACAGTGAAGGCATCGCTGGATCTAGATGGGGCTCGGGTAAGTATCAGGGGGGCTGCTGTACACAGAAGATTTTTTATCTTAAGGCAAAGAATGCATTAAGATAAAAAAAAATAAAAATCTTCAGCCTTTAGAACTGCTTTAACCAAATCAATTGATTTGATCGAAATTGCTCTGATCGGTCTGGACGGAAAAACAGATTAAGTGCATGGCACATCAAACAGTCTTTTGGATCTTCCAATCATATTTTTCTCCTAGACAGTAAATTGATTGACAATACCATTGTATATAGAATCATTCTGTATTTGGTCTCTATTTGTATGCAGTACCCTTCACTGAAAACACATACCTGTATATGTGTGATAGAGATATATCTATATCTATCTCTCTATATATAAATAGAGCTGCAAAATCATAAAAAAAAAAAAAATCACAATCTCAATTCAACCCCCACACGATCTTAATCCAGCATTTTCACGATTCATGTAAAGTAAAAAAAAAAAAAAAAAAAAGCAATGTTTATCAACAACATTGCTCAGCGCTGAAAGACAGATAAAAAGAAACATTGTATCTTCCTATCTGTCCTTCTGTTTATTCATTTACAGATCAAATGGATGAACTTTGGTCTGCAAATGAAGTCAGTTTACAGCAACCTTGTCAAGTAAAAAAATATTTTCTTTTTTATTAAAATGTTTCTCCGTTCTCCTTATTAACCCTTAATTTGCTCTAATCAGCCTTTTAACTCCTTATTCTCCTTCTCTATTTATTTTCCTGCAGATTTTTTTATTTTTATTTACTTCTATTTTATAAACTAATAATAGTTAAAACTTTTTTTTGTTTGCTTTGTTCATTAATATTTTTACACCTTTAACATATATTTACACATTTCACATTAAAAAAGCACAAAAAAATAAAATAAAATAATTTCATTTGTAAAATAAATTGTCAATGCTTTGTACCATTGTCGACAGCTGAAGTGTAAACAAAAAAGTTGCGGTAGGTTTTGGTAATTGGCGAGTACTAAAATCAAAAGACCCTAATAACTTAATGGTCATTTTTTTATTTCTCTACACATTACATTATTTTTCATTAAATTTTTTAAAATTTGATTGAAGCAAAGAGTATTATGTCTTATCTTTTTGCCATCTTGTTTGATAACCTGATGTTTAAGGGTTGCAAATCTTTAATAAAAATAGAATAAAAAAGTTCTTCAGAATCATGAAAAAATTGTGATCTTTATTCTAAGCAAAAAAAAAAAAAAAAAGAAGAGATTCTCATTTTATCCAGAATTGTGCAGCACATTTAATTATATATATACACACACACACACACACACACACATATATTATATATAAAAAACAAACATACATACTCAGTGGATATAAAAAGTCTACACACCCCTGTTAAAATGTCGGGTTTCTGAGATGTAAAAAAATAATACCAAGATAAATAATTTCAGGACTTTTTTCCACCTTTAATGTGACCTATAAACTGTACAACTCAGTTGAACAACAAACTGAAATCTTTTAGGTGGAGGGAAGTAAAAATGAAAAACTAAAATAAATAAGATGTTTGCATAAGTGTGCACACCCTTAAACTAATACTTTGTTGAAGCACCTTTTGATTTTATTACAGCACTCAGTCTTTTTGGGTATGAGTCTATCAGCATGGCACATCTTGACTTGGCAATATTTGGCCACTCTTCTTTGCAAAAACACTCAAAATCTATCAGATTGCGAGGGCATCTCCTATGCACAGCCCTCTTCAGATCACACCACAGATTTTCAAATCGGATTCAGGTCTGGGCTCTGGCTGGGCCATTCCAAAACTTTAATCTTCTTCTGGTGAAGCCATTCCATTGCTGATTTGGATGTATGCTTTGGGTCATTGACATGCTGAAAGATGAAGTTCCTCTTCATGTTCAGCTTTCTAGCAGAAGCCTGAAGGTTTTGTACCAATAATGACTGGTATTTGGAACTGTTCAGAATTCCCTCTACCTTGACTAAGGCCCCTGTAACAGCTAAAGAAAAACACCCCCAAAGCATGATGCTGCCACCACCATGCTTCACAGTGGGTATGGTGTTCTTTTGGTGATGTGCAGTGTTGTTTTTGCCCAAACATATCCTTTGGAATTATGACCAAAAAGTTCAACCTCTGTTTCACCAGACCATAACACATTTTCCCCACATGCTTTTGGGAGACTTCAGATGTGTTTTTGCAAAATTTAGCCGGGCTAGGAGGTTTTTTTCTTAAGAAAAGGCTTCCTTCCGTCTTGCCACTCTACCCCATAGCCCAGACATATGAAGAATGCAGGAGATTGTTGTCACGTGTACCACACAGCCAGTACTTGCCAGAAATTCCTGCAGCTCCTTTAATGTTTCTGTAGGCCGCTTGGCAGCCTCCCTGACCAGTTTTCTTCTGATCTTTTCATCAATTTTCAAAATTAGTCCTTGGTAATGTCACTCTTGTGCCATATTTTCTCCACTTTATGATAATTTTTTTCATGGTATATCTAATCATTGGAAATTCTTTTGTACCCTTTGACTGACTGATACCTTTTAACAATGAGATCCCTCTTTTGCTTTAGAAGCTCTCTGCAGACCATGACTTTTGCTGTAGGATGCGACTTAGAAAATGTTAGGAAAGACCTACTAGAACAGCTGAATTTTATTTGGGGTTAATCAGAGGCACTTTAAATGATGGAAGGTGTGTACTAGTGGTGCAACGGATCGTCATTGATCCATGATCCGCAAGGATCAACAGCTTCGGATTGGCACACACGTGATCCGCGGCGCAGGTAGAGGGGAGGGGGCGAGCAGAGCGGTAAAACACGCTGTAACAGCTGACATTGAAATTGTCTCCGCTCTGCTCACACTCACACAGCCCCGCCTCCTCCTAACCCCTCAAAATGTGTGCTGCCATCTGTCCTCCCCTCTCCCCCCCACCCCCACATACGTCTCCTCTCCCTGCCGCCGATGTACACAGTGAGGGGGGGGGGGTGAGCTGTGCTCTTCCCATTTCAGCTGTGACAGGAGTTCTAGCACAGTGCTGGGACTCCTGTTTTGGAGGTGACAGGGTCAATAAAGAGAACCTGTCACCTCCAATTGCTATCACACAGGGAATTGTTTTCTCCTGTGTGATAGCAATAAAGTTAAGTGAAAAAAATTGATAAAAAAATAAATAATAATTAATCTAATAAAATAAAAAAGTAATTAAAAAGTAAAGAAGAAGAAAAATAATAATATTAAAAATAATAAGAAAATTATACAAAAAATAAAAAAGTAAATGACAAGCTACAAATAAAAAAAAAAAAAAGTGATAAAAAAGTAAAAAAAAAAAAAGAAACAAAAAATATTTGAACTAACCGTGCCACCCCTGCCATCCGGTTGTCATTCTCCGTTGATTTGGGGGGGGGTGGTTCGGTTGGTGAGGAGGGGGTGCATTGTGGAACCTGGCCTTTGGGCGGCAGGGAGCGCAAATCCGGCCCTGCTGGCCGCCCTCTCACTTCCTCGGCCCTGGCGAAGCTGCAATTTGGGGCACGGTGAGGCTGGATTTTGGGGCACAGTGAGGCTACAATTTGGGGCACCGTGAGGCTACAATTTTTTTTGCTGATCCGAAAAATGATCCGATCCGTGACTCTGATCCGAGGAACGATCCGAACCGTGAGTCTTTTGATCCGTTGCACCCCCAGTGTGTACTGACTCCTATTTAACATGAGTTTGAATGGGATTGCTTAATTCTGAACACCGCTTCATCCCCAGTTATAAGAGGGTATGCACACTTATCCAACCACATTATTTTAGTTTTACTTCTCCCTCCCTCACCCTAAGGCCCCTTTCACACTGGGGCGGTAGCGGTAAAGTGCTAATTTCGCGGCATATTTGGCCACTAGCGCTAGCGGCCGAAAAAGGGTTAAAAACCACCACAAAGTGCCTCTGCAGAGGCACATTGCCGGCGGTATAGCCGTGGTTTCCCATTGCTTTCAATGGGAAGGAGCAGTGACGGAGCAGTATACACACCGCTCCTTCACCACTCCAAAGATGCAGCTAGCAGCTCTTTTTTTCCCGTCCTGCTAGCGCACCACTCCAGTGTGAAAGCCCTCAAGCTTTCACACTGGAGAAACAGCAGCCGCTGCTTAGGGTCGGTTTGTAGGCGCTATTTTTAGCACAATAGCGCCTGCAAACCGCCCCAGTGTGAAAGGGGTCTAAAAGATTTCAGTTTGTTTTTCAATTGAGTTGTACAGTTTATAGGTCACATTAAAAGGTGGAAAAAGTTCTGCAATGATTTATCTTTGTCTCATTTTTTTTACATTGCAGAAACCTGACATTTTAAACACTTTTTATATCCACTCTGTGTTTATTTTATATATATATATATATATATATATATATATATATATATATATATATATATATATATATATATATATACATACATACATACATATACATACACACACACACACACACACACACACACACACTTCATATTGTCTTAACGGTGGTGGGGCAGACTGTGGGCAAAAGAATAAACCTAATAAGGCTGGCACAAAGGTTGAGAACATTTCTGTAGCTGTGCTGGCAAGTTCAAGTTTTAATCACAGTACATGTGACCACCCAACACCCGAAACTTTAAAAATTAAAACAATCCATAATGTGTAATAAAAAAATGAGCAGCCAAGGAAAAGAAAATAATTATGTTCGTGTGATGATGCTATAAATCACTGGTCATCAAAACACATAATACAGAACGTTACACACCCCATAGCCACTGAGTTGTGCTTTTCACGCTCAACACTGCAGAAAACATTTCTATTTTTTTGCCGTTCAGCTTCTACTTTAATGGGACAGCAGTCCCTGCTAGACTAACCTAGATAAAAAGGAATGTATGAGTCACTGTCATAATATTGCTCTTGTACTATATTTACCACTTATAGCACAGAGCCTGGATATGCAGAGGCTGAGAAATAGAATCATTCACGGGGAATTACAAAAGTTGCGGAGGAACTTCAAATGCAAAATGCACACTATTTTCTTGATTGAATGTAACTATCATTATTCGTATCCTTAGAGAAAAAGGTGGAGATATAAAGGAATTTTTTTTCCCCAATACAAAAAAATAAATAATTAAGTGTACAAGTAACTATTAAAGCTGAGTTCCAGGCCAACCTCAAAATACACATGTGAGCAAATCTGCCAAAAGGATGTGTAATTCTGTCCAGCCAAATACACCTCTGCCATACAGCACAGCCAGAAACATGATACTACTTTTTTCCAAGGGTAAAACTGCACCTACAGCCCTCCACTCAGCAGTTCCCGAACCAGCAAGATACACTATATTGCCAAAAGTATTGGGACACCTGCCTTTACACACATGAACTTTAATGGCATCCCAATCTTAGTCCGTACGGTTCAATATTGAGTTGGCCCCGCCCTTTGCAGCTATAACAGCTTCAACTCTTCTGGGAAGGCCGTCCACAAGGTTTAGGAGTGTGTCTATGGGAATGTTTGGCCATTCTTCCAGAGGCACATTTGTCAGGTCAGGCACTGATGTTGAACGAGAAGTCCTGACTCGCAGTCTCCACTCTAATTCATCCCAAATGTGTTCTATCAGGTTGAGGTCAGGACTCAGGCAAGTCAAGTTCCTCCACCCCAAACTCGCTCATCCATGTCTTTAAGGACCTTGCTTTGTGCACTGTCATATTGGAACAGGAAGGGGCCATCCCCAAACTGTTCCCACAAAGTTGGGAGCATGAAATTGTCCAAAATGTTTTGGTATGCCGACACCTTAAAGTGGTTGTAAACTCTTACAGACCACTTTTTGCTACAGGTAAGCCTATAATAAGCCTTACCTGTGCTAGGTGCAAATTATAGAGGGTGCTTTAAGTGAAAAATTAGTCTAGTGCACATATATATTAGTGGAAAAACAACAATATTATGTGGAGTGATGAATTCCAGAGATTATTCCGTGAATGGATCAATCATCACAAAAAAACTTAAATTATAGTCCCAACTTTGCAAACTTGCATAGAGTGCTTATAGTCCAGTAATACAAAACAATCTTGCTGAGAGAGGAAAAAAATAACTTCTCCAATCGTGCGATATATATTCCTTCACCAAACAAAATATTTGATACGACACTCAAAGTGCACGGGATATAGATTGTGCTTACCAGACCTAGTTGACCTCTTTATTTTAAAAGATAGTCAGATGCGCTTGTGCAGGATAATGCCTGCAGGCATATCAATAGACAGGAGCATGTACGATACCTCTTCCTCGGAGTGTTTAAGGTTAGGACATGTAACACAAACAAAATGCTTCCGTAGTGCAACACTGGTTTTATTAAATACTCATAAAAAACACGAGCCAAATGGCTACTCACATAAAAAGTGCCTAACCCGGCACTGGGGCTGCAGGCTTGTCTGGAATCATTTGCTCTCCCACCTCCGTGGTGGCGTGCATTCCACCGGCCGTTTAGCGCCGACTAGATGAACCGGAACCGGTGCCTGTAGCTACCCTAAATATCTCCTAAACCTGCACGGTTTAGGAGATATCCCCTGTATCAGCATGTGTTGACGTCATTGGCACATGCGCACTGAAGCAACGGCACAAACGTTGTGCCGTTGCTTCAGCTAGTGTGCCGTTACCGACGGCTCCTGCACGCATGCGCGGGAGTGACGTCATCGCGGCTCCGGCCAATCACAGCGCCGGAGCCCGCGATACCCGGAAGCACATTTGTTAGGTCAGGTACTGATGTGAACAAGAAGGCCAGGCCCGCAATTTCATCCCAAAGGTGTTCTATCAGGTTTAGGTCAGGACTCTGTGCAGGCCAGTCAAGTTCCTTCACCCCCAAACTCAGTCATCCATGTCTTTATGGACCTTGTTTTGTGCACTGGTCCAAATCATTTGTTGGAGAGGGATTATGGTGTGGGGTTGTTTTTCAGGGGTTGCGCTTGGCCCCTTTTTTCCAGTGAAGGGAACTCTTAAAGTGGTTGTAAACCCACAATAAAAAAAAAACCTGCAAGACAAAGGCATAATGAGCTAGTATGCATAGCATACTAGCTCATTATGAAATACTCACCTTAGATTGAAGCCCCCCGTAGTGGTCCCAGTACACCGCTCCAGCCGGTGTAATCGCTCCCAGAGTTTTCGGGTATCGCGGGCTCCGACACTGTGATTGGCTGAAGCCGCGATGGCGTCACTCGCGCGCAGGAGCCGCCGGTAACGGCACACTAGCTGAAGCAACGGCACGAACGTGCCATTGCTTCAGTGCGCATGTGCCGATGACGTCAGCACATGCTGATACAGGGGATATCTTCTAAACCGTGCAGGTTTAAGAGATATCCAGGGTAGCTACAGGTAAGGCTTATTATAGGCTTACCTGTAGCGAAAAGTGGTCTGTAAGAGTTTACAACCACTTTAAGGCATCAACATACCAAGACATTTTGGACAATTTCATGCTCCCAACTTTGTGGGAACAGTTTGGGGATGGCCCCTTCCTGTTCCAACATGACTGTGCACCAGTGCACAAACCAAGGTCCATAGAGACATGGATGAGCGAGTTTAGGGTGGAGGAACTTAGCTGACCTGTACAGAGTCCTGACCTCAACCCAACAGAACACCTTTGGGATGAATTAGAGTGGAGACTGCGAGCCAGGCCTTCTCGTCCACATCAATGCCTGACCTCACAAATGCGCTTCTGGAAGAATGGTCTAACATTCCCATAGACACACTCCTAAACCTTGTGGACAGTCTTCCTAGAAGAGTTGAAGCTGTTATAGCTGCAAAGGGCGGGCCAACTCAATATTGAATCCTACAGACTAAGACTGGGATGCCATTAAAGTTCATGTGTGTAAAGATAGGCGTCACAATACTTTTGGTAATATAGTGTATATTCGAGGAGGCTGCACACTGGCTTGTCAAAATCTCAACTGGCCCAAGGGTTCCTTAGCCCTTCTGAGTACAAGATCATAATTCAAAGAGATTGTCCTATAATTTAAACGGTAGTACACATCTTTCGAGAGCCGATCATGACAGTTCATTTGAATGTATTCAGAGGGACAAAACACAAAAATGACAGTATTCATCCAAAAAAAATTATAAATCGGAAGACCAAGACCACCTATGCTCAGAAATGAAAGAATACAATACAATACAACACATTACTTCCAAAGCTGTATTCTGTTGTAAGCTTTAAATATGAGACTATCATGCAAAAAAAACAAAAAAACAAAAAAAACAATCGTTCATCCGATATTCTCATTGTGTGTACAAAGCTTAATTCGCCATAGGAACACATGCGCTGGGTCGGCTGGTAAAATTTGGCCTTATTGCAACGCTGTATCCTTGCCTAGGCCAACAAGGCCCAGGCCTAGGGCAGCACTTTTCAGGGGGGCAGCACGGAAAGAGTCCCCGCCGGCTTGTGCTACACTGTTAGTGTAACGCAAGCTGCTTCTAATTTTGACTGTCCTATCAGCCTTCTTAGTCCTCTCCATAAAATTATCAGAAATTTGTGCTTAACCACTTCAACCCCAGGCTTTTTTTACCACCTCAATACTAGGCCTATTCTGGCACTTCTCTCCTACATGTACAAATCATCATTCTTTTGCTAGAAAATTACTCAGAACCCCCAAACATTATACATGTTTTTTTAGCAAACACCCTAGGGAATAAAATGACGGTCATTGCAACTTTTTTTCTTGCACGGTATTTGCGCAATAATTTTTCAAACGCCTTTTTTTGGGAAAAAAAATGGTTTCATGAATTAAAAAATAACAAAAACAGTAAAGTTAGCCCAATTTTTTTGTAAAATATGAAAGATGATGTTACGCCGAGTAAATAGATACCTAACATGTCACGCTTTAAAATTGCGCACACTCATGGAATGGCGCTAAAACTTTGGTACTTAAAAATCTCCATAGGCAACGCTTTGAAAATTCTTACAGGTTACCTGGTTAGAGTTACAGAGGAGGTCTAGTGCTAGAATTGTTGCACGCACTCTAACGCACGCGGCGATACCTCACATATGTGGTTTGAACGGCGTTTACATATGTGGGCGGGACTTGCATGTGCGTTCGCTTCTGATCGCGAGCTACCGGGGACAGAGGCGTTTTAATTTTTTAATTTTATTATTTTGACAATATTTTTTTATTTTTTTTGATCACTTTTATTCCTATTACAAGGAACGTAAACATCCCTTGTAATAGGAATGGTGTGTGACAGGTCCTCTTTATGGAGAGATGCGGGGTCAATAAGACCCCACATCTCTCCTCCAGGCTGGAAAGCATGAGATCGTGAATTTTTTTTCACAGATCTCATGCTTACTAGCCGCAATGGCGGCTTTGTTTACTTCTGAGGACCCGGGCGTGACGTCATCACATCGCGCCCGGGCCTCCGACGGCCATAGAGATGACTGGTGACCATCTGGTCACCAGTCATCTCTATGGTTCACCTCCGGCGCCGGACGATTCATTCTCCGGGCCCCCGATGGCACGGGAGAGCCCGGAGAAGCACCGGGAGGGGGGGATGTCCCCTCCCGTCGCCTATAAGAACGATCAAGCGGCGGAACCACCGCTATGATCATTCTTATGGTGCGCAGAATCGCCGGCAGAAGACAAGGATATCTGAATGATGCCTCTAGCTGCAGGCATCATTCAGATATCCCCCCACAAAGCCCAGGATGTCATATGATGTCCACCCAGGATGGGAGATCCCATCTGTGGACGTCATATTACTATGGGCGGGTAGGGAAGTGGTTAAAGTAGAACTATAGGCAACACTTTTTTTTTCATTTTGTAAGGGAGGGTTATAGCCCCTGTCAGTTTATTTTTTACCATCCCTGTCCCATTGCAGAGATTTTCCTTCACTTCCTGCCCCATAGCCAAACAGAAAGTAAGAGGAAATCTATGCAAATTAAGGGAATCCATTGCGCCCCCCCCCCCCCCCAGGCCCTAAGAACTAGTATCCTCACTCGATAATTTCAGGGCGGGTCTTAAACAGAAAGGGGTGTGGCCTTGACAGGAAGGGGTGGGTCATATTTAAATTATGGGGGGGGGCGAGTTTAGTCAGGCCTAGGGCAGCACAAAACCTAAATACACTACTGCCTCATTGGCTATGTTTCACTGACTCAGTGGCAGGTGAGTGTAAGACTGGCTCGGTAAGGGGGACTATAGCACACTTTAAAGAATACAGCATAGTCATCTCCAAACCTATAGAATGCGGATTGAATAATAATGGAGCAGCAACAAACACATAAGTGATCAACTCTGTTTCTTCTGTTCTCTCCCTCTGTTTGTTGGCTCCTACTGCTGCCCCTATCTTTCCAAATCTGAGGGCTGCTTTGTAATGGATGGCGGGAGGTTCATGTCAAGGCAGATTTGGTTGAAGTGGTTGTAAAGGCAGGTTAATCTTAATACATTCTATGCATTAAGATAAAAAGTCTCCTGTGTGCAGCAGCCCCCCTCAGCTCCCCTGATACTTACCTGAGGTCCATCTAGATTCAGTGATGTTGCACAAGAGACTTGGCTGTCTCTCCCTCCTCATTGGCTAAGACAGCAGAGCGGTGCCATTGTTGGCTCCCACTGCTGTCAATCAAAGTCAGTGAGCCAATGAAGAGAGAAAGGTTGCTGTGGGAGCACTCAGTGGCTGCACAGAGCAGGTAAGTATAACATGTTTGTTATTTTTCATTGAAAAAAAAGACCTAAGTATCACTTTAATTTTATTATTATTAAATTAATTTACAACCACATTATATTGTATTCTTTCTATCTGTCCAGAGTTCAGCTTAAAAGTGTTTAAAACCCCTAAAAAAATGAAGATCCTGTTCCTTTAAAAGGCATGAATAACAGCACAGTGCTTGTGCTGTGCAATTCTTCTCTTCCTAACTAGTAATATACCTGGTTGATCCTGCCAGTTCCCGAGTCCCCCTGCCTCTGCTGACCACGATGATCATGGCTGCTGAGCCCTGACTACCGTGGTCAGTTTATGTGCCTCGTCATCCGCAGCTCTCCTCTCCCCTCCCTGTCAGCATGAGATCGATTTCCTCCCCACCCCTCCCACCTCTACTCAGCTGCATAATGCAGCACATATCAATGTATGCCATGCAGATATGCAGCCCTTAACAATGGTGTAAGTGTTTGTTAGAAATGAAAAGGCGAAATACCGTTTGACACCACAGCTGTGCGGTCACATGCAGGGCCGGACTGGCCTACCCGGACGCTTTGAGCTGTGGTTGCAGTGCTCCCCTCCCTCCTCCCCCTCTTGTTTACATGTCACGCACAGCGGTCTCCTGCTGTGTCACGGAGTGGAGTCTGAAATGTACTTCGGCCGCGCTGTGACAAAAGTCCCGCCTCCTCCTAGACCAGCACGTGTGATGGGCAGAAGACTGATCTAATGGCAGGAAATAGATGCAGTGTTCTGCCTATTACACAAGCTGGTCTAGGAGGAGGTGAGACTTTAGTCACAGTGCGGCCGAAGTACATTTCAGACTCAGCTCTGTGACCCAGCAGGAGATCACTGTGTGTAATCCAGGTACTGACTGGTAAGGCTGTATAGACGGGCACAGCGAGGCTCATTGACGGGCACAGCGAGGCTCATTGACGGGCACAGCGAGGCTCATTGACGGGCACAGCGAGGCTCATTGACGGGCACAGCGAGGCTCATTGACGGGCACAGCGAGGCTCATTGACGGGCACAGCGAGGCTCATTGACGGGCACAGCGAGGCTCATTGACGGGCACAGCGAGGCTCATTGACGGGCACAGTAAAGCTGCATGAATGGGAACAGTGAGGCTGCATTTGAGGGGCACAGTGAGGCTGCATTTGAGGGGCACAGTGAGGCTGCATTTGAGGGGCACAGTGAGGCTGCATTTGAGGGGCACAGTGAGGCTGCATTTGAGGGGCACAGTGAGGCTGCATTTGAGGGGCACAGTGAGGCTGCATTTGAGGGGCACAGTGAGGCTGCATTTGAGGGGCACAGTGAGGCTGCATTTGAGGGGCACAGTGAGGCTGCATTTGAGGGGCACAGTGAGGCTGCATTTGAGGGGCACAGTGAGGCTGCATTTGAGGGGCACAGTGAGGCTGCATTTGATGGGCACAGAGAGGCTGCATTTGATGGGCACAGAGAGGCTGCATTGATCTCTTGCATCATGCCCGCAGCCTCTGACATCTCCTGTATCAGGTCCGCAACCTCTAACCATCTCTTGTCTTATTACATGTCTGCAGTCTGAGGGAGTCTGGAGAGTCAAGAGTGGGAGCGCCACCAGGATTGGGGGTCATAGGAAAAGGCAGATGTATGTGGACTGTGCAGAGGAGACTATAGGAAAAAACCAGAGCCACCAACCTGAAGCCGACTGACTGAGTTCTGCACGGTGCACCTGAGAGGAGGTCAGTGACAGAGCCGCCATGGCCAGTCTGAGGGGGGTCAGTGATGTAAGGGGTGGAGTGAATACAATAATATAAGGGGGCACTGACATAAAAGGTTTCTCCTCATATCAGTAACCCCCCCCCCCTTACCCTAGTGTATTCTTTCTGCGAAAGGTGGTCTCTGGACCAGAGTCCCCCCCACATTTCCAGAGTCCCTGGTGTCCCTCTTGATTGCTCCACTTTTAACTGGCATTTGCCATTTATATTTATATATATATATTATATATATATATATATATATATATATATATATATATATATATATATATATATACTTTCGTATCTGTCTTATCTATATATAATACATGACATAATGATGCTGGTATAATAATGCTATGGGGCTGGTATGAAATTTTTTACAGAACAGTTTTTTTTCCCAGTCCGGCCCTGGTCACATGATCCCCTGTGCTGGCCGGCCTCGATCTATAGAGAGAGGCAGGGGCCGAGATTCCCCTCAGCTGGCCAGCAGACATCACAGGGGAATCTCAGGCCCCTCCCACTTCTCTCCGAAGATCAAGGCCGGCCAGCACAGGGGGATCATGTGACCGCACAGCTGCGATGTCAGAAACAGTATTTAGCCTTTTCATTTCTAACAAACACTTACACTATTGTTAATGGCTGCATATCTGCATGACATACATGTAAAGTCATATAGTGACTTTACAAACACTTTAACACTGTTAACAGCTTAAAGGGGTTGTAAACCCTTGTGTTTTTTCACTTTAAAGCGGAAAGTAAACCCATCCGTAAAACAGTTTCATTTGAAACGCTCCTATTGGTTGTGCTCTCAACCAAACTGTCAAACCATCCAATGGCTGGTATCATAACTGATCACATGTGCAGCATCATGGCAGTTGTAGATTAAAAAGAGGCAAAGATGGCAGCTTCCTTGGCTGAAAACGATAGGTGGGCTTACTTACACTTTAATGCATCCTATGCATTAAAGGTGAAAAACTTCTGGCAAGTCACTGGCTCCCCAGCCCCCCCCCCCCCCCCCCGTTTTACTTACCTGAACCCGTGAAATAATTCGGTCAATCGAAACCAATGATGCGGGCGCTGGGCCGAGTCATACATTCGGCGGCTATGGAAGCCGAATGCTGGACTCGGGAGCGCACCCGCAAGGTAACCCCCCCTGGCTTCTCCTAGGGGGTTATCTGATGCAGGGAGAAGCCACGAGAGCCGACAGGTGACCCCAGAAGTCGTGGATCATGGCCACTCTGTGCAAAACGAACTGCACAGTGGAGGTAAGTATGATATGTTATTTAAAAAAAAAAAAAAGCAATGACTTTAACCACTTCAGCTGCGGAAGAATTTACCCCCTTCCTGACCAGAGCAGTTTTTGCGATACGGCACTGCGTCGCTTTAACTGACAATTGCGCAGTCGTGCGACATTGCACCAAAACAAAATTGACGTCCTTTTTTTTCCCTACAAATAGAGCTTTCTTTTGGTGGTAGTTGATCACCTCTGCGGTTTTTATTTTTTGCGCTATAAACAAAAAAAGAGCGACAATTTTGAAAAAAAGCAATATTTTTCACTTTTTGCCATAATAAATATCCTCAAAAAATTTATAAAAAAAATAAAAAATTTCCTCAGTTTAGGCCGATATGTATTTTAATACATATTTTTGGTTAAAAAAAACCGCAATAAGCGCATATTGATCGTTTGCGCAAAAGCGTCTACAAAATAGGAGCTATAAAAATTTTTTTTACTAGTAATGGCGGCGATCTGAGATTTTTATCGGGACTGCGACATTATGGCGGACAGATTGGACACTTTTGACACTATTTTGGAACCACTCATTTATACAGCGATCAGTGCTATAAAAATGCACTGATTACTGTGTAAATGGCACTGGCAGGGAAGGGGTTAAACACTAGGCGGCGATCAAGGGGTTAAGTGTGTCCTAGGGAGTGATGGGATACCACTGACATGACAGCGATCACTGTTCCCGATGACAGGGAGCAGTAGATCCCTGTCATGTCACTAGGAAGAACAGGGAAATGCCTTGTTTACATAGTTTACATAGGCATCCCCCCGTTCTACCTCTCCGTGCCATGATCGCGGGCCGCCAACGAACATCGAGTTCACTGGGCACGCTCACGGACGACGCGGCGGGCGTGCGCCCCCTACACAGCAAATTAAAGGGGACGTACCTTTACGCCCATTTGCCCACCGCTGCGGTATATCGGCGTGCAGCGGTCAGCAAGTGGTTAAGGCAGGTCATAGACAATGCGACTTTCTTTCCTGCAAACACAGCGATTACTGCTGGCGGCTGTAGCGGCTGGCAATAATTGCGTATATAAATACGACATGCTGGTTGGATGGATCGACTTGGGTACAATCAGCCTGCCCCGTAGATGGTTCCAATCTCGGCCAGTTCAGCAGATACCTTCCAAGATTCTAAGCATCTATGGTCCGTTTTAGACTGTTCCAAACTATGTTCAGACAAGTTGTTTTTTTTTCATGAACAGTGTTTAAAGAGGAAGTAACCCCCCCCCCGAAAAACGGGGATAAAATAAGACCCTGCAAGAGAAAGGCATAATGAGCTAGTATGCAATGCATAGCATATTAGCTCATTATGTGGCACTTACCTGAAATCGAAGCCCCCGAAGTCCTCCTCGTTCCCCTACACCATGTCCCCTCGGAGCTTCTTCCTGCTATCGCCGCTCCGGCGCTGCGTTTGGCCAGAACGGCAATGACGTCACTCCACGCATGCCCGCGGGAGCCGTAAAAGCCGGCGTTATCATTCATAAAACCGGCATTTACAGTGCGCCTGCGCCGTACACATCGGTGTACTCTTTTTTTGCAAATATCTCCTAAACCTTGTAGGTTTAGGAGATATTGCAAACACCTACAGGTAAGCCTTAATCTAGGCTTACCTGTAGGTGCAAGTTGCAAGAGTGGGTTTACAACCACTTTAATAGTGACTGGTTGAGAACAATTGCTCTTAGTTTACCTTGGTTGTAAAAAAATCCATAAATGATAAAACTTTCAATCAGATTTTGAAAAAAAAAAAAATTACAAGCCAGTATTGTCATTTTCCCAGAGGGAGGAAGTCCAAAGATAATGTTGTGTGAAAATTGCTAAGCAGCATTATCCCTGGAAGCGGTTCCAATCTAAGCAGGCACAAGCTGAATTCTCTAGTTTGGTGTAAAATAATAAACAATTTGCAGTTTTCTAACGCATAACTACTTTCTATATAACAGTAGATGTTAAAATGCCCTCTCCTTACCTTGGAAAGCTTCTCTCTGCAGCTGCACATCAGATGGGATATTTTGATTCACTTTTTTCTGATGGGACTCAAAAAAGCTGGCAATCTGTTTTACGCTTCTGGCTGACTGGTAGATTTCAAACTGCAACAGAAGAATATAAAAGGAAACATGAAAAAATCTGTCACAGAATCACATGACAATGGAAATCACATTGTTTTTAATGATGCCCATTTACATCAATACAACTAAGCATGGGGTGATTTTGGGAAAGGTTCCTGTACTACTGCGATTCCAAGATGCAAGACATAATTGCACCTAAATGTGGATCAAAATGAAATGGCACCAGTGTGAACCTTTCCTTTATGTTCAGACACCATAGTCTTATAGACCCCAGATCTCTCCATAATCTGTCACATGCCTATTGCTGTCACAAGGATGTTTACATGCCTTGCGACAGCAATAAATGTGATAAAAAATAAATAAATTACAGAAAAAGTGTAAAAATAAATGATTAATTAAAAAAATTCTAACATGCCGCTATCCCCCTGTGCGCAAAGGCGAACGCACGAGTCAGTCCCGCACGCATGAAAACAGTGATTGTCCCACATGAGTGGTATCACTGCGAACGTTAGATCATGGGCAGTAATTCTAGCACTAGACCTCCTCTGTAATTTTAAAGTGGTAACCTGTAAAAGCTTTGCCTATAGATAGTAAAATTTATGTTTTTCACTGTTGCACGGGTGTGCGCAATTTTTAAGTGTGACATCTTTGGTATCTATTTAATAGGCGTAACATCTTTTATATTTTACAAATTTGGCTCATGTATTGTTTTTTTTCTTTTTGCATTAAAAAAAAAAAAAAAAAAAAAAAGTGTATATATTATACAGTGGGGATCGAAAGTTTGGGCACCCCAGGTAAAAATGTGTATTAATGTGCATAACGAAGCCAAGGAAAGATGGAAAAATCTCCAAATGGCATCAAATTACAGATTACACATTCTTATAATATGTCAAAAAAAGTTAGATTTTATTTCCATCATTTACACTTTCAAAATTACAGAAAACAAAAAAATGGCGTCTGCAAAAGTTTGGGCACCCTGCAGAATTTATAGCATGCACTGCCCCCTTTGCAAAGCTGAGACCTGCCAGTGTCATGGATTGTTCTCAATCATCGTCTGGGAAGACCAGGTGATGTCAATCTCAAAGGTTTTAAATGGCCAGACTCATCTGACCTTGCCCCAACAATCAGCACCATGGGTTCTTCTAAGCAGTTGTCTAGAAAACTGAAACTGAAAATAGTTGACGCTCACAAAGCTGGAGAAGGCTATAAGAAGATAGCAAAACGTTTTCAGATGTCAATATCCTCTGTTTGGAATGTAATTAAGAAATGGCAGTCATCAGGAACAGTGGAAGTTAAAGCAAGATCTGGAAGACCAAGAAAAATATCAGACAGAACAGCTCGCAGGATTGGGAGAAAAGCAATTCAAAACCCACGTTTGACTGCACGATCCCTCCAGAAAGATCTGGCAGACACTGGAGTTGTGGTACACTATTCCACTATAAAGAGATACTTGTACAAATATGGTCTTCATGGAAGAGTCATCAGAAGAAAACCTCTTCTACGTCCTCACCACAAAAATCAGCGTTTGAACTTTGCAAATGAACATATAGACAAGCCTGAGGCATTTTGGAAACAAGTTCTGTGGACCGATGAGGTTAAAATAGAACTTTTTGGCCGGAATGAGCAAAGGTACACTTGGAGAAGAAAGGGCACAGAATTTAATGAAAAGAACCTCTGTCCAACTGTTAAGCATGGGGGTGGATCAATCATGCTTTGGGGTTGTATTGCAGCCAGTGGCACAGGGAACATTTCACGAGTAGAAGGAAAAATGGATTCAATAAAATTTCAGCAAATTTTGGATGGTAACTTGATACCATCTGTGAAAAAGCTGAAGTTAAAGAAAGGATGGCTTCTACAAATGGATAATGATCCTAAACACACCTCAAAATCCACGGGGGATTACATCAAGAGGCGTAAACTGAAGGTTTTGCCATGGCCTTCACAATCTCCTGACCTCAACATTATTGAAAACCTATGGATAGACCTTAAAAGAGCAGTGCGTGACAGACAGCCCAGATATCTCAAAGAACTGGAAGACTTTTGTAAGGAAAAATGGGCAAAGATACCTCAAACAAGAATTGAAAGACTCTTGGCTGGCTACAAAAAGCGTTTACAAGCTGTGATACTTGCCAAAGGGGGCAGTACAAGATATTAACTCTGCAGGGTGCCCAAACGTTTGCAGATGCCATTTTTTTGTTTTCTGTAATTTTGAAAGTGTAAATGCTGAAAATAAAATCTAACTTTTTTTGACATATTATAAGAATGTCTAATCTGTAATTTGATGCCATTTGGAGATTTTTTTCATCTTTCCTTGGCTTTGTTATGCACATTAATACACATTTTTACCTGGGGTGCCCAAACTTTCGATCCCCACTGTGTGTGTATGTATATATATATATATATATATATATATATATATATATATATATATATATATATATATATATATATATATATAGCGCCCTGCTCCTCATGACCAGTCGCTATGTTTAAATTTAGTAGGTGTCTGAGCTGGTAGTTCGCTCAGACTTTGATGATTAAGGCTAAATCAGCTTCTGTTCCGGCTATGGCTGCGCTTCAAGGGATTTCCCATTGTTTGCCTGAAGGTCGTGTTACCACCACAGGCCAGTGTTGGAACACAGGCAGGCCCAGAGTGTATTGGGTATTTTTCCCCCAGAACAGCTCAGTGGGAGTGGTCTCCCCACTGGGCATGCTGGGGAAGGGTACTTAAGGGGCAGACGCCAATTCTTCGGGGGTCTTTGCCTTGTGGCCCTCCTGGCTCGAGGTATGTGATAGTCAAATGTCAGCCGCTGAGCCATGTTGGCCCTGGGCTGCATTTCTGCCGGGTAGGCCCAGTTGTCCTGACTGGGGCCTGCACTTTGAAGGTGATCCTGTGCTGTCTGTCCTGCGGGAGGGAGCCGCTCAATGGAGGAAACCAGGGGAGGACCTGTCCTGGGGAGGACCAAGCGGAAGGCTGGTGTCTCGGAAGGCCTGGTGACCTTATTGGAGGATGCACCATAGCTTATGTTATCTTACAGTGTGCCGGGTCGGCTTAAAGGCTCTAAAACTAACTCTGGATACTAAATCCTGTGGCAGAGGATTATTGAACAGCTCATCTTTATCGTCTTAAAGTCTGTGGCAGAGACTGTTCTTAAATTTTTTCGTGCATCATCCCGGCTGCTAGGCTAGTGAGAGGGGCCTATCCGGGTTTGCAATACCCACTTGAAGGAGAGTGGCGAGTGTGATTTATTTGAAGCTTAGAAGTTTCCCCAGTGATGTGCATTGTGTGCCTGAACCTTTCCCTGACCCTCCATCCCTCTAGAGACCTGTGCAAGTTTGTGTGAAATCAAGCCTAACGAAAAGGATTTATAACTTGTGTGAACATAGAAGTTTCTATAGACTCTCATCCCCTAGACAACGAACAGTGAGGTAACGTGCAAGGCCCAAATCTTAACCAGCAGCTCCTTTGGGGGTGGTGCTATATATATATATATATATATATATATATATATACACATATATACACACGGTTTTGGGGTTCTAAGATTCTCTAGCAAAAATACTGATTGTTACGTGTAAGTGCCAGAAAAGGCCTGGAGCTGAAGTGGATATTCTCCAATGAAGAAGCCAGTGTACTGGTGAATAAGGCTGAGTGTCCAATTGTGGTGAAATGATCACCAAGAACCTTCTTTATAGATACATCATTCACCACTATAAGCTTGAAGAAGCTTGTGCTTTTTTGTGCTCTGGCATTTTTATGAGCTTTTTTAAGCATAAGGGTTTTCGTTCCTCAAACCCTCCCCCCTCATCTAATTTTTCCTTTTGTGCATTTTCATGCTTTTTTTCTGCTCCAAAGCTCCTCTCAAAAATGCAAGTTTTGTGTGTGGGGGGGGGGGGGGGGTTCTGCCTGCAAACTCCTGAAAACACCATAGTGTGCATGGACATATTGGCCAACATGGAGGTGAGTTTCCAGGCAGAAAAAAAAACGAGAGCTCAAAAAAGCTCAAAAGCCTGTAGGAGCAGCTTCTTTGAGATGCAGTGTGCATGAGCCCTAGTGTCTATGTTGGTTATGTGTTTTATATACCCCAATTAAGGGTTGTAGGCCCTATTGAACTCCACTGCCTGTGGGCAACTGTTCTGTCCCTTTGCCTTGCAGATGGAGAAGTCACACAGGTTCCATAGTAGACTGCAGTGGGACTTACCAACTTCTGGGGAGTAGACACATTCTGTGTCACATCTAGATCTCTAATTCCACCTATAATATGGAAATGCCCATCAATGACAGAGAGGCATTTTAAAACAAAGCAAACTGTAAAATCAGCCACCTTACAATACTGGTCCTCATGTATGAAGCATCTCTATGGGGATATGTCCCTGTTTTTCCCCTATCAACAAGTCACCCTTTCATTTTCTTAGGCCTGATTCACACCTATGCATTTTTAGTGCTTTTTGCATTTTGCAGATTTGCACTACAGAACGTAGGAAACCATGTTAAAAAGGGACTGTAGTGCAAATCTGCAAAATGCAAAAAGCACTAAAAATGCATAGGTGTGAATCAGGCCTTAGTGAAGCGAAGATATACCTGATGGCATGGAGAAAACTGAAACACTTCTTCTTTAGGCCTCTTTCACATGTGCGGATCCTGTGAGGATCTGTTTTTAAACATCCGCTTGCTTAGCGGGGATCGCTCCGTTGATCCCCGCTGAGCCAGCAGATGACAGGTCTGTCTCTGCACACTGTGCAGAGACGGACCAGTCAGATCTTCGCTCTCCTCTATGGGGGATCGGATGAAAATGAACCGTCTGTTTGTTTTCATCCGATCCGCCAGACGGATGCAAAATAGGGTTTGCATCCGTCACATTTTAGCGGAGAGGATCGGATCGGGGCTGATCGGGTGTCAGCAGACATGTCACCGCTGACATCCGACGCTCCATAGAGGTACATAGAGCGCCCGTTCAGATCCGCCTGAAAAAAACTGACAGGCGGATCTGAACGGTCCGCATGCCACGTTCACACGACCGTTTTTAATGTTATTGAAAAAAACTACGTTTTTCTCGACGTGATTCTTCTCAAGCCTGCCTTGCCTACACACCATCGTGAAAAAAAAATGCTCCAGCAAAGCGTGGTGACGTACAACATGTACGACGGCACTATAAAGGGGAAGTTCCATTCGGATGGCGCCACCCTTTGGGCTGCTTTTGCTGATCCTCGTGATAGTAAAGTTTGGTGAGAGACGATTCGCGCTTTTCAGCCTCGTGCTCTTCAGTCCGTTACAGCGTGACGAATGTGCTATCTCCATTATGAACGCTAGTTTTACCAGAACGAGCGCTCCCGTCTCATAACTTGCTTCTGAGCATGCACGTTTTTTTCACGTCGTTAAAGCCTACACACGGCCGTTTTTCACAACGAGAAAAATTACGACGTGAAAAACGACGAGAAAAAAAAGAGCAGATTCTAAATTTTTAATGGCCTACACACGATCGTTTTTAATGACCAAATAAAAAAATTGCATTTTTCTCGTCACGAAAAACGGCCGTGTGTACGCGGCATTAAAGTACTTCATATGTGAGGCCTACAATGATCGTCACAAACACTTCACCTGATGGAATTCAGCCAATTGTGGTAGAATCTCTAGCAACCTCACCCACCTTCTTTTTCACTGGCTCAATGTTTGGAGGTGGCCGGTTCAAGGTTGAGAAGATGTTGAATCTACAGGGAAAAAAGACCTTATGATGATTTTTCATATATCATACTGAGCCCCTGGTATAAAAAAAAAGCAGTGTAACAAAAGCCAATCAACCCTTTTAAATAGTACAAAGCAATTACATAACACAAAGCTAACTTTCAGGCCTCATGCCCACGGGCGTTTTTTCAGCCGCGTTTTTGAGCGTTTTTTACAGCTTAAAAACGCCTGTCCATGTTAGTCTATAGCTTCATGCCCACCTAGGCGTTTTTGAGCTGTAAAGAGCATAGGCGTTTGTAAGCTGTAAAAAAAACCCAGGGCCAGTGCGTTCCTCAGCGTCAGAATTTGGCAGGAAAAAACGCGCAAAAACGCGCACTAACGCGCAAAAAACGCGCACTAACGCGCGGTCGCGTTTTTAGCTCCGACGTTTTTTTTTTTTTTTTTTTTTTTTTTTCAAAAAAAAAAAAAAAAAAAAATATTTACAATAACATGGACAGGCGTTTTTAAGCTGCAAAAAACGCAGCTGTAAAAACGCCAGTGGGCATGAGGCCTTAGTTTTATGTAATAAACAGTCACCAAAATGTCCTCCAGAGTTGAACAACACTGTGGAGCTCTAAGAACCAGAGTATTTATCACTATAACACGACTACTAAAGCTCATACACATGTGCTTTTGAGATTCTGATTACTAAATTATTAGTAGTACAGACTAAAGCCCCATACACACGGTCTGACTTTTTGTCAACAAACTTCATTTTGAGCAAGTTTGACAAAAAATCCGACCATGTGTACGCTAAATCGGACTAACTTTTTGGGTTTTCATCGGACAAATGTTGGGTCTGCAAACGGACAAACTTTTCGCCAACAAAAGTCCGATGGAGCAAAGTCCGACCGTGTGTACAGAAATCCATCTGACTTTTGTCCGATGGACAAAACAAATGATGTTAAAATCAACCAACAATAGCAGAAGTCGACCAAAGGATGGCGGTAAAGAGCAGAAAAAGCACGTCATGTTGGAAAAGTTTTGGGAAAGTTTGCAGAAAAGTCTGAGCGTGTGTATGCTATGGGTGTGCCCGGCCAACTCCGTTTGGACAAAAATCCACGGAAAAGTCTGATGGAAGTCCGACTGTGTGTACGAGGCTTAAGAGTTATAAAAACAAAAAGGATGAGGGAAGAGAGATACAAAGTAGTTATACCACAAGTTAATTTATCATTCATTTTAAACCTACCTTTGCTCTTAAAATTAAGACCTAACATGTGGTGTATACTATGCTACAGGATATTTTAATCTAAAAGACAACATTGTCCAATGAAGAAGCCAGTGTACTGGTGAAAAAGGTGTCCGATTGTGGTGACATGAGTGGGCACCAGAAATTTTGTATCTGCAGAAATGCAAGTCCACATCAAGACAGTAAAGGTGTGCAACTCTTCCATATGGACATGCAGGAGGGAGGTCTATATAGTGATCGCAATACATGTACAAGCGCCTGCAAAGTACAGGCATAGGTTTGAACCATGGGATACAGAGAACATACCACAAGCACCTCCATATTGTTTGAATGTTGTACAGCAGAAGCTGGAAAATGCAGGATGAATACAAGGAATACAGTGGGGAAAATAATTATTTGATCCTCTGCAGATTTTGTACGTTTGCCCACTTACAAAGAAATGAAGGGTCTATCATTTTTTTCATAGGTGTATTTTAAATGATAAAGACAGAATATCAACCAAAAATCCAGAAAAAACACATGATACAAATGTTATAAATTGAGTTTCAGTTCAGTGAGTACAATAAGTACTTGATCCCCTACCAACCAAAAATAATTCTGGCTCCCACACACTGGCTACAGTATGTGCTCATGTAGTTCACAGATTAGTCCTGTCAATTTAAAACGGAGGTCCACACAAAAAGTGAACCTCCGCTTTTTGGAACCCTCCCCCCCTCCGGTGTCATATTTGGCACCTTTCAGGGGGGAGGGGGGGCAGATACCTGTATAATACAGGTATTTGCACCCACTTCCTGGGAATAGACTCCTACGGGAGTCACTCCACTTCCCGCCCCCCACCCCCACTGTCTTCTGGGAAACACACTGGTCCCAGGAGACAGCGGGGACCAGTAAAGGCTCGTGCATGCGCAGTAGGGAACCGGGCAGTGAAGCCGCAACGCTTCACTTCCTGATTCCCTCTCCGAGGATGGCCGCGGGGCAGCCGAGAGACAAGCGATTGCTCGGCCTCGGCTGCCGACATCGCGGGCGCGCTGGACAGGTAAGTGTCCATTTATTAAAAGTCAGCAGCTGCATTATTTGTAGCTGCTGGCTTTTAAAAAAAAAATTTGGGTGGACCTCCGCTTTAAGAAGGTGCTCCTAATGACAACTCGTTATGTGTATAATAAACACCTGTCCACAGAATCTCTTGTCCACATGAACCTCACGATCATGTGCAAGACCAAAGAGCTGTCAAAGGACATCAGGGAGAAGATTGTAGACCTGCACAAGGCTGGAATGGGTTCCAAAGTGTGGTGGATATTTTGAATACTTCATATCTTGGACTCTAAATAACCCACCATGCCCCCAACGGACACATGTATATATGTATCTATGTAGCACTACCTCCGTAGGAGCTGCTGGTTTCACTGAAGTTAGAATAGCGCCCCAATCATTGGGAACAGGGCACTGCATGTGTATGTATGTATGTATGTATGTATGTATGTATGTATGTATGTATGTAGGTGGAATGGGTAAAATCTGTTTATGAGGTTACTGAAATATATATATTTTCTGTGAGGGAGAGCCCCCCCTCATATTGTTTTCAAAGGTCTTATCTCCTGTCAGTTGAGAACCCAAAATAGGTTTCAGGTGATACTTAGATGTGTTAAATTATCCTTTTGTCTTGAAAGGAGCCAGTACAGACAACAAGACTCCATCACAGCAGGGGCCCTTAGCATGCTAATGTAGGAAGTGGTTAAACTGTACATCAAAGGAGAGAACGTCCTGAAGGCAGACCTGAACATGCTAGGCAAATTGGCTTGAGATTTTAACCAATCAGGCTCGGAGGGAACTTTGAACCAATGAATATCTAGGCTTGAGGTTCAACCAACTAGGTTGTAAGGCAGCTTTAAACCAATGAGACAACAGGGATTTTGGAGCCTGGTTGATGGGGGGGGGGGGTAGGCATAGGGGGTATAAAGGTCAGGTACACCCATGGTTAAGCCCCTTAGAATGAGGACCTGACCCGAACAAGACATGGTGACGTAGTATCTCTCTCTTTCTCTCTCTCCCCCTCCCATTTTTAAGAAGATTAATCTTACTTCTCGTTTGCTCTCTTGTTCCTATTAGTATTATCATGTAACATTGGTATCAGTTTTGTAATACGAGTTATCATTTAGGTTATAGTAATGTTCCTATTATGTATTGTCTAACATTGGTATCATCTTGCTATTAGGTGGTATAATTTCTGTATAAATAAATGTAATTGTTTTCTCTTTTTGCACCGCTATCGCTTGATTTAATTTTATATAGACAAAAGGTTTTAATCACTTATTTTAAGCATTTAAGTGAGGGACTTATATTTCCATAACAAAAGCCATTAGCAAGAGGCTTGGTGAGAAGGAGACAACTGTTGGAGCAATGATACAAATTAGAGACCCTTAATTTCTTTGTAAGTGGGCAAACATACAAAATCTGCAAGAGATCAAATAATAATTTTCCCCACTGTACATATGAACACACCATCGCTAAAAATTCACTTCTTTATCTCTTGCCTAAACTACTGCAACTCCCTCCTTGTTGACCTACCTCTACACAATATAACTGTAGCGGCCTCCCTCTCCCTCTCTGCTCAACCACTGGTTGGCTGGTGTCTTGGGGTACCTGGGAGAGGAGAGTGCAGCTCTCCCCTCGTATGTATAAGAGGGTTGAGCTAAGTAACTTGAATTACCTTCGGGTCTGTTCTCTGCATACAAAGCCTCTGCTTGTTCCATGGAGATGTGTCTGCCAGTAATAGAGCCCCACACCATTAAAAGTCCAAAACTTATTTCTCCATTGCAGGGTGAACATAATCAGTTGAACTTTAGTAACAGACAGACAGGGGTGTGGATACGAGTAGGCCCAAGCACAAAGGAACTCTCCTATTCCTTTGCTAGCGAATAGGCCTGGCGCACGGTCTCTGCCACTGACCGTGAGATTGGTCGCTGCCACCGACCGGATGAACTGTTGAGGCCCCTGCCACAGGCCTAATAGCAGGTCTCTGCCACTGACCTGAGTTGACTAGTTGAACCGCTGCCACCGGTCATAGAACATGAACCACCTTCCTCTATGAATTGGCCCCTGTTCGGGAAGATATCCATCCGGCTGTCTCCAGAGGTTCACCCGGCACTGGCAATATGCTGCACCAGATCTTTGGTTGAATCCCTCCTCCAGTCTTGCGCCTCTGGATTCGGGTGCCCAACA
This sequence comes from Rana muscosa, assembly GCA_029206835.1. Taxonomy (NCBI): domain Eukaryota; kingdom Metazoa; phylum Chordata; class Amphibia; order Anura; family Ranidae; genus Rana; species Rana muscosa. Next base: position 927,385,050 of record CM055117.1, read on the forward strand.
CCCGGGGCACCCTAGGACAATCCCTCCCTTACGGAACCCAGCGGAAGGTACTGGGTCCCAGGCCTCCGGCTGAGTACCTCACCCCAGACTGAAGGTGTCTTGGATGGAACACGAACTCCAAGTGTCCAGACCTAGGCCGCCTGGACACCGACCACAGACAGCAGCCCTCAGGCTGAAGGTGCCTGGGACTCCGACCCTTGTGGCGAAGATGTCCGCCCCCTTTATACCCTCTCCCAGCAAGCACAGCGGGTTCCCCGCCCCACCGTACAACTGCTGCGAGAGGTCACAAAGGGTACGGCACTGCAGTGATCGTTCAACCCCAGCCCAAAGTGACAGCGCCACCTGCTGAGCCGCAGGGAACTAAGCATCACTGATGTCTCCACCAGAACTAAACACTCACAAAAGTACATACCCGCTACATAACTAAGGCCTTTTTCTTTTTTTTAAAGCATTAGATCAAGGTTTCTTTATTTTATTTAACGCTTTACATTGTAGAGGAGAGATCTGGGGTCTTATTGACCCCAGATCTCTCCATAAAGAGAACCTGTCACTGCTTATTTCTATCACAAGGAATGTTTATATTCTTTGTGATAGGAATAAAAGTGATTAAAAAAAAATACTTTTCTAAAAAGGGACAGTGTAAAAAAAAAAAAGGAACAAAATAAATAGTAAAAAAAAAAAGTTCAAACTGCCCTTGTCCCCCGTGCTTGTGTGCAGTGATGAACGCATACGCAAGTCACACCCACATATGTAAACAGTGTTAAAACCACACATGTGAGGTATTGCCGTGAACGTCAGAGTGAGAGCAATAACTTTAGCACTAGAGCTTCTCTAACTCTAAACTGGTAACCTGTAGAAAATGTTAAAGTACCGTAGCTTGGTTCCATTCCATGAGCGTGCACAATTTTAAAGCATGACATGTTGGGCATCTATTTGCTCGGTGTAACATCATTCATATTTTACAACAAAATTGGGTAATATATTGTGTTTTGTTCTTTTTTTAAAGTATATTTTTTCCCAAAAAATTGCATTTGTAAAATCGCTGCGCAAACACCGAGTGACATAAAAAAAAAAATTAATGGCCACGATTTTATGCTCTAGGGCCTCTGCTTATTATATTATATTTATATATGTAGCGCACCAACCCCAGACTTTACCTGCTTTTCTTCTGCTTGGCTCCTCCGCAGGAAAGAATGAGGCACACCGCACCACAAGCCTGTACCCTCCTGAATAGGGAGGTTGAGCGGTGTTAGTTTCTCGGGCCTGCTTGCAGCCAGTGTTTAACAACCTCCAGAGCTGACCTCGTTTCTGCAGTAGTCAGAAAAAAGTCTTTAGTTCTCCCCAGTAAGCAACTGTCCACACCAACTGAAAGGTCCAACACTTATTTATTCTTTTAGCACAATAAACAGTCTCTTTGAGAGCAGACAGGTTGGGACAAGACACAGGTCAGATAAGGTGGGAGGAGGTCCAGGCACAAATTGGAATTGGGTTTTCTCCTGTTCTGATTAGCAGGAACAGGCTTGGCGCACGGTCTCTGCCACAGACCATGAAGTTGGTCACTGCCACCGACCGGGTGAAAAAAGATGAAAGTCACTACCACTGACCTTGGGTGCGTAGTATCACTGCCACTGTGATTTAAAGAACACGCCCTTCCTTCCGTTAGTGAACTAGCCCTTTATAGGACAAGAACATCCCTCCGGAGAGTTACCAGAGGCCCCATCTGTCACCACGACTCTGCGCTGGGTCTTCAGAAAGGGTCACCTCCCTGGCCTCCTCGTCCTGGATATGGGTCCCCTCGCAATGCAGATCCCTGGGAGTCTCGGTCCCTGGCGGATCCCAGACGAAGGCTGCTAGGCTCCGGGCCTTTCTCCAAAGTACCTCACCACAGACTGAAGGTGTCTGAGATATAACAGCAGCTCCGTCTCCGGCCCTAGGGCACCCAGAGACAACCCGACCAGGCCTTCGGGCCTAGGGCACCCGGAGGAGACACACACGCACCCAGGCCTAAGCGCGGAACCGACCCCTCTGGAAGATGGCCGCCCCCTTTTATATCCTCTCCCGACAGGCACAGCAGGTTCCCCACCGTACTGCTGCCAAGAGGGGACAAAAAAAGTACTGCGGTTCAACCCGGGCCCATGGCAACAGTGCCACCCATAGGCCCCAGGGAACTACACACCAGTACCATCTCCCAGGGACAGAAATGGTCCATGAAACCTAACAATTAGTGCATCTGAGCCTAATCACCACTCAGATGCTTCCCCCTAAATGTAACCACCCGCTTCATACACACACACACACACATATATATATATATATATATATATATATATATATATATTGTGACAGCAGGAAGGTAAAGTCACCTGGTTGCATCCAGGGGGGTAGATATATTTCGCCCAGATTCAGGCTTTACGCCGACTTATACAACTAGGTGGAGAGTTGTATAAGCCCAGCTGAGGCTAGTGGGCTCATGGATGACTCATACCTCTAGGGAGAGTGTGGGGCGTCGTGCAGACAGGGAGTTGATGAGACCAGCTGAAGCTTGTCAGCTCATTTAGGCCTCTATAAGAACTCCCAGATTCATTAGGTGTTTGCTCATGCCTGGACCCAGACCTGTGTGGACTGTCTAGGGAGAGTGAACCCCTGTGCGGTGAGACAAAGCCTGTGTGGCTATTTGCTTGGACATTTAAAATCAGGGACTTAGGGACTAGGACAGCACTAGGCTGATCCCAGTTGTTAGTTAGGAAACCTGTATGTTTAGTCAGAGGTCAAGTTGACCAGGATTTATTTTATTTATGTTTCTTTTGCTTTGCTGTGTTTTGTCACTGTAAATAGAAAATAAACCGCACCTTTTTGATTTTGAAAACCACAACCTCCGTTTGCTGGGCCTGTTTTTGTGTGGGGAGCCCATCCCGGGGGTCACACACACCCGCTGCCGAGCGAACCCCCTCACAGTTGGTGGAGAATGCGGGCAGTTTTTTTTTAAGCCAGCATGGAGGAGATACTGAAGCAGCTGGCTCTAGCAAATGCCAATCAACAGCAGACAAATGCAGGTTTGCAAAAGAGCCTTGCAGCTCATCAACAGAGCCTTGCAGCTCAACAACAGAACTTAGCAGCCCAGCAGCAAGCTCATCAACAGAGCCTTGCAGCCCAGCAGCAGACAAACGCAACTTTGCAACAGAGTCTGGAGGCTCAGCAACAAGCCCAGCAGCAATCTGAGGCCCGCTTCATAGACCTGTTGCAGAAGCAAGAGCAGAGACTACAACAACAGATGGAAGCAGTAATGCAGCAACGTCCGCAGACCAGTGAGGAAAGCCGTCCCACTAATACCGCGTCCTTTGGGGTGAGTCGTTTATTGACAAAAATGACTGGAGAGGATGATCCAGAGGTATTTTTGACCACATTTGAAAGGACCGCTGAAAGAGAAAAGTGGCCTGAGGAGCAGTGGGCTGGACTGGTGGCTCCTCTGTTAACTGGTGAATCGCAGAAAGCTTACTATGACCTAGAGCCTAACCAAGCAAAAGACTATGTGATGCTAAAAGCTGAAATTTTGGCAAGGCTGGGTGTCACCCAGGCTGTCCGGGCTCAGCGTGTGCATAACTGGACTTTCCAGCTTGGAAAACCCCCCAGGTCTCAAATGTATGATCTCATTCACCTGAGCAGAAAGTGGCTACAGCCAGAGACTTTGTCCGCACCAAAGATTGTGGAACGTGTTGTAATGGATCGGTTTTTGAGAGCTCTTCCTACTGCCATCCAAAAGTGGGTAAGCCATGGAGACCCAGAGACGGCCGATGGTCTTGTGGATCGTGTGGAGAAATACTTGGCTACAGAGAACCTGACGGCCTCTTCCAGAGACACTCGGACTTTCCACCCTAAGACCAGACCATCCCCAGGGGCGGATAAGAGGATTCCAAGGGGTGAGGGTGGAGAGAGTGAGAGGGTGGGAGCTCTACCCCAAGTTTGGCGAGAACAGCCTGGGAAATCAGCGGCTCAAGAGGCGGCAAGAAGGATCGTTTGCTACCGCTGCCGGCAAGCGGGACATATTGCAGCCAATTGCCCGGTTGTGGAGGAACCCATGCAGTGTGACTTTCTGACGGGCAGACGTCAGTCGCTGTGTGCGACAGTCGCATGCACTGCCATTCGAGGAACTGAGAAACATTTATGCAAAATGTGTGTTAATGGTAGAAATGTTGTGGTATTGCTGGATTCAGGTAGCCTTGTGACCCTGATAAAGGCTGAGTTAGTTAAAACAGAGGTCTTTGGGAATAGCAAGGTAGCTGTTATTTGTGTGCATGGGGACACCCGAGAGTATCCAGTGACTACAGTGTGTTTCGAGACCCCCAAAGGTACCCTCTCTCATCCAGTGGGCTTAGTATCTCAGTTACCGCATGACGCCATTGTGGGAAGGGATTTTCCGAAGTTCTGGGAACTGTGGGATGATCCTGAGCCCCCCACTGGTGCCCCTATGTACCAGGAATGTGATAGCCAGAACTCCCCTGAGAGTGGTGAGGACTCTCCGGAATTTCCCTTATCAGTATTGGCAGGGGAGACTCAAGAAACTGGAGAGGAGCCCACCTCCTCAGACGAAAACCTACCGTCTGTGGAGTTTTCTGATCTTGAGGTTCACAGGGAAAACTTTGCCACAGAACAGTTGAAAGACCCCGCCCTAATAAAGGCACGGGAAAACGTAGTGAAAATAGATGGCGAGTTAGTGAACCCAGATAATACCTGCACTTACCCATACTTCAGCGTAGAGAAGGACCTACTGTATCGGGTGGCAAAAAGGGCAGAAGAAACCGTTGAGCAGCTTGTGGTGCCCAAACCTTACAGGAAGTTGGTGTTGGAGTTGGCCCATGGGCACATTCTTGGAGGTCATCGGGGGACAGAGAAAACCCGAGAGAGGCTATTACAGAGATTCTATTGGCCGGGGGTGATGAGGGACATAGAAAATGATTGTTCCTCCTGCCCTGTGTGTCAGAGGTCGGCCCCGATGCCACATTTCCGTAGCCCGCTGGTCCCTCTACCCATCATTGAGGTCCCGTTTGAGAGGATCACCATGGATTTGGTAGGGCCTATAATCAAGTCCGCTAGGGGGCACCAGTACATATTAGTTATAATGGACTATGCCACCCGTTATCCAGAAGCGATCCCTCTCCGAAATACCTCGGCCAAAACCATAGCCAAAGAGCTATCTCTTGTGTTTAGCCGGGTGGGTATTTGTAAAGAACTGCTTACGGACCAAGGTACACCCTTTATGTCCCGGGTTATGAAGGAGCTGTGTAAATTGTTCAAAGTGACGCAATTACGTACATCTGTGTATCACCCCCAAACCGATGGGCTGGTTGAAAGATTCAACAAAACCCTAAAACAAATGTTGAAGAAAGTGGTGGATAGAGATGGAAAGGATTGGGACTGTCTACTTCCTTATCTGATGTTTGCTATTAGGGAGGTGCCCCAATCCTCTACGGGATTCTCCCCCTTTGAGTTACTGTATGGGAGACACCCAAGAGGGCTGTTGGATATTGCCAAGGAAACTTGGGAAAGTGAGAGTTCTCCCCACAGGAGTGTGATTGAGCATGTCGCCCTGATGCAAGACCGAATTGCACAGGTAATGCCCATCGTGAAGGAACATTTGGCCCAAGCGCAGTTAGCACAGCAGAGAGTGTACAACCGTGGAGCCAAGACCCGTACCTTTTCCCCGGGGGATAGGATACTGGTACTTGTCCCTACGGTTGAAAGTAAATTCCTTGCCAAATGGCAAGGCCCCTATGAGATAATGGAAAAAGTGAGCGAAGTGAATTACAAGGTCAGACAACCAGGAAGGCGAAAGCCCGAACAGATCTATCACGTTAATCTGTTGAAAGCCTGGAGGGATAGAGAGTCCCTAGTCGCAGAAACTTGGTCACCAGCTCAAACTGGTTGCGTGATTCCTGAGGTTGGAATAGCAGCCACCTTGTCACAACCCCAACAACAGGAGGTTAAGGAGTTTGTGCTTCGCAACGAGGAGGTATTCTCTGAGCTGCCGGGACAAACATCTGGGGTAGAGCATGACATCATTACCCCGCCCGGTGAAAGGGTGAAGTTAAAACCCTATCGGATCCCAGAGGCCCGACGGGAGGCAATACGGGAGGAAGTACAGAAAATGCTGAACTTAGGGGTGATAGAGGAGTCCCAAAGTGATTGGTCTAGTCCCATTGTGTTGGTGCCTAAACCGGATGGGAGCTGGCGATTTTGTAACGATTTTCGTCAGTTGAACAAAGTTACAAAATTTGACACCTACCCCATGCCACGTATAGATGAGTTGATCGACCGGCTGGGAACAGCCCGATACATGACGACTCTTGACCTCACAAAAGGGTATTGGCAAATCCCCCTGGCCAAGTCGGCCAAAGAGAAAACCGCATTTGTAACCCCAGACGGGGCGTTCCAATATAAAAGAATGCAGTTCGGGTTACAGAATGCGCCGGCCACATTCCAGCGGAAAATGGACCAGATGCTGAGGCCCCATCGGAAGTATGCTGCGGCTTACCTGGATGACGTA